>OY998144.1:27420218-27831996 GCA_963921925.1 Sphagnum tenellum
GGGGCCCATGGGAAGAGCACAAAACCCCTCCGTACCAAAACTTTCTATCCCAAAAAGTGTGATTCCATGGCTAAAGAAGAGCAAGTGAATCCAACACCTCGGACATCCCCATGGTGGGTGCATATAATTTAAAATAATTTCGGGATTTTTAACCATGGTACACCATTAACCAAGCACAAGTGCTGGTTCACCCAATGCCAAATACACTTTTTTAAAAAAAATCTCAAAGGTTTTTACTATAAATCTAAACAAATAAAACACGAGTAAAACTATAGTATCAAAATCAACACCCTCTCCCCGTCCCCCACCATCTGGATTTTTAAAAAAATTATCGACAATGAAAAAAATTATTTTTTCCTCCATAAGTTTGAGGACAAATTTTGTGACATGCAATTCCCAAAGGTCCTTTCAATTTCCTTTCTTTCAATAGAAAAAATTATACCCACATCCCCAAAAAAAATAGTTTTAAAAATCAAATAGTCCCAATAAAATCGAGTATGCTTTTAGGTTAAGTAACTATGGAACCCCCCCCCAATTCAAAGGAAAACAAAAAACGAAAAAAATCCCCCACAAAAGAAGAAGGAAAAAAAAAAACACCCCCTCAGTTGAACTCTTTTTTCAGAAAGAGAATCTTCCCAGTCCCTACCCTCTTAATACCCTGCTAATACCTCCTAGTATACTACTCCATAGACCCCTAGAGACATGACACCCGTAGGATGGGCCCCACCGTTAGAGACAGCGATTCGCTCAGGTGTCACGCTAACGGGTGACGCGGCACGCATGTCAAGGAGACGCAGCCGCGCCGAACTGCCACGGAAGCAGACGTCGTGTACACGTGAGTGCACTCTTGGACCACGTCATCAAGCTTGTCGATGGACCACTATTCTGGACCGTGCAGACGTCACTTTTTCCACTTTTCCCCCAAAAGAAATTAAATTTAATAAAGCATTACATGCACTAATGATATTCTAAATATAGTTAGAATTGATTAATTAAAAATGAACAAATATTAATACTACTGTAATGAATTGAATCTCAGCGTTTTTTTATTTGGGACGAAATTTCTCATTTTTTCGACCTAAAAAATATGACTTCAATTTCTGACACGTACTAGAAGAGGATATTTGTGAATAAAATGGACAATATTTAAAATAATATTCGCAAATAAAATGGATAATCCCCTAAACCCTAAACCCTAAACTTTTCCCTGCTAATCATATTTAGAGTAATAATACCACAATTACTAACTAATTAACCTAATTCAACCTTAATTCAACCCTAGAGGCTGGCTCCTGTGGTGGCTGCTAATGTGTACCTTTTGGAGCTCTGCAGCAACCCTGGTTGATTTGTTGCTACAGTAGCCTCCAGCAACATCTGTGCAAGAAAACCTCCATCCCGCCTCCTCACACCTTCACAATAACCTAAAACAAGATCCAAAAGGCTAATTCTAATCACTAATCAGCATCAACATGTCAAATCTTGAGTGGGACTCATATGGCTAATGTTTAAGCTCCTAGCACAACTCTGCTAATGTCCAAATCCTGAGTGGAATTGCAATGGGTAACCTAATCATTAAACCCTAAATTGCTCATGTCAAAACCACAAATGAAAATTGCACATCTAGTCTAATCACTAGTTAGACTAGTCTAATTGCAACTGCTGCTCATGTTGTCAAAAGTGCTGGTGGAATCATGTATCATGACTAGAATTTCACCAGAGAAAATCCAACTTCATAGACAACTGTACAAAACTTCACTTGTATGGACCAGTGTAAGGAGCAGAACACAATTAACACACATAATCTCTTAGCATCCTAGCACTCACATCGATAAATAGCTGAAAGTTGGAATCGTACCTGGAGACTGGTATATTTGACTTATAGTCATGTGAATGTAGCTTTAGCACATCCACATTTGCATGTTCAAAGACACATAACAACAACATTTAGTTTACCGTATCAGCATATCAACACTTATTCCAGACAAGCAGACAGGGAACAACTAGGCATTGAATCTGCAATTGGGAAAAACCCTGTCATTTGCAGAAAATCCTGAACATTGTAGTTGAAGAGCACAAAAGTTGCAAAGAACAAATGTGTGAATCTTCTGTGACCTCCCATGTGGGATATGTTTTGTAGAATGTAGCACAGATTTTAGATCAATAACTGCTGAAAGGAGGAAAGTGTGATAAGCCTCCATTTTGCAGCTATCTTCGTTCCCACTGACCAACATAGTGGTACCTCATGATTGAATTGATAGAGCACACACTTTCAAAGAGAACTTGAATTCTCACTGCCCTGACCTGCCCTCCAGAATGAATTGGTCCAACTAGCAACAGACATACCCTCACTCAAGGCACAGTGGACTAAGAAGACTTACTCCAAGATGTGTCACAGCATACTGGTGTGTACAATATTATCACAGCTCGCTGCATGTAAAGAGGTCTCATGTATCAATAGGAGTATTGACCAATGCAAAGGTCATTCATGTCTTAGCTACCAGACTGTTGTTTCCTTGCATGGTACACCCGGTACAGAACTATGCCTGCAACAGAAACTGTCGCTCCCACTGTAGACACCACAGAACCGCTATTAGAAAACTGGACAGACAAGCACTTTGCAAATCCAGGAATCATTCAATACAATAAAATGCCAGATGATTATGGACATCAGAAAAAACACAGAGCCCTCACTCAACATCAATCCTTGAGCAGGTGAGCAGGTGTGAGGATTTAGTTTACCAGCAGCTATAGTGAGAGACCGCTGAACAAGACGTTGATAGTTCTGTTAGATTTTCCAGCCTCTGTTTCTGGGACACTCAAATGTGGTCGTTGGGCAGCATCCACAAGTCGCCAAAACAAGTTGCCAATAATATCTCCAAGCTTCAGGCTCACAGTGAATGGAGTTTCAACCCCCATATCAGCACACACCTGGGCAAATTTTTTTAAATGCCTGAGTTCCACTCGCACAAAAAAATGAAGGATTGAAAATTTGGAGACTCAATCCACACATGACAGCAGCTGAATTTAAGAAATCTAAAGGTTCTGCAATAAAAAGCTAAGGGCAGTATTGCAAGGGACTGGGAACCTTTTTGCAATGAAGAGCTGAAAAGACACAAAAGAACACTGAAGAGAGCAATCCACACCTGAATAGAACTCTGATGGCAAATAGGGTCAGGCTCAAGATCGTCTTTGGCAGCTACAAGCAGACAAGGCACCTCAAACCCATACTTCTCACCATGTGCTGCCACCTCCACCAATAAATCTACTGCGCGCTTCCATGATGCTGCATTGGACCTGTCAGCATGCCAGCCATTGGAATGACATCTCAGTACGCAAAGCGGAGTTTTTTGTGTAGTTTCCACTCTGATAAAATTTCTCCTAAAATCTCTGCTGCTTATCTAAACAGAAATGAGCATCTGAGTTGTTCCTTATACCATTCCCTTACCCATCATAGACAAACACTGCCACATCACAATCTGCCAATGCATCCCTCTTCTCCGAAAGGCTTCACACTGATTCTTCATTAATCTCTCGCATAACGAGTGTCTTCTTTGAGCCCTTCACATCCATTGTGTGAAATTCAGCAGGGCACCACATAACCTTGTAACCAAAATTGAGTCATACCAGGCAGCCAAGCCATGAGAAGTATGCAAGTGCAGCTGTTGCCAATGAACATACCCCAATTTGTTCTACAATATTGGTGGCGTAGTGATCACCCTTGGTGTGCTCATATACTTCATTGTAAAGCCTGCAGTCAAACCCATAGCCAGGAAAATGAAGTCCTATGTACTATGCTTCAACTCTGTAGATAATTTCACTAGCATAAAAGGTGGAGAATGTGTATGAAGGAAATGAGAAAAATTCTGGTCACCTCATACTAACCCTATGGGACTAAGCACAAAAACTGTCCACAACCTTCCACACTCAAAGGCAGTTAAACCAAAACTTAACCAGACCAGAAGACTTGCCAGAAACCAAAAGAAACATGGTTGAGCTTTAATGTGCACTAGTTCACAGCTTTAAGTTCACAAATTTCTGGCTCAGGAAAACGTGAACACAGAACAAACTATTTGCTGTCACCCCACATATTTCTTGCAGGTTCACACAATATGGTCATCTCTGACACACAACTCACAACATCCATCAATGGGATTCCTGATACATAGATGCTGACAGCAATAAGAGGATAAGAGGGTGTGTGGATAAACCTGAGATAAAAATCCATTCAAAGTTATCCCCCCAACAACATTTGTCTCCACTGAATTTCTGTACATTGGCTCCTCCCAGGGACTGCCAACACAATTACAAAATAACCACTTATGACTTTCGGAATGGAACAGAACTCAGAGAGACAATTGTTATGGTAGTTGGTCATTACAGGACATTATTGTTATTGAAGGTTTCATTGATTGTGCATATGTGTGACTACAGCCTGCTTATGATCATCATCAGTTTCACTAGCACATTCACATTCAACGCCACAATTTGTGGTTCACTACACTGACCTTTTTCTTGGTTGTTGACCACAGTTTTCCATATTGGTTTCTGCAAATCTGTTTTGTTGCTTGTAATATTTTCAATCCTCAGCACGTTCAAAATCAACATGTTTAGTCTATGACCTCTTCCTGGTTGCTGATGATAGTTTTCCCGTGTTGTTTTTTGCAGATCTGATTTGTTGCTTTCTAATAGTTTTAATCCTTAGCACATTCAGCAGAATCAATACGTGTCTTTTCCTAGTCCGGTTCTCTTCTCGTTACTAATGATGTTTTTTCTCCCGTCTTGCTTTTTCGCATCTGTTTAGTTTGCTTGTAGTATTATTGACAATCAGAGCTATGGATCAGACACAAGGAGCTTCTGTTTTTCAATGCCTACTATGTGTTTTCATGCCGGTTGCTCCTGTTTATGGCAGAGGAACAGTCCGTTCTGAAGACATTCCCAGTGTTCACTGGCTCTTGGAAAAGGAACCCATAATGTCAATGCATCATAAAATGTCAATGTGCATTTCTATTTCAATGGCCAAATCCATTGAGTAACCTCTCTCCAAGGGGCTCTCTAAACCCATTGAGCACTTAACCCACACATGCATCTATCAGATATCAATTCCATGGTTCATTTCAGCTTTTGTTGTTTCCAAACAAGGGTATAAAATAGAAAAAGAGCCTGTGGGTCAATCTGCAAGCACCTCCAATTGGCAACATGTGATCGAACCTAATTCTAATCCAATTTATCTAGTTGAACATGGCAAAGATAAGTTGGCTCAAAAGCATATGAGGTGCAAATGCATCCCATGTTTTTAACAAAAGTCCTGATAAGATTTGATGTAATGTGGAAGGTGTGTCAAAACAACATATAACAATTGACCATTGAAAATAATGGTTGAGAAGACATTGAATTGGATGAGAAAGGACATCTTTTGGTGCAATGATAGAACTTAGGCTCTACTAGTAAGAATCAAATAGCTGCTGGTGATGAGCCCCTATCATGATACCTAAGCAAAATAACACTAAAAAAAGCAAGGCCACAAGGTACTTTGAATGGTTGCTTGAAGCACCCTCAGAACAAGCACATTGCTAAAGCAGTCAACAAACTAATCTTGATGAAGGAGAAACTTGATAGACATATAGACATGGCCAACGATCTTAGAAAACAATTCAGACCTTCTACCACTAAACATCTAAACCCACTAAAACGCCACTAAATATACTAAGTGGTGACCCGAGGTTGTCACCACTAGAGAATGAAAAAAATAGTTAACTTAGAGGTTGTCACAACCCGAGGATGAAAAAGAATAGTTAACTTAGAGGTTGTCACAACCCGAATATGAAAAAAAATAGTTAACTTAGAGGTTGTCACAACCCGAGGATGAAAAAAAATAGTTAACTTAGAGGTTGTCACAACCCGAAGATGACAAAAAATAGTTAACTTAGAGGTTGTCACAACCCGAATATGAAAAAAAATAGTTAAAGTAGTTAACTTTGTAGTGGTAGAAGGTCTGAAACAATTGCTATTTTTGGACCTCACTCATAGCACCACTATCATTGTGGTGCCTTTCTCTTTCACCAAAGACAGAGGCAACAAATGACAATTTTTAAAAGCTCATACAATCAAGAAATGCTACTAGGTGAATATCAAGGCCTCCAATCAACAAAGATCTGATTGCCGTACTTAAGTAATTCGATAGGTTGTAGTGAGTATACCTTAGGGATTGCCATCCTCAAAGCGCTCTTTGAATTGGCCATGATCTTAAGGTGACCAACTCTTGAAAAATGAGCATGCAAAACATAGAAAAAGTAAGAGATGAATATCTAGACATGAAATCTTATATTCATGTCTACAAGTCTTCAAGAATTTGATACACATCATAGCAATTTAATCAAAATTCTTCAAATGCACATATGCTCAAGGTTGGTGAAGAGGTCCATGGGTAGCACCTTTGTGGGTGGATATATTTTGATGCAAGAAACCATGTGGTATGTAGCCCTTTTACCTTGGGAATGCAAGGTGGTTCATCCCAAGGTGAAACCTTTTAGTAACAATTGAGAAGTCTAGTGTTAGAGTCATGCCAAAGCTTCACATCATCTTCATCAATATCACCAATCAGTCCAACTTATATTTTCACAAATTTCATCATTGATTTTCTCCATATCCAACATGCTCCAAGCCATCAACTTTTAAACACTATGTCAAGCTCCTTGATGGATTAGTGTAAGAGGTAATACATCTTTTCATCCCCATCAACAATTAGTACACCAGGGTTCTTTGCTAGTTATAACATTCATTTTTTCAAAAATGCATCACACATTCTAGGACCATCAACGTTAAAAAGGCATGTGTCACATTGTGTTTTCTAGTAGCTACAATCAAGTGTTGTTTTGTTCTCCACCTTAAAAAACCATGCTCTTTCCTCCTACATTTCTTGTGACTCAACTTTACATTCTTTGAATCATAAAATCTAATTCTTTTTTGCAAAAACAAAGTTATTCCTTTTACCAAGAACCATCAAGGATTGCAACATAGATTCTAACATTAAAAAACACATGATATATTTGAACTCCCCCACAAATGTGCACAAATGTGAAGGAATGAAGGTCATGCAAAAGAATTAAAATTGTAACAACTTTGAATAAAGTGGACAAGTGCTCAAAACATATGTTAAAATATAACCAATCATAAACCATCCTTTTTTATTCTCTTTTGAAAAATAATGATTGAATCGATTTCATGGAAAGGGACACATCCAATTAAAATTTCATAGCACACCATTTTGAAGCTATAAACATCATCACAAAATTTCAACATCACAAAATTTCAATAGAATCTATGTGAAAAATGTAAAACAATATGTCTATATAAAATTTATAAACTTCAAAATGTATAAATGACATGAAAAATATGTATATTATTTTTATTAAAACTATGTGTCATTTCTATTTATGATATTTTCTTGTGAAGTATGTACTATTTATATGTTAATTAAATGTATGTTATTATTATTATATATTTTTGTATGAAAATTTACAATTTTATATGTTAAATATAGATATTCATGTATGCCATTCAAAAAAATTATCTTATCAATTTGAATATTTTTAACCTCAACATAATTTCATATTATTTTTATATAAATTTATGAAAATTGAGTTTCACATAAAATTTGGACGAACATATGAAACATGGTTGATTTGTGATGAT
Source organism: Sphagnum tenellum (assembly GCA_963921925.1). Taxonomy (NCBI): domain Eukaryota; kingdom Viridiplantae; phylum Streptophyta; class Sphagnopsida; order Sphagnales; family Sphagnaceae; genus Sphagnum; species Sphagnum tenellum. The sequence continues at coordinate 27,427,911 of OY998144.1, forward strand.
CAATTTTGAGATGATAATACAAAGTCCTAATGAGTTTAATCTTTGAAATTCTTGAATAATTTAAATACCATCCATCAAAATTGTACACAAATGCGTACACAAATCAAAGGTCATGAAACAATCAAAATGGGTGTGATAGCAACACATGCAAAGTTTTTTATAATCATGTGCAGCATGGCACTGAAAATGACTCAAGAAAATCTGCTCTCGAGCAAATCCTTAACCGAGTGAAATGTTAAAACTTGGTAATGCCCCTTAGAGCAGGGTGTTCCTCAAAGAAAGAATTGCCCCTCTGCTCTGTCCCAGGGGGGGAGCATTTGTTTTGAGAATGCACTTCTCCAAAGCTATTACCCTACATGTAAAGCACTGGCAGAAAATTTCTATTGTAATTTGGATGGCAAGTTAACAAAGGGAAATTTTACCTCTACAAAAGGGGCACACATTCATTTTCAAAATGCTGAGTATTACACGAAAAAAAAGCTAAAAGATAATTTTTTTTCCTCTTCAAAAGGGGGCACACATTCATTTTCAAAATGCTGAGTATAATACGGAAAAAAACTAAAAAAACACCAAGCTCCCTCTCCCTTGTGCCTTTACCCTAGTCTAAATTGGAAGGCGATCTAATAATAATGTGTGTGAAAGGTAGGTCCCTTCACTCCATGATACGACTTCTCATTGGTTGCATGGAAATTCTAATCCTAAAATTGGCTGCCACTATTTTTGGCCGGGACTAAGGTAGAGTGATTGGTGATCAAACATTTAAGTGCTCAAGGTAGGTCAGATCTAAAAGGGAGGGCTCCATTGTTTTTTAGTGTCCAAACAAAACTTGGACACCTCCTCTTGGCGTGTCTGATACACTAACAATTTTTGAAAACTAATTAAAAATGAGAAAGTTACGGTTCCCCAAAGTAAAGGGGGTCAAGATTTTCAAGCTGTAATAGCCACCAAAATGCAAAACCCCCGTCCACTCTCCCCCAGCAGAGTACCTATACTTGACCTAACCCGAATTCCTCCATCGCACTTGCTTGAGCGCTCGCTCTTTGTGCGCTCGCCTTGCTCTCTTGCGGAGTTCGTTTTCGCAGTTTTGTAGGAGATCGCGCGCAGAGGAAGTGTCGTGGTAAGGTTGGTGTGAGCAGGAAAGGTGCAGAGTATTGCAGGAAGGATGATTGCAATGGGATTCGAGAGTTCGGCCAACAAGATAGGGATCGGAATTGTGAGAGAGGATGGGACCATCCTCGCCAACCCTCGTCACACTTACATTACTCCGCCCGGTCATGGATTCTTGCCGCGAGAGACGGCGGTGCACCACCACCAGCATATCCTTCCGCTGGTTCGGGCTGCTCTCGAAGAAGCCAAGGTTACTCCTGAGATGTTGGACTGCATTTGTTACACCAAAGGCCCTGGCATGGGAGCTCCATTGCAAGCCTCCGCGGTAGTCGTTAGAGTCCTGTCACAACTGTGGAAAAAGCCTATTGTTGCTGTCAACCATTGCGTGGCTCACATAGAGATGGGGAGGGTGGTCACTGGAGCTGAGGACCCTGTGGTTCTGTATGTCAGCGGAGGAAATACACAGGTATGTCTCTCTGGCTCTGTCTTTTGTCACTCTCTGTGTGCCCCCCTTATGCTTGGCTTTTCTAGTTTTTATTAGAAAACCAGAAATCGTTTTGATGTGAGTTTGAGATCCATGGGAAATGAATCTCCCCAGGCTTGCTGTGCAGGTGATAGCTTACAGTGATGGGAGGTACAGGATATTCGGAGAAACCATTGATATTGCTGTCGGGAACTGCTTGGATAGATTTGCAAGGGTTTTGAAAATCTCAAACGACCCAAGCCCTGGGTATAATATTGAACAGGTATGTTACATGTCCTACGAGCTTTGTTTCAGCTTGAAGGAGGATGGTAATGAATTTTCTTTTGTTATCTATGTCTCTTGAGTGCAATCCAACATCATCTCTAAGTCTCCCTGTTTCTTTTGGAAATGTGATGAAAATTCAGGATGTCAATTTTTGCATAACTTAAAAACCCAAATTTTTGGCATTGCATTACATACATATCCACATCCATGTAAAGAGCTTATGAAAATAGTGGGGAGTTCCAGATAGTCACTGCTACTTGTGAGGACAGTGATGGTCTGATACTTTCTGGGTGCCTCTGCATGCTTGTTGTCTTAGTATTGGTTTTGCTAGAACTGAGACAGTAGTTACCTTCAAGGTGCTATTGTGGAGTTTTCTTGATATACTTATGGATTTATGATGTTCCCTGGTTTGTTTCAAAGATTTGCTGTATCAATTGAACTTCATATTCTCAGAATCTAGATTCTTATCAGATAATGTATAGCTTTTATAGCCCTGGTTTGATGCCTGTGTCAATTAAAATCAAACTTCTGTCTTTGTTAACCATCTGAACCAAGTTCTGGGAGAATACTCTTGATTTGTAGCAGGTTGTAACTGTATCAGGTTTTCTCTCCAATCATATACAGACAAGAAATTTGTTGAAATTTATACTGATAGTATTGGGTAGTATTGGTTACCCTTATTGATGCACCTTGGCACTCTTGGGAAATACAATTTTTTAGTGAAGTATACCATACATTTCTGAGCTGTGTTGCTGACAATGGATGGGTCTGTTTGGCCCTGATGTTTAGTTGAAGCTGAAGAGCTACTGTTGGCAGAGTAGGAGTATCTAGAGCTTGCTCAGAGGGCTCATACATAATGATGGGGTTTACAAGGTGTGCAGTTAGCAAAAAAGGGATCAGAGTACATAGAGCTGCCATATGTGGTTAAGGGGATGGATGTGTCTTTCAGTGGACTCCTGAGCTTCATTGAAGAGGCTGCCACTCGAAAACTTGCTGCGAATGAGTGCACTCCTGCAGATCTGTGCTTCTCTTTACAGGTATTCTAGTCACCTATGTTCCAGTAGCCATCATTGTGTTCGCTTTTTGCATAAGCTCAACCTTTTCATCTCATCTAACACGGATTTCAAGAGAAGCAGACTTCAGGCCCCCCAGGATTCCCAGATGTTTCACATAAATTAGGAGTTGAAAGGAGCCTGAAGACATTTGGTGGCTAGGCATTTGAAGGTGTTGGTTCAGATAAACTCTCTTGTTGCTAAGTAGGGGATATGAACTCATGTTCCTTCATGAACCATCAGCACACTGATTTATCTGAATCTCATACAAGTGGTTTTTAAGGATCAATACCACTGGTTTGCTCTCTACCTGTTCATCCATGCTGCAGAGGGCTTCCTTTTCTCTCCCAAAAGAGCCATTAGTGTGCCCTACTTTTGAATCATTGTGTATTACTGCTTCATCTCCTGGTACAATCTGGTCATATGTAGTGATAGATGTCAGGTCAGATTTTGAGAAAAGTCACTTCTGCAATATTAATGTTGTTTCACTGACTTTGATCATTCTTAGACGGATTTCTTATGAGATTTATCAATCAACAAGTCATGTTCTGTGGTGTGGTACAGGAGACGGTGTTTGCAATGCTGGTGGAGATTACAGAGAGGGCAATGGCACATTGTGACAAAAAAGATGTGCTGATAGTTGGGGGTGTAGGTTGCAATGAGAGACTGCAAAGCATGATGAGAATTATGTGTGAAGAGCGAGGCGGGTCATTGTATGCAACAGATGAGCGCTACTGCATTGATAATGGTGCCATGATTGCCTATACTGGGCTATTGGCTTTTGCACAGGGTCATGAGACCTGTATGGAGGACTCTACTTTCACTCAAAGGTTCCGGACTGATGAGGTCCATGCTGTGTGGAGAGAGCCAGATTTGACAAGTAAAATTGTGAAGTAAACGGTTATGCCTCTTCATTCTATACTGTTAGAGATGTCATGTGAAAGCAAATAGCACCCTTGATGAGATGAGGTCAAGTTTCAAATTTTGTGGCCATTATTGGAAATGAGATTTAGCATGGGTGACAATTTTTGGGCTTTATCAATGTAAGCATATGATGGAGAGATCCCATTTAGGTTTTCAGGAGTTGGTGATTAGAATTATGTTGAATTGGTGCAATGACCAGTGAGGAGGGGACAGCAATTGATCCCTGCTCACGTTCGTCCTCTTTCAACAATGGAGGGAGGTGATCAAGAAAAGTTGATGACATTATGCCCATGTGATGTTAAGTAATGCAAAATTCTGAGACTTCCGTTCTACCTGTTGTGGGAGGCAGGAACAGCAGACTTGATCTGAGAAAATTTGAACAGTAACTTTTAAGTAACTCGATTTTTTGCCCACAAAATTTGTCTGCGAGTTACTTGCACAACAAGCCTAGGGAGATTCATTTCCTATGGATCACAAATTCAGATCAAAATCAATTTTTTTCTTAATAAAAACTATAAAAGCAAAAAGGCAAAAGGGGATAACACATAGAAAAACAAAGACATACATATGTATTTCTTCCACTAAGATAAAAACCACAAGGTCCACACAATGGTTGACAACAACAATAGGTTTTTCTCACAACTTTGACAAGATTTTAATAATTGCCACTAAAGCTTACAATGGAACTTCCATGCCCCAAAGTGACTTCTATGTGTGCATTGATTTAAAAAGTTCTTTTAGAACCTTCATAACTAAGAATCAACTATTAGTTAACCAAAATTCAACTGAAAGTTAAATTGAATTTAATTAGGATCAATTGAAATTTTATTAGAGCTAATTATGACTTAACTAAAATTAACTAGGAATAAATTGAATTTAATTAGGATCAATTGAAATTTTATTAGAGTTAATTATGACTTAACTAAAATTAACTAGGAATAAATTGAAAGTTAATTAAAATTAATTAGAGTTAACTAAGAATTAATAAGGACCTAATTAAAAATTAATTAGGAATTAACTTTGAGTTAATTAAAATTTAATTGGGACTTAATTCAAAATTGAATGGGAATTAACTAGGACTTAATCTTGGACTTAATTATAATTTAATTAAGATTTAATTTGAATCAACTAAAAGTCAACTATAAGTGAATTATGAGTTAAGTGGAAGTGAATTAAAAATTAATTAAAAATGTACTAAACTAAAAGTTAAGTACATGAATGAACATTCAAATGAACAAATTTTATGGCATTGGCATCCATGACAAAAGGCATGTGTTACCTATAGAAAAAAAAAATGATTCATAAAAATTTGAAATCAAGACCATTTTTGTCAAATGTGACAAGCATGTGTGTGCAAAAGTGGTTGATTTTGGGCTTTCTAAAATCAAATAATCGAGTTGCACATGCTCCCATTAGACCAAGGATCAAGGTATGACTCAATGGATGGCACCATAATTTGGTGGTTTGAATATTAAAATCATGTGGAGTTTGAAACATCCTTGTAGTATCCCTTCGAAGTTGTTTACTGTTTTAGGATGGTGTGCTATGAAATTTTAATTAGACCTATCCCTTTCCATGAAATCAATTCAATAACAATCATTTAAAAGAAGGTAAAAGAAGATGGTTTGCAACTAGTTGTACTTGATCATGCCCTAAACAAAATGTCCACCTTGATTCAAAGTTGTTACAATTGTAATCTTGCTACACAACCATCAATCCTTCACATTTGTGGGGAGTTGAAACATATGAAGTGTTTTTTCATGTTAGAATCTACATTGTGATCCTTGATTGTTCCAAGTTTTTAAAAAATCTTTGTTTTTGTAAAAAAATGTATTTTGTAATTCAAAGAACTTGAAGTTCAATCATAAGAAATGTAGGAAGAAAAAGTGTAAACATTTAATGTATAAGACAAGCAAAGTCCAATTGTAGATACTAAAAAGATAATGTGACACATGCCTTTTGAAGGTTGATGGTCCTAGAATGTGATGCCATTTTGGAAAAATCAATGTTGTAATTGGTAAAAAACCAAGGTGCATTGTTATGAAAAGATGTATAGTCTTTAACATTAGTCCAACAAAAAGTTTAACATAGTGTTAATGGGTTGTTGATTTGAAGCATGTTAGATATGGATAATTTCAATGATGAAATTTATGAAGATACTAGGTGGAGTGATTGGTCAATATTGAAAAAAATTATATGAAATTATGGTGTGATTATAACAAATAGGACTTCAAATGACACTAAAAGATTTCACCTTGAAATGAAACACCTTACATTCCCAAGGTAGGGTTATATATCATAGGTTTTCTTGCATCATATTAAATCCATTCACAAAGGTGTTACCTTTTAACTTCTTTGTCAACCTTGAATCTATGTGTATTTCAAGGAATTATGATTGATTTGATGTCATGTGTACTAAATTCTTGAAGACTTATTGACATCAATATAAGATATGTTTAGATATTCATCTCTTGCAATCTCCTTGTTTTGCAGGTTTACTTCCTAATAGTTAGTCACCTTATGATTGACACACCTCTAAACTCATTGATAGATTCAATTGCGAATCCAAAGGTGAAAACAACAAAAGGACAAAAAATTAGGGTACATTCTTAGCCTCACAACATTTCGGGGGTAGAAGGATGTGTTGAAGCTTTGGGATGGGGACTAGGATGAATGACAAGTGGGTCATTTATTCACATAAACTTGCACAAACCAAACAACAAGTTGGTTAGTGTGTAATTGAAGCACTTTTGGTGCACAAACGAACCATGAGATATAAGGAACTCTTCAAACCAATGAATTTTGACCGCTGTAATCACCTTTTGAAGATTCAAGAGTCCATCAAGAATTCAACTCCCAAAGTGGGAGCCCACTTGGGGGTGTGTCGGTTCATTCCTTCACACTCTCCTACACTTCCAGGAACATGAAATGTGATTCCCATGCTTCACTTTTGACCCACACCTTTGCAAGCCCTTGTCTTGATTGTGAACCCAAAGTTAAAATTGTGACAATGATTATGGCCAATTTGTTTGAAGTTGACAATCCTTGAGGCGTAATCACTACAACTTACATAATGACTTACGTACCACAATTAGATGTTTGTTGATTGGAACCTTTGATAATCATCTTGTAGTAGTTTCATGGTTGTGTAATCTTTTGCAAATTATAATTTATTGCTTTTGTCTTTGGTGAAGGAGATAATGTCCCATGATGAGGTGATGTTGTGAATCAATTTAAAAATGTTAGTTGTTTTTTTAGATTGTTGTTTGTGTTTGTTTTATTTTTCTTTGAGCATGGTTGTTGAGTAATTTAACTTTGTGCTTGCTTGGAAGGTTTTTCAAACAACCATTCAAAGTACCTTGTGGCCTTGTTTTTTGTTGTTATGCTTTGGTGGTTGCTTTGAAGGTTTTCAAAAAGCCATTGAAAGTACCATGTGGCCTTGCTTTTTCTTGTTATGCTTAGGTATCATGTTAGGAGGTCACCACCTAAAGTTGTGTGATTTTTATTAGTGGAGCCTAAGTTCTATCATTGCACCAAAAGATGTCCTTTCTCACCAAGTCAACATCTTCTTAACAATCACAACTTTGTTAAAAGCAAGGGATGCATTTGCACCTCTTATGCTTTTGAGCCACTTTCTGTTTGCCATGTTCAACTAGATAAATTATTTTAGAGTTAGAAATTAGAATGAGAAATTAGACTGGCATTGACAACTAGGGATAGGAGAAATTAGTTGGACTTAGAGTGGTGGCCAACAAGACAAGTTCAACTTGTTAGGATGAAATATAGCATTTGTTGGTTAAGATGACATGATGGTAATCGCCTTCACAACCATAATGATAGATATGAAGGATTTATAATGTAAAGAGGACTTTGATCTAGTTTGGCATGCCTTCATTTTGCTTAGTATCTATAAGTTCTAATCTTTACAAACCAAGGTCTTAGTTTTGACATGATTGTCACTGTGTATTTGAAGGTGGCTCTTGTTTAGTAAGCAAAATATAACGTTGTAGAAGCATGTCATAGTCTTTAATTGCATGGGTAAGTCAACTTTCCCTTTGAGCAATTCTTGAGCTCACATTTATTTGTGTCAAAAATGGGTGCTGCCATTTTGTGAGGGCTGCGAATTTATGTGAGCTTGGCTAAACACAGAAAAAGGGTTATTTCCTCATTGAAGAAATCAAGGGTCTAATGTGTCGAGTCTTGTTCACTTTTGTTCTCTTTAACTACCCTTTGAAAGCATTTCAAAGGAGGGGATCTATTGCCATGTTGGCTGGACTGCAAGGAGTTGCAATGTGAGAGCTTTGGCCTGAAGATCAATTTTGAAGATGTGATAATAGAAATGTGAAGAGATAATTGTGAAGCAAATGGCAACATCTATTCCTCATGTAGTTAAAAGGATTGACATTGAGATGGGGCAAACAATTCCAATTGAAGTGTAAGTAACGCCCTAGCACTGGGCTACTGCTGAAATAACTGGCCTCCTGCCTCAGGGCCCACCTCTCAGGGGCCTGCCTCAGGGGCCAGTTATTGAGCCCTGTCTCTACCTATTATCACTAGCATTAATGAACAAAAAAACACAATTTGTGTTAAAACTCTTTTTAAGATATAAAATAAAGACAACCCAAAATATATTACATTCATCTCCAGTTCTTTAGTTGTTGACATGCAACAATATTTACAAATTCTAACATCAAAGGTGAAGGCAGAAAATCCATTAATGCACAGACATGCACCAAATGGGGTTTTGTTTGTGGAAGAGTAAACATACCTATTCAATGATGAAGAACCAGGGGTTGAAATTGAATTCTTGCATTCAAATATCGGGCAAGTCTGCAATACAATGTCATGGAGCTGATTTTCTCACAAAGTAAGAAGATGAGAGGCTGCAAAGCAGGAACAAAACAACCTCAGAGTGTTTGAGGTTGCGGATACTGTGTTCAAACTCAAATAGTACAATTGCCCATGCAAGCTTCACTGTCATGAAGATATGACGTCCTTGAAGTAATGAAACATAATGAGTACAAATTCAACACCATATCCTCCGAGCAATCAGCAGACACATCTTGACCTTGAAGTGACAACAGCTGACAACATCCAGGAATTCCCAACTTTGAGCAAATTTTCCTGCCTCGCACAACACTGAGAGTGCAAGTCTAGTACTTGAATTGATAGTGTTTATCTACAGGGGAGGAAACATCCCAGGTGCAGCTCATGCCTTTAGGAAAAATGACCAAGTCACCTGCACCAAACTCCACAAAGTCAGAGGATGATCCTTCAGGATACACTTTCACTTTGCCCTTGAGAAGATAGCAAGTCTCTTGAGCATCATAAGTCCATGGAAACTTGCTCACGGCACATCCCCACCTGCAGTCACAATCAAGCATCTCAGAAGCACTGTTGGTCCCAGAGAGTGTACTAATCAAATCCATCTGCCGAGCAACTCACATGAACACACGAAATTACACCAAATATTCAAACCTCCTCGACAACAATACGCTTCGTTCTGAAGGAATGAATGGAGGGAGGAAGGGGGGAAATCATCAAGTACTTGGGCCATGATCGAATGCCAAGCTCCGAAAGGCGCGACTCTGACGGATTCCTCTCAATTTTGACCCCTAATTTCTCCTCAACTAGCTGTTTCACGCCAGTTTGCACCTCTCCCGCGCCTCCATCCGCCATGGCTCTAACCACCAGCTGCAGCAGATCAGACCTACTTATCAACTTTCTGAACCCACCTGATGATGAAGATGAATATGAAGATGAATATGAAGATGAGGATGGAGATGAGACCAGACGCGCTGCTCCTGCTCTCGCTCCTCCTGCTATTACTGCTGCTGGGTTGCAAGGTCGTGTAGGTAATGAAACGATTGCTAATTTCCGCAACCCCGGGCCACAAGGAAGCGTAGTTTGCGCACTTCGCACTGGTTGCTGTGGTGAGAAACAGAGGCACACGCTTGAAGAGGACGACGACAAGCGCTCGGCCATCGCCATGGGAGCAAAGCAATTCCTGCAACTCTTCTGCACGAGCCGGTAAGGAATGGCGGGGCTTCTTATCCGGCATAATGGATAGGGTCATGCCCATTCCAAATCGGAATCGGCTGAAAATTGTACGGTCTTGCACATTCCACTGTGTAAAAACGGCTGCCAATTATAGGGTCATTTTGGCAAAAATAAACTCCAGCTCCCGAGTTCCCAGTTCCCAGTTCCCACCCGAACGAAAAGAAAAGAAAAACCCATTTAATTTCTCCAAAGCAGAGGTTCCCTAAAGAAAGAATAAGGTAAAATAAGGACGAGAAACTGGTGGTTAGTTCGACGGAGGGTTGCTAACGGACGAAGATGGACCACACTGAGGTTATTCGTTCGTCGATCTCCCTCGCTTAGGTCTTGGTCTGCGAGCGCAACAGAGCGCGTGCTGTTTGTGCTTCTCGTGTTTTGGAGTTCTCTGCGGCAGCAGCGGGTGGGGGAGGAAGGAAGATTGCACGCGCAATTCCCAAAGGATTTGGGAAGGATTTGGGAAACAGAAAATAACACGCAGAGATGGTAAATGTACTCCCATTTGACTTCTACGGATTTCTTCTGTTGGTTGTAGAAGCTGCTAGTCATGATTCTTGACGAATCTGTGGCCAAAGAGTCCTTTGGAGTCTCTTTGGAGACGTGCAGTCCGTCCCCCCTTTTTTTTTATCCGTTTTCTTTTTCTCTTGTAGTTGCGATGTTTGGATTTTTTTTCGGTTCCTTCTGATTCTACCGTCTCTGAAGTAATAGGACTGAATTATGCTCTGATCTTGAACCAAGGTGAGAGAGAAAACACGGTTGGTTGTTGTGTCGTGCGTGTTAGGGTTTGGATTGCATGATATGAGCGAACTCTTTCCATGTGCAGAAAGTCTGCACAGATTATGAAATGAGAATTACAGCATACTGGAAAACTCTCAGCTTCTTTGAGACATGTATTCTTGGCAGAAACACATAGGATGTGTCATGCTATCTCACCACTGCAGTTGTGTATTAAGTAGCTGGAAACTACTATTGTGGTGGCAGGATGATCCAGAGCTTGAAGCTATCAGGCAGCGCCGAATGCAGGAGCTTATGGGTCAAGGTGGTGGGGGAGGGGTAAGTAGCCTTATTTTTGCAAGCTCCCATTAGTCACTCTACCAGAATTTTGGATGCCCTTTGTCATCAGAAACTGGGGATGTAGACAGGTGGATTTGGATTTTACCAGCTGAGCAGTCTTCCAGAGCTCTGCAATTTTGATTATATGGCTGAGGTTTGCAAACTCATTTCAGTGGTAGTTTTTGACTGTTTGTTCTTTTCTTGGTGTCCACCTCTGAATAACCATGGAGCTTTGTAAATGGGTTCTTAACAGGGTGCTGCTCAGAGCAGGGAGCAGCAACAGGCACAGGAGGAACAGAAGAGGTGACTTTACTTTTCCAGTCTGTGTGTGATCTTGCTTGCTATTGCATTGGTGGCAAAGTTCACCTATGAAGAAGAGACCAAAAGGGTATCAGTTGTAGGTCCTGATGGTGTCAACAAATGCATGCATTGCAGCAACATGCTACATCAGACTGCAAACTCAGGTTTCAGTGAAATAGAATTGTATAATTGTTTTGCTGGGTGAAGACTTGTGAATGTGGAATCCTGGGCTTCTTTAATGAATTTTGTGGTTGTGCAGGGAGGCTGAGGAACATCGACAGCTGATGCTGGCACGTGTTCTGTCCTCAGAGGCACGGGAACGCCGTAAGGTTTTTTTAACATGCAGCAGATGAGAGTGAGAGAGAAACAGACTTTGACACTCATTTTGTCAACTTTATTCTTCCCTCCTGACTGACTGATGATAGGCACTGAAACTTTATTGGTCTGCCAATCAAGTCTAATAAGTTGTTCAGTGTCTGAATCTTTCTGTTGCTGCTGGAAATGTCACAGAAACTGATGAAATGGATTTTTGTATGATCTTTTTCTTGAGATTATGAGCAGATGATTATATACTTTGTCTACACCCACTTTTGGGAGCTGATGACATCAGTAGGGAGTGATGGCAGCTAGTTGTTTTTAGGAATTTTTTTTGTGCAGCCAAAGTGGTGATTATGCATAGGAAGATGTAGAAAAAGTGGTGGTTCTCTGTAGGAGGATTCAGCCAAATCTGGCTATGAACCAGATATGTAGCACAAATCTTGAATCATCCTTCTATATTTTTGGCTACATACTGAAAACCAAATATAACTTTTACCTTTTTTTCCACTTGTGGAGATGGAACCCTCAAAAATCACTTCATTTTTTAATTTTTGATTTAGAATTTTCCATTTTGGTGAAATTTCATACTAAAAAATGACTGATGGCAGCTATTCCATGCCATTCATGATGATGATGATGGTCTGATACTTTGTGACTGACACTCACTAGGTTATGACTACTCATTCTCGTCTTATTTGTATTAATTTGGCTGGAACTGATGTAACAGTTACCTTCAAAGTGTTGTTTGTGGAGTTCTCTGCTGAACTGATATGTGTTGTTGGGTGGCCAGAATTCTAGTGTAATACATCTGTGGTCTACCCTCCCATGAAGATATTGAAGGGTCACTAACTGGCCTGACTAGTTGTAATGAGATTTGCACAACAGCTGCAAGGGTTGATTTTGGACTATTTTCATTCATCTTACTTGCTGACTTCCAATAGGTTTGTTTGACAGTTTCTCGAATTGCTTTGGTGAAGCCTGAGAAGGCAAGGGGTGTTGAGGATGTTATATTGCGAAGTGCACAGTATGGACAGATCACAGAGAAGGTTAATGGTCTTTAAAGCCCTGTCATGTTATGTGTGGTTATTTCTCACATACTACACTCATTCTCCACTGGTTTAAGACTCTATTGTAGGCACTTGGAAGCTCAAACCTGGTATTTGGACAGGTATTGATGCTTGTCCTCAGCTGTTGGTTCTTGTCTCAGCATTTTAATTACCTGCCTGCCTGCATATGTGGTATCTGCCACTGAAATGGCTCACAATCTGCTCTCCATGTGTGCAGGTCTCTGAGGAAAGGCTTATCCAGCTGTTGGAGCAGATCAATGAGCAAACCCAGAAGAAGACAAAAGTTACGGTAAGAATGTTAGGGACATGTTGATTTGACTTGTATGTGTCTTGTAGCTACTTTTGAGTGCAATGTTTTTTTGATGTCATTTCAGCAGCCACAATGCTGTCTCTTACATACAAGCTTCTGAGTTATTCATGGCACATTTTCTTGTGGCAGATTCAACGTCGTCGAAATGTGTTCGATGATGATGAGTGACGTGTGAAATACACAACCAGTGATATGCAAGGACACATGTTTCAGATGCTCCTGTGCAGTGTGAACTGTCTATTTACTAATTGACCAGCTAATGAGGTGGATTGGAGATGATTGTCGAAATTGGAATGTCCAAGGTTGGTACTGAAGTATGGTTCCACTCCTGTGTGGAATGTGTTGTTAGTACATGTGGCTCTACCTACACACAAGATGGATGCTCTAGAAAATAGAATTCACTGCTGTGTGCCTCTATCGATGCAGATGGTGTGCATGTTGGCTACTGCAAATATGTTGATAATGTGTTTCCCTTGTAATCACATGTAGAATGATTTATGGAAGGACTCCTTTCTTTTCAGTTGAACACAACCACAGGAAAGTGCGCATGGATGAAAGGGATTTCCATGATTGTTTTGCAGGTTACTGTAAACGATCTCAGTACATCAATCTGATCAGATGAATATCTGATAGTGGAACAGTCTGTTATTGGCAGCTGAGATGTGATATTATTGGCAAAGTAAAAGTGGGCATTCTACATGCTACATTTTACTCTTCTGCATGTACAACAGTACCAGCATTCTGTCATTTCTAAATGCTTTTTGTCTGGACATTTAGTCAAAATGTTTATCACAGGGTCATAGTTATCTGAGATCACTTTTGTACTGGAGATGAATCAGCAGCTTTCAAATCAGCTTGGGGTGATTATAACTTGCAGAATTCAACTCTGCAATTGCAAGATGATTAAGGGGGCAACATGTACAGCCACTACTAAACATAGCTTTATCTTGTTGCTGGAGACATTTTACAGTTATAAATTTGGAGCATCTGGTTGATTGGCAGGTGCTGAAGCCTTGACTTCAGGTAATTCATTCAAAGCTTGCCCAACTCGTTGAATTGTTGGATATGGTGCCTACATGTGCATACAGAAAATTAAGGACCGGGTTTGGTTAAGATTAAACAGTGAGTTAACTACTGATACGCTGAAAAAAATCAGTTACTCTTCATTTTGAAGCCTGTTGCTGCAAAGAGAATCAACATATGCACCAATAACAAGAGGGTTCATCTGTACAGTTGCCCTATAGTACTTTGAAAACACGTCAGTTTTGTTTCCATACCATGTCCAACTGGAATCGAATTGCATTTGCAAGTTGGGGACTCAATACAACATCAGCCTGCACAATGCAATGGAAGACATGAAAAATCCAAAGTCTATGAACAGTGGTAGGTGAAGAAAGGCATGAGCAAAGGTGAAGTATGAAGAAGTGTGCAGATAAAGAAATGGAATTCTTACTAGTGTGACCATGTCCCCAAAACAGTATTTTCCAGCAGTTTTTTCCAATATTCGCTCCAGTGCTGCATGTATCATACACAGTAATCACAATATGGAAAATGACTTGAGAAATCTCTAGGCTAACGGCAAGCATTCTGCAGTTAGAATACCAGAGTATTATATCAGAAGCAGCTGAAAAGAAATTTCTCTCTCTTTCCTAAACCTGCTTAAGCCTTGTCTGAATCTCAAATGTTTCTGTCAAGTTTAGATTGTTATTTGCACAAGAGTTATAACAATGTAGATTGTGATGCAAAACATGGGCAGTGTGAAGTTATACCACTGAAACCCTTTGCAATGGAGTATTGTGCCCACTTCAGTCGCTCTTCTTTACCCAGTTTTGCCTCTATCACAGGCTGCAGTGCAATGCACAAACTCAAGTTGCTCAGACTCTCTCATATGAATAAACCAAATCCTGCAATCCTCAGTGTCTCAGGGAGTGCGTATGACAAGAAATGGTTGAGGCATGAAACACACCAGGATCTGTGTGTTTTGCAAAGGCTGGATATTAGATGCTATCAAAAACACCACCTGCCACATGCATCACAAAAATTTCAGTAGAGTTGAAGAAGATGCGATGGATTATTTGAAGAAGAAGAAAAGATGGATTACTGAACGGCAGTGAAAGTATTTATGACTTCAAATAAGAGAATTGGGAAAATTAATACCTGATGAATATGTGCTCTTTGTACAAGATCTTTTGGCAGAAGAGGCCTTTTGTCAGGAAATCTCTCCTCCAAATACTGCAAACACCCACACCCCCTCCTCCCGTCGAACCTTGCTAAAGTCTCTGTCAAAGAGGATCCTCAAAAGAGCAATTTTCTGACAGAAAAAGCAGGAGTGTTGAGAGCCATGCACAAAGCGATAGTAGGCCTATGAATATGTCATTTTAGTTTCTAAGGCATCAGCTTCCATTCTTGCTAAATTACATAGGTATAAAACAAATCAGGATAGAGAGAAACCAGTAGAATGGCAACAGAATCCACCAGAGTTACACCATCAATCTCCAACACAGGGACTGTATGAAATGGGCTCCGCTTCGTGAATTCTGCAAATGAGTTCAATGACCATTGGGAGCTGTCAAATCTACCACTCTCTTCCACCAACATGCAACAGAGAAAATATCATCAGGTGCGAACACTGCAGCTTTGTAATCTAAATATGTTCTGGGCATTCTCTACCTCCCATCTCCTGTCAAATGTTCCAGAAAATTCTGGCAGGATGTTCTGACTTCCCAACCACATGCATGGGTAGCTACTTCTCATCTGCAGTATCAATTGAAAGCAGAGATCTACAATCTTACCTTCAGAAAATTGTTGCCCTCTTAAGATGTTAATAGCCTTGTACTCATAATCAATGCCTGTACACCCCATGAAGAAAAAAGTGTGAGCAGGATTCTGACATTCAAACTGAATCCTTTTCATATCAAAAGATGCACAACGGTTTTCAGCTACCCCAGAAGATATTTATGCCCACAACAAGGGTTGAAGTTGGAATTTGTCAGTAATGAAATTTGACACTGAAAACCCACAGACATATTTTTTTGCAAACATACCTTTAAGCATAAGAGCAAGCCGCACTCGCCATGAACATGAGCTGAGATGGTATGAGTAGAGTATCACTTTTGGCATCTCTGTCCCTTTCTGCATCATGGACTCCTCCATGGCACACTTTTATCTATACTATAAATCCTATAACTTGGAATACAATTTGATTTCACCTGAATAACCTTGCAGGAAGATAGATGAATGCAGGCTAGAGAGCAATGATTTAACTTTTGGAAATGTACATGAATGATGAGCAAAAAGAAGCTGACAGATCTAAGTTCTGAAACCTGTTGAGGAGGAGGACCTTTCCAATCCCATTCCCTTTTTGATGATCCCGACCACACCGAATTTCTCCTCGAGCATCAATCATAGAGCTTCACAAGTATCATAATTGCACACCAAAAGATCGAAATACAAAACCCATTTTGTCCATCGACAGGTGGATAAGGGTTTAGGGTTTAGGGTTCAGAGAACACGCTCTCAGTGGCTGCCCAGTGGCTGGCCCATTGTTTGCCGACCTTTTTACCAGTATTATAATGCTGCATTCACACTTGATGAATGTTAAGTCAGTGTTAAATGAAAATCTAGGTGGCATCCTAGGTGGCACCCAATGTTAACTGGGTGATAGCCTATTGTTAATGTGAATGTTAACTTAAACCCTAAAATGTTCATGGTAAGTAGGTGTAAGTCCTAAATGACTAGAGTCCCTCACACCAAGTGTCAATGCACTTTTAGAACATTAGGCTTTGGCCACCCCCGTTTTTTTCTTTCTCTTTTTTTGGGCACATGGATTGTGAGTGTTCCATCAATTTTGAGAGGGTTTTGATCTCACCACTAAACCATAAATCCCCACCAGGGTTTCAATATAACACAAATATAAACCAGCTAGAGGCCTAGTGAAATGAGGGGTTAACCATCTACAAAGGACTTCTTACATGCCTTGTAGGTAGAAAACCAAACATGAAGCTCAACCTTGAAGAGTAGTAGGCCTTGGAAAGCATGTTCCACATGCCCTAATGTAATAAAAGAAGCACCTTGTTTGAAAGGTCTTTTGCATTCTTTGCATGTGTTATGTGATGCAAAATCAACATCATTTGAAGATATTGTCTTGTAAGCAAGATTGTATTAACATCATTTGAAGATATTGTCTTGTAAGCTAGATTGTCTCTCTTCACGAAGATGCAATTTTCACGAGTCAAGAACAATTTCTCCAAATTCAATCTCTTGGGACAATAACTCTCGTGAAATGATTTCTCACAAAATTATCTCATGCAAAAAAAACTTTGTCTTCATTTTTTAAAGTGTGAAAATTCTTGTCTTTAAGCTTCTCAATGCTTCTTTCTAAAAAAACTAATGTCAATAGGTTTTGACAAAAAGAGAGAAAACTTTCAGATTCTCTCATTTTTATTTTCCCCAAATTCCACATCATTTCATAAAAATCTACGTTGACACAAATAAATGTGCCCCCAAAATGTAAAAAATTTCAAAATTTTCCACACCTCAAACTATCTCCCTACACCCTTATACCCCTAAACCCCACCTTAAACCCTTAAACCCCAAACAACAACTCTTCGTATTTTACATGAAAATAGAAGAAATCCAAGCCACTTTCAATAGCATTTTAAACCCATAAAGCCCTCCATTGAACTTATAATAAGTTGAATTTGAAAAAAATTAGTACAATAAATGTAAGTAATATAAATATATTATATTGTATAAAGGTCAAGTACATGCACAAAGGGGACCAAAAAAGACAATAACGAAAATAAATGTAATGAAAAATCTTCATCTCTTTTTATTTGTCTTCCTTTGTATATTTTGGTAGTTTCCAAAGAAAGGAAAAATTAAAATGCATACTTAATGCTTTTGATCTATGTAACTTTCATTCCATCTACAAGGGTAATAATAAAGGGGAAAACAAAATTCAATGCTATTGTATATTCCTTTCAGGGTTTGATTTTGCATGTTCATTTGGAACATAACAAGAAAGAAAAAAAAAGATGAAAAAAAATTACTAATCTATTTATCTAAGGTACTAGCTAGCTCTAATTGCACATTTAGCAACATGTTCCAAAATACTATGTTGATACAAAAATATTTGTTGCTAAGATTTGGTATACAACACCTATGGACTATTGTGATACCTTTTAGGGTTAGTGGTAAATTTTTTTTTGAAAAGAAAAATTATTTAAAAATTATCTTTTCAATACATCGAAAATTAAGGAAATTACTTGCTTATTAATGCTATTTTTTTGGGGGAACATTTAAGATAGTTGTGGAGGTTGTATTTAGCATCTATGGTTTTTCTTGTTTTCATTATTCAATACCTAATAGGTAGGTGAATTACTAGTCACTTATCTACCTATGCTTAAAAATAGTTCCAATGTTTATTAATATGATACCTTTAAGTTGTTGAATAAAATGGAGTTTATGCAACTTGCAAATAAAGAACTATGACAAGGATTAATCATCATAACTGAATATTTTTATTGCAACATCAGATTAGGTCAACAATCCCAAACATTGCCATTTTTATTGTTGAACATGAGTTTAAAAATTAAAATAATTATTCGATACATGAGTGCCAAACTAAATGGTAAAGGAAGCAAGTTGCAAAAAAAAAGAAGATTTTTTTTTCCCAAGTGATAAGGACATTAGGAAAGATGTTAAGGCATGACAAGGGCATTTAGAAACACATCAAGGGACTATGGTAATGCCATGAAGCACGTTAGGGGACATTGGAATCAAAGTTCTTCTTTCGGCAATAAAGGTATTGGGACAATGATAATGTCAAGAAGGATGTTAGCAATTGATGATCACCTTGTGAAAAGCACATCAAACTACAAACTGCTTGAAGATGATGAGCTTCAATTGTTGTAAAGTTCTTATTGATGGTTGGTTTTTTTGTATATTGGATCTGGAGTTTGAACTACTATGCAAGCTTGAAAGGACCTTAGGAATCCCACCATTTTTTTCCATAATTTCTTGAAGATGATGAGCTTCAATCTATTGTAAGATCATGTTTTATTATGACTTATGGTCTTTGTTTCTTGGATTCGAAGTTTCAAAACTGCCATGTGAACTTGAAAAACCTTAGGAAATCCCACCATTGTGAACTCTCAATTTCTGCCATAATTGCATCAAGATGATGATGAGCTTCAACTATAGGAAGATTGTGTTTTATTATGATGTATGGTTTTTTGTTTCTTGGATTGGAGTTCAGATCGACAATATTACTAGCTTGAAACATTTTACGAATTCTACCATTGTGAACTCTCAATTTATGCCATAAATTCTTGAAGATGATTATGAGCTTCAACTATTGTAAGATCATGTTTTATGTTATATGGTTTTTGTTTTTACATTTTCAGTTGAAAACAGCAATGCGAGCTTGAAAGGCTTGAACAAACCCACCGTATTAAACTTCCAATTCCCCATCTGCTTCCAATTCTAGATTAACCTTTGAACAAAAGCAATGTCATGTATATCATGATCCCTAAAAGGAATACTATGGAAGCTTGTGCATTTGACAACCTCTACCATCAGACAACTATCAAAACCTCTTACAAGTTTGTAGGATATCTATTTATTAAGGGGTGTTTTTGGTTTGTTTTGTTTGTCACATTGAGAGCTCCCAAACCACAACCCCCCTGCTATGCTCCTTGTTCCATTGCAAAGCCCTTGATAAGAAGGGGTGCATCAGGTGGTTTCGTAGAGTTATGGTCTAGACCTATGGTACAAGAGTTACTATTGGAAAGCCCTTGATGAGGGGGATCCCTTGGAGGTGATCTTGTGATTTTTTTTGACCTCAGGTGGGGTATCTTCAAATTTTAACCCAAAAAATAGCAAAATTAGTCAAATTTACACTAGGAGAAAAAACATTTCCAAATTTATTTGTCAAATGAAAAAAAAATACTGAATCTGTTTCTTTCAGGCTGGAAGATTGTGTATCTGGAATTGCCCATCAAAAGTCATTTAGCATTGTTTGTATTTCACAGCACTTGCATGCTTGTAGATTGCTAGCTGATATGACTAAGTCTGTGTGCAGAAAGTCAGGATTGCCATACTTTTGTCTAATGGTTTGCCCAGAATTGTGAGTGGATTCTTCTAGACTTATCTATACCCATTGTCAGGAGCTGATGGAGTCTGTGGAGCAATTGGGCAGCGAGTCACTGCTGTTCCTGGTGATAGTCTGATACAAAAGGTTTGGCTTATTCTCTACTGGGTTATGTAGGGTGGTAGAAATTCTGTAGTCACTATAGCATTAGAAAAGTTGAAAGAACCTTACATGGAGATACTAATGTCATTCTGAAATTTGTACCATTCATGTCTTCTGCATGAAATATATATACCCCAAACATAGTCTGCTTCATAAATGCCCTTGCCACGGATTGGAGTTCTTCACACACACTCATTATCGATTTTGCCAAACCCGGAGGCACAGATGCAAGCTCGTGCCACACTAGATCAGTCATGATTTTGGGGCGTCTGGCTGGTTAGCAGGCATAGAAGCCTCAACTTCAGGCAATTCATACAACGCTTCCACAATGCGTTGGATTGTTGGATACAGTGCCTACATATGGAAATGCAAAGATCAGGTTCCACTTCTAAAATCAATTAGAGAAATCACTGCAGGAAAGTATCATTCATACCACTTCAAAAGTGTCTACTTGCATACCATGTCCACTTGGAAGCGGTTTGCATTTGCCACTTGTGGAACCAACACCACATCCGCCTATGCACATTCATTGGAACTCATCAGTCTCCAGGTGCAGAAGCAATAAGTCAAGAAAGCGGAGCAAAGGAGAAATAGGACCAATAAAGTGCAAAAAATGAGTCTTACGAGGGTAACTGTGTCTCCAAAACAGTACTTCCCAGCAGTTTTTTCCAGTATTTGCTCCAGAGCTGCATCAATGCATCATACAAGACAATCAAGTGAGGAACACTTGCAAGCTATCTAATCTATGATGAGTATTCTGCAGTTAGGATTCTGGGTACAGGGAGCTTAAAATAATGCTTGCAATTCTTAAGCCATGTCTGCATCTAGGACTTTATGACAAACAGGTACTTGACTGCATTACAACTATAGAAGTGCAGATGTGCTTCGAAATATGGTGAGTGAGAATAGGATCAAAACCTGTAAAGCCCTTTTCAATGATGCCTTGAGCCCACTTGAGCCGCTCCTTGCTACCCAGCTTTGCCTCTATCACAGTCTGCAGTCAAATGCACAGGCTCACTTTAGTCGGCCTTCCTGACATCAATGTCCCAAATCCTGCAAATTATGTGGGTCAGAGAATGGCCATGACAAGAAATGGTTCTAATCATTTACATACCAGGATCTGTAGGTTTTGAGCAGGTTGAATATTAGCTGATATCAAATACACTGCCTGCCCAATCCAACAAATTTGTTCAGTAAGGTATCTGGAGAGGAGAAGATGGAGAGATTCATGGTTAGAACTTAGCATGTCACAAAAGAGACTGGGAAACTTAAAGACCTGATGAATGTGTGCTCTTTGTACAAGATCTTTAGGCAGAAGAGGCCTTCTGTCAGGAAACTTCTCCTCCAAATACTGCAAGGCATTCCCCCCCACCTTCTCCATAAGACAGCACCACAAAGTAAAATCTTCTGAAGGAAATTGATTGCTGAACAAGTAAGAGATCCTTGGAGGAATGTGTACTCAGTCAGTATATGAATATCTAAATTTGGGTTCAAGACAAATGATGTCAACTCTTCGAATCATATAGCAAGCTGCCAAAGTAGCTGCAGATACCAATCCCTTGGTCTGTTTCTTAAGCAATCCAGTCTTAAATTTGAAGTGTGTAGGGAAAAACCTGTAGAATTGCAATTGAATCGACCAGTTTTACACCATCAATCTCCAATACTGGAACCAGCTGCAATGGGTTCAGCTTGGTGAACTCTGCAATCAATTCAGTGACAATCAGTGCTGTCAAGTAAAAAAATATTTTGCATACACTTGCTGCAGATATACAAATGACCAGATGTTCAGGTGCAACTGATGTGTGGTGTAATTCAATTACATTTTGGGAAATATGATTCTGTCAGTCCCTCTGCTGTGAAATTCTCTAGAAAATACTGGAAGATGTTGTGACTCCACAACCAATGTCCCTGTCTGCAGTATGACCAAAAACAGAGATCGGAAGTTTTACCCTCTGTGAATTGCTCCCCTTTTACAATATTAATAGCCTTGTACTCGTAAGGGATGCCTGCATGCCCAATGAAAATTATGTTAGCTGGATTGCAAGAACACTCTCTTAAAGACTTGGCATATCTGAAGGGAGTTTCAGCTGGCCCTTAGCACATAGCAAACCACAAGATTCCATCCTGAATTCTCCCAAGAGAAATAATTAAAATGCAACAGGTTACGAGACATTCCTTTCAACAGAAGACCAAGTCGCACCCGCCATGCACATGAGCTTCCAAAATATGAGTACAGCGTCGCTTTTGGTACCTCTGCTGTTCCTGCCTGTGTCATTCACCCACAACTCTTCTTCACATCAAAACTCTAGCTAGGTTGCGGCTGCCATGCATGCAATATGAGCTTCAAACATATGAGTAATGGTAGAGTATCACGTTTCCATACCTCTGTTCCTATCTGCATCATACACCCACATATTTGTACATAAGTAACTCAAAATCTTACTTGGATTCCATCACAAGAGAATGCCGAACTTTGAATCAAGCGTTTGTGATGGGATTTCATTCACAATAGTGCTTCCAATCCCATTATTGACTTTGTAACTATACTATTGATTGAATGAACTCCAACAGATGGTGCAAGACAATTGGAGACTGCAACTGTGCTCACAAACATGAAATTATGATGTCAAACATGTGTCTCTTGAGGTTCCCATCTGTGTTGTAAGAACGCTCAGGAGAGGGATGAGTCATCAAACTGTTCCTCAACTCCATTCTTCAAACCCTAAATCTCCAATCCACAGCAGTTACATTCATGTCCCTTTGGGCATCGGTGTAGCTGAATGAATTTGGGTTGCCAACTTCTTTTTTTTCTTCTTCTTCTACTAAAAGAATTAGAGCTCTAATACACAGCTCAGATTCTAGAAAAAAGAAACCCCACCCCCTTAAAAAAGAAAGAAAAAAAAAGAAAGCCACGATCACTGGAGAAGCACTTCGAAGTTCAAACCCCATCACAAACCGTGTTGAGAAAATGATACAAATTGAACGAATCCTTTTGGGAATTGGAAATCGAGCAAATTGGGTTTCAGTACTGTTACCTGGGCTGCCATTCCGGAGTTGGGATTGCAATGGAAAGCAGCTCAAAGTAGTGCAGCAACTGTGAAGCTCTCTCTCACCCTAGCTAATGGCAAGACATGTCAAGGACCAGCGAGATTTTCTCTTTCTTATTTTCGGTAGGTCGTCCAGCGTAATGTCACACGCCACCTTACTTACACGCCACCACGTTAGTGCCATTCATATACACCTCTCCTAGAAAAGTAGGGTCACCATTTTTGGCCTGGGTTAATTCCCCTTGCAAAGAACACCCTACCAATTGAGGTCCAAATTTTTTTTGTTGCAACGAGCCAATTTGATTGGCCCATCACTCAGAAAAAATGAAACTATGGTGGCTCCCCCCAAATAGAAGGTTCTATTTTGAAGTATACCTAAAGTTCCTTCCCTTTCCTTCACATATAAAAAAAAATCCTTCCCTTGGCCTGGGTTAATACCCGTTGCAAAGAACACCACCCTATGTCCCCAAATTTCTTCTGCCCCTGCCATTAGCCCAGGCCAAAAATGGTGACAAACAGTTTTGGAAATAGAAATTTCATGCAGCCAATGGGAAGGCTCAACATGTACTCATGATGGGCCCTGCGTTTTTTTCCTTTTGGGGGTGGGGTTGTGGGGAGTTATTTTTTGTTTTGCTTCCTTGTTCTTAACATGTGTTGTTAGTAGGTAGGTAGGAAAAAAAAAGCAAGTGAGGTAACCACCATGGTTAGCTAGGGAACTGGAACCCAACAGATAACTGTTTCCTGACAACTTACCATTCATCCTTAGTGGTGCGCTGGTGCATCCTGGTTCACTCTGGCCCAATTAGGGTATGGGGTATTATGAATCTCTTGATATGTTTCAGGGGTAAGTGAGGTTGGGAGGGGGAAGGGGGATCATCAAAGAGGGAGTGGGATTGGAAAGGTCTTTCTCAAGAAGTTTCAGAACTTAGATTTGTCAGATTCTTCTTCTTCTTCTTGTGGATTTCAAAAGTTGGATCATTACTCTCAAGCCTATATTCCTGCAAAGCATTCGAGTGAAATTATTTTTTGTGTTGTAGGATTTACAAATAGGTAATTGTTGATTGGACGAGGAGTCCATCCTTTAAACCTAAGAAATATTCAACAATGAAAAAATCAGATAACATACAAGCATGACCCAAAAGGATCATTACAACTCAGCGTACAATGATCAATTCAGGGAGACTAAAGGACCATGACTAAGAGCAGCATCTCCACCGGTGCTCAGTATGTCCCTCTGGATAACAAAATTAAATGTCTAAGTTCAGTTGTTTTTATTTTGGCAACCCCACCAATAAAACTGTAACTGGATCTGCATATATGTGGGGACTACTAATAGCAAACCACCTGGATTGATCATTATGATCAACCAATCAGAAACATTGAACTGCAGTTACGTTCAAGTAATTACACTCTTTTTTTGGAGGTGCACAACTGTGTTGTGCCTTTTACCAGCTGCGGCAAGCTGCACATTTTGACTTTTTCACAATAAATTTCACTGTCTGGAGTCGCAGATTGAGCACCACTGGAGATGCTCTAATACATCCAACCTTTGGTGGTCCACACTTAAATCTCATCATCAATTTTAGTAGTTGCAACATCCACTCAGACTTAAGTGCTACAAATAGCAGAGACATGAAATCAAAATTCCAAGGAGGCCGCTCCATGGCCCCTTTTTGGTGGTACCACATCTGATGACACTGTTGAACTTTGACTGTGTTACAATATCAATAGACATCCTATTGTAAACAAAATGAACTTGATATCATGATTGACCACACAGATCACTGGCATCACCAGTAGTCCATGCAGGAACAAACACTATCTTCAAAGTGATGAAAGGGATGCTGAAATGTAGCAATTTTCACAAACCCACAGATTTTTCTCTTATTTGGAGAGGACTACCAGGAGCTGTGTTGATGAGCTCAAATGCAATAGCCAGTTTCTTGCTGTGGTGACAAATGAAATACCATTCCTTCTCCTTCCACATCATTCAGAACCAATTTCACACAGGGCACGTACCCCGCATCACACACAAACCCTGACAATCTCTGCTGTTCTGCATGAACACCATTGAGATTTGGTCACTTGGATTTGCCATGCATGGGCACTCTTGTTGAACACACTTGCAGCATCTTCCATGCTCCCACACTTTGCATACATGTCCACCAAGCTACTGCCCACAAAGATATCGGAATCCCATCCACATTCAACGAAATGCTGATGAACACACCTGCCCTCTTCAATTGCAACCATGCTGGGACATGCATTCAGCACCCCAGCAAAAGTAAGAGAGTCTGGTTGCACACAATGCTGTTGCATTTGTCAAAATAGTTCCAGTGTCTTCTGCCCTTGCCTGCATTTCACGTGTCCCAATACCACAGCATTCCAAGTGATCACATCTTGAGATGGCATCTTGTTGAACACTCTCCAAGCCTCCTCAATGCTCCCACATTTTGCATACATGTCAATCAAGATATTGCACACAAAGACATTAGTCTCACAAACACTTTCAATGAGCTATTTATGAAGAAGCCTGCTGTCTTCAAGTGTTCCTAAACCAGCGCATGCCTTAATCACCTGAACAAAAGTGAATTTGTTAGGACTCATTCCTTCTCAGAGCATTTGTTGGAAAAGCTTTATTGCCTTCCCCAGTTGCCCATCCTTCACATATTTTGTAAGCTTCTGATTCCATGCAAAAATGTTCAATTGCACTGTGCCTGGTGCCATTACAGCTATCTGTGGGCAAGACAGCAACCAAGAGAGAGGAACAAGATTGACACCAACAAGGGTGCTCCATTGACATTTGAACTCTGAGAGGTTTGATGTTCACTTACCTTATCTGATCTATGACCCTACCATT
This sequence comes from Sphagnum tenellum, assembly GCA_963921925.1. Classification (NCBI taxonomy): domain Eukaryota; kingdom Viridiplantae; phylum Streptophyta; class Sphagnopsida; order Sphagnales; family Sphagnaceae; genus Sphagnum; species Sphagnum tenellum. The sequence continues at coordinate 27,454,006 of OY998144.1, forward strand.
GCAAAGGTCCCGTAAAGAACTCCTGCCACAGTTTCTCTCTTGTTGCACTGATAATGAAGAAGAATTTTTTTACTTCACAATAACCCTTGACAATTGCTCTCTCTTGCTCCTTACAATCCAAGAGCATCCCAAGTAGACAAACTTTTAAGTGCATCATCCCCAGTCTGATTGTGGCTTTTTTTCTGGGTTCTTTTTTCTAGAATCTGAGCTGTGTAGTAGAGCTCTAAAAATCTGGGGGACATATAACTCTCTAATTTTTCAGCTACTTCCCTGCAAAGTTTCTCAAGCTGATTGCACAGTTATCTATCAGAAAATGGGCACACCCTTCTGAGCTTCCAAAGTGCCCTTGTTGTGTGAAGAAAGAACTTGGCAACCAAAATACATTCAGCAACCTAGCAAGAGTTTTGATGTGAAGGATTTACAATTAAGTTGGGGGTGAATGACACAGGCAGGAACAGAGGTGCCCAAAGTGACGCTGTACTCGTACTATAGAAGTAAGTGTGCATGGTGGCTGTGACTTGCTCTTCTGTGGAAAGGAGTGGCTGAAAACCTGTGGCCACTATTGGCAGACTTTACAGCACCGATTGCCATTGAATTTACTGCAGAGTTTACCAAGCTGAACCCATTGCAGCTGATCCTGTATTGAAGATTGATGGTGTAAAACTGGTTGATTCAGTTGCAATTCTGCTTTTATTTTCCCCACACCCTTGTTGGATTTGCTTAAGAAACATACCCAAGAGATTGGTATCTATATCTACTTTGGCTTGCTATATGATTTCACAAGACTCAAAGTCATTTGTCCTGAACCTAGATTGAGATATTGATAGGCTGACTAAGTACCCATTCCTCCAAGGATCTCTTGCCTGTGCAGCAATCAATTTCTTCCAGAAGGTTTTACTTTGTGATCCTGGTATGTAATTACTTTGAAGCATTTCTTGTCATGGTCATTCTCAGACCCATGTGGATTTGCAGGATTTTGAACATTGATATCAGGAAAGCTGAGTTAAGTAAGTTTGTGCAATCAACTGCAGAATGTGATAGAGGAAATGCTGGGTAATGAGGAGTGGCTCATGTGGGCACAAGGTGTCATTGAAAAGGGATTTACTGGTTTTGATCTTCTTCTCACTCACCATATTTTGAAGCACATCTGCATTTGTATGGTTGTAATGTGATTAAGTAACCAAACTTCACGAAGTCTGCAGATGTAGGCAAGGTTTAAGAATTGCAAGCATTATTTGAAGCTCCCTGGAAATGGAATCGTAACTGTAGAATGCTCCTCATAGATTAGATATCTCAAAGCCTTCTGTACTTGATTGTCTTATGATGCATTGATGCAGCTCTGCAGCAAATAGTGGGAAAAACTGCTGGGAAGTACTGTTTTGGGGACACAGTTACCCTTGTAAGATCCATTTTTCTTTCATTTTGCATTTTATCAGTCCTATTTCACCTTTGCTGCACCATCTTGACTTATTGTTTCTGCACCTAGAGACTGATCATTTCCAATGAATATGAATAGCGGATATTATGTTGGTTCCCCAAGTGGCAAGTGCAAACTGCTTCCAGGTGGACATGGTATGCAAGTAGGCACTTCCAAAGTGCTATGAATGATCTCTTTCTACAGTAATTGCTCTAACTGATTTTTGAAGCAGAATCTAATCTTTGCATTTCTGTGTGTAGGCATGATATCCAACAATCCAACGTGTAGAGGAAGCATTGTATGAATTGACTGAAGTTGAGGCTTCCATGCCTCCCAACCAGCCAGACGCTCCAAAATCATGACTAATCTTGTGTGGCAAGAACTTACATCTAATGGTGCACCTCGGGGTTCTGCAAGGTCAATAATGGGTTGGTGTGGAAAACTTCAATCCATGGCAAGGGTGTTAAGTAAGTAGACTACGAATGCGGTATTTTTAGTTCATGGAGAAGAAATGAATGCTACTGTAGATAATAAGCCCAACATTTTGTATGGAACTATCAGCATGAAGACAGGAAGTCACTGTCCAATCGCTTCTCAGTTTCTCAATCAGCTTCTGACAATGGGAATAGATAAGAATCCACTCACAATTCTGAGGAAACAATCTGGCAATCCTGACTTTCTGCACACAGCAGGCAGACTCAGTCATGTCAGCTTGCAATCAACAGGCATGTAATTGCTTTGAACAAATAAAAAGTTATGCATTAAACAATGCTAGATGACTTGTGGAAGGGCAATTACAGATGAAAAAAATTTCAAGCTGAAAAAAAACAGCGTCTTTGGCAGTCTTGGAGTGGCATGAACAATTCCAGATACATGATTCTTCAACCTGAAATAAACCGGACATGAGTCTTTGGCAGTCCTGGAGTAGCATGCTACTGCACTGATCTTCCATCAAGATTCATAACCCTAGATTCATGTTGCCATTCTGTAACTCCCAAATCCAAGAAACAAAGACCCTGTGTCATCAAACACAATCTTACATTATTTGAAGCTCATCATCATCTTCAAGCAGTTATGGCAGAAATTGAAAGTTCAAATGGAGGGATTCTCCAGTCTTCAAGCTCAAGTTGCCATTCTGTAACTCCCAAATCCAAGAAACAAAAACCATACATAATAAAACATGATCTTACAATTGCACTTCTGAACTCAAAATCCAAGGAAGAAAAAAAACCATGTGTCACATGATCTTACAATAGTTGAAGCCTGTCATTAGATCTTCAAGCAGTTACAGCCAAAATTGAGTTCACAATGGTGGGATTTCCTGAAGTCTTTCAAGCTTGCATTGCAGTTCTGAACTCCAAATCCAAGAAACAAAAACCATACATCATAAAACACAATCTTACAATAGGTTGAAGCTCATCATCTTCAAGCAGTTATGGCAGAATTTGAGAGTTCACATGGTGGAATTCCTAAGGTATTTCAAGCTCACATTGCATGTCTGAACTCCAAATCCAAGAAACAAAAACCATGTCATAAAACACAATCTTACAAAGAATTGAAGCTCATCATCTTCAATCGATTATGGCAGAAATTGAGAGTTCACATGGTGGAATTCCTAAGGTATTTCAAGCTCACATTGCACATCTGAACTCCAAATCCAAGAAACAAAAATCATTAGTCATAATAAACAGAACCTTACAATAGGTTGAAGCTCATCATCTTGAAGCAGTTATGGCAGAAATGGAGAGTTCACATGCTGGGATCCCTAAGGTCTCTGAAGCTCAGATCTTTAAGGTCACTCAAGCCCACGTTTCACTTCTGAACTCCAAATCTAAGAAACAAAAACCATGAGTCGTAATAAACACAATCTTAGAATAGGTCCAAGCTCATCATCTGGAAGCAGTTATGGCAGAAATTGAGAGTTCACATGGTGGGATTCCTAAGGTCTTTCAAGCTCTTGCATGGCAGTTCTGAACTTCCAAATGCAAGAAACAAAGACTCTACACCATCAACAGGATCTTTACAACGGTTGAAGCTCGTCATCATCTGCAGGCAGTTTGTATAATTCTCAAAAAGTGCTGCTCATCAATTGCTAACATTCTTTCGAGCAACACAAAAACATGGTTTTGTGCTTTGCTTGCCACTAGTGGCTGCTTGTGGTACTTCAGAAACTGAATAAGGTTTTCAGTCTTTTGGTGGTGCTTCAAACAAAGGAGCCAGGTCTGGATCCGCAAGGTCCAGATCCATCCAGCCATTGAGAACCATGAACTCTTGGTAGTGTGGTGGGGGCGTCACGGGACGAGCCGCGCGGCAAAGCTCGTCGAAGTCGGAAGGAGGTCCATATACTCGCAGAATGGATAAAAGAAATCTGGCTGCACTCTCGTCCAACAGCGGCGATCGCGGAGGCGGCATCTGTACCTCCAAGCGCTGCGATTGCTTCCTCGGTATTGTCTGCATGTTTCCCATAAGCCCCCTTCCTATGCTATTGCAGACAATCTGCAGACAATCTCCACAAAATCTGCACAATTCAATGGCAGCACGTCGGTAAACGAGAAGAAGCCGAAGTTTTTTCTTCGATTTCGAAGATCTGCTGTTGGCTGCGGCAGCAACGCTATCTTCCACAAAAGATTCTGATGCCGCCCCAAGGGATGCTCACTTTTTCCACAGTGAAGAAGATGGCAGCAAAACCTATCCATCAATCTCTGAGAAGGATTTCTTTGTGCGATTCTTCTGCACAGCCCCCAGAGAACAACAACGAGACATGTAAGAAACTCCTGGAAAAATCCTCTCTGCCTCCACCAACATGTCGAAATGGTTGCCAAGGATTTCCAGAGCACTTGCAAAATCATCTTGCAATCACCTCCTTCTTCTTTCCCTGCTAGATGTCTTCACAAGATCTCTTTTGTGCAAAAGTTAGGTTCTCAGATCTGGTACTCTACTCCAGTAAGGAGCATATACACACCAAAGCAGAGAAATTCTCGAGACGAAACTCTCAATGCTAGAATCCCTAGTACTAAGCAGGAAGCTAAACATGAGTGTTTTTCTGACACAAATTGCAGAGAATATTAACTCAAATTGAACAGTCGCAGCTGCAAAATCCCTAGAAGTAAAGCAGGAAGCTCACATGAGTTTTTTTCTGACACAAATTGCAGAGAATCCTATCTCAGTAATCTTCAAATTGACCAGTTGCAGCTGCAAAATCCCTAGAATTAAGCAGGAAGCTCAACATGAGTATTTTTCTGACACAAATTGCAAGGAATTCTATCTCAGCAACCTTCAAAATTGACCAGTTGCAGCTGCAATGGACAATGAACTCTAGATTCTTCAGAAACAAAGAAATTAATATGATCAACCAACTTGAATGTGGTGGTTCTCAAAGCCCATCATCATCTTCTTATTGTCATTGTGTCAAAATATTGAAAAAATTAGTATGATCAAACATCATGAATGTGGTTCTCAAAGCCCATTCATCATCTTATTGGAATTCTAAAGATTGTGTCATAGTTGTGCTTCGCAAAATATTATGATATTCATCAATATGCATTGATATTTTTCTTTGTTGCAATAACAGAACACTCAATATATAGATGTTGGCTAGTCTTCAATGTATTAGTAGTCCAGTAGAATTGTAGAGTGAAAGAAAAAAAATTAAGAGTGTAAGGTTTTACAGAAGTGAAGAATCAACACAATTCAATAGGCTTCACCTTGTTTTCAGAGCTTTTTGCAATCAGACAGTCCTGTCATTAGCCAATGCAAACTGGTCAAATGCGATCGATGCAAAGAAACAATTCTTGAAAGCTCAAATGAAAGATACATACATTATCCAATGAAACCCAGAGAATAATAAAGATCAAAACCCATCACACTTACCAAGACAAAAAAATCTTATCAAAAACTCACATAGCACACTCTACATGCCTGTTCCAATAGATATGTACAGAAAGAAATAGACACCCAATCTCAAGGAGACCTTTAAAGGCTTCATCATTGTGATGACAAAAAAGGACTCTACCTTTCCTTCAAGAATTGGATAGATATATCAATGTGACCTTCACCAAGGATGATGCTTGCATAAGCCTTTCTTCCTTGTATGTACAGTTGTGTTGCAATAGAATCTGGAAATAGTTGCGCTGCACTCTCATTCTCAAAGCTTTCAAACAAGCCATTGGACTACCAAAGACGAAGTTAAAAGATGAGATACAATCAGTTAATTTTCTCTCATTCTAAATGTCACATGATGATGCACAACAGAAATTATCAAATCCTGATCATCAACTTCATCTCTGATCATATTGGAAGCCCATGTGATGCAACAACAATTGTTAATGAGTTCCAGTTGCTTTTCTACAAAATGGGAGAGCACATAGCTCATCACTTAGACCACTGCAATAGATTCAAAGAGGAGAACACTGGTCAAGTCTTGGCAGACACATCCTAGGCCAAAACTCCTTTACAGATACACAAATGAACTCCAGAGTATTGATGCAATTACAACCCTACTGCTCTCAACATCTACACACAGAACGAGCATGAAAATGCAGCACATCCTCCCAACAGATGGATACCTGTGTTCCAAATCTACCTCATTTGCTTCAGCAGCTACAAAGGAGAATGCAGATGCAGCAAGCAATCTTCTGAGAGCTACATCTGCTATGAATCTACCTCATTTGCTCCTGCAGCTAGCTACACAGGAGAAGGGAGATGCAGCATGCAACCTCATGACAGATACATCTGCTGCGAATCTACCACATTTTCTTTAGAAACAACAACAGCAGCAACAACCCATCACATTCAATTGTTTCAGGATACAAGTGGTGAATCTGCTTGTTTATTACATGAATGTGTATGTGTTTTCAAGTAAGGAGATTCCCCTGATGCCTTCACATATGGGGAACATTCCAGTAATAGGGTATATGGTGAAGTGCTCTACACAAAATTGGACCTAGAAGAAGAAGAAGAAGATGTCTGTCTGTCTGTCTAATCGGATCTATCTGCAAATCGCTCAACATCATCATCAGCTAGGTTTACCCCACCCATTCCTTCCCCGAGATCTGAACTGATGTTTGCCAGAAGCTGCGAGTCGTTGTAATGCGTGACTGCTTGCACAATTGCTCGAGCACGCTTGGCTGGATTGGCAGATTTGAAGATGCCTGATCCCACAAACACGCCATCGCATCCCAACTGCATCATAAGAGCGGCATCGGCGGGAGTCGAGATCCCTCCGGCACCGAAGTTGAGGACGGGGAGCCTTCCTAGCTGCTTGACGAGCTTGACAAGCTCATAAGGCGCAGAAATCTGCTTGGCAAAGGTGAAAAGTTCGTCTTCATCCAGCAGCCGCAACCTCCTCATCTCTCCCAACACCGATCGCGCATGTCTGACGGCTTCAACTACGTTACCAGAGCCCGCCTCTCCTTTGGTCCTGATCATCGCTGCGCCCTCTGCAATTCGACGCAGAGCTTCTCCCAAGTTGCGACAACCGCATATGAATGGCACACGGAAGTTGTGCTTGTTGATGTGGTTCTCATCATCCGCCGGCGTCAAGACTTCGCTCTCGTCAACGTAAGCCACTCCAATCGCCTCCAGAATTTGAGCTTCTACAAAATGTCCAATCCTCGCTCTCGCGATCACCGGTATACTCACCGCCTTCTTGATCTCCTTGATAAGTCCCGGATCGCACATGCGCGCGACGCCTCCTCCTTCCTCTGCCCTAATATCGGCTGCCAGTCTATCGAATGCCATCACTGCAACTGCACCCGCCTGTTCAGCAATGCGCGCTTGCTCTACGTCCGTCACATCCATTATCACTCCTCCTCTCAGCATCTGCGCCTGCCCGACTTTCACCGCGTAAGACGATTTCATTACATCTCCATTGTCGAGTATCGCAACCACTCCACCAGTCCCCGAAGCTTCTGCCATGCCAGTAGCCCTCCTCTTGCTGCAAACCACTTGCCTGCCTCCACTTTCTCCACTTCCTCCCGTCTCCTTGTCCTTCTTCTTCTGCTTCTTCAGACTTCTTTTCGCACGCGAAACAAAAAAACCTCCAAACAACAACTTCAATGAACAAAGCAAACCAGAGCAGACCAAAGCAAACCAAGCAAAAACAAAAGCAGAACAAACGCGAAGTTACATACAACAACAAAAGGACTTCAAACAAGCTCCACAGATCACCAAATTCAACAATACGAATTGGAAACTGAGAAGTATGACAGAATCTTCGTAATCAAATCTCGAATACGGAGCTTTCGTTTGGAAATTTCGAAGCTATTAGGCTGTGAATGACGATCGGTTTTTGAAAGATTTCTTCAGTCAGTTTCCGAGTGTCCTTCTGTCTTCCTCTCCCCTCTCGCAAAGCACAAACGGAAGCAAAGGCGAAGAAGCAACGCCGAGACACGAGTCCGTTTCATGTCCTTGTGAACGTTCTGGTCGTGTCTAGAGCTTTCCAGTAGAATCTACGACTGCATCATGTTCCCCCATCTATGTGGGATGGTAGAATCCCATGTCCCCATGTATCCGGAGGGAAGAAACCCATGTCCCCATATATGTGTGGGGAGGAAACACCATGTCTCCATGTATCCGGAGGGAAGAAAACCATGTCCCCATATATGTGTGGGGGAGGAAACACCATGTCCCTGTGTAGGTGAACCCCATGTTGCCATCCATGTATTGGGGTGAAATCCAAATATCCCCATGTAGGTGAAACCCATCTTGCCATGCATGTATGGAGTAAAAATCAATATCCCCATATGGGTGAAACTCATGTCAATCTGCATGAGGGAGGTAGAAACCCATGTTCCCATTTTTGTGAAACCAATGTACCCTTTATAGCTCTATGTATGCCGTGTCAAACCCATGTATGTAGAAACCCATGGCCCCATGTGCCCCTTATGTTAAACCCATATCTTCATGTATGTGACACCTTTGAGAACCCATAATTTTTGAAATCCATGTAAGTGAAACCCATGTCTCTATGTATGTGGAGGGTAGACACGCATGTAGCTGTATGTGTGCCATGTTTCTGCTTCATGTCCTCGTGAATATTATGGTCATGTCTAGAGCTTTCTACAAAGGGCGGGGGGGAGGGGTTGTTATCATGAGTGCATCATGTCTCCTCATTAGTTTTTTTTCATTTGAAAGAATAGTTTTGAAGATTTCACACTTTTTCTTAAGAAAAATCAATATTCTCTTAACAATTGGACCATGAGAAAAATTCTAGGCCACTATAATGGTCTTTTAGTTCTCAACCAGACTCCTTACATATAATATGGAGTATATAAAAAGTTCATTAATTTCACGTAATTGTCCACCTCTCCTATTCATTAGACAAGGAGCCTCCAAAGATCAATTTTTTATGTTTTTTTTGCAATGAGCCAATTTGATTGGGCCATCTCTCAAAAACAATGAAACCATGAGTGCTCCATAAAATAGAAGGCTATATTGCGAAGTTTAGAGTTCATCCCCTTTGGCCCAACTATGCAGGTGAACGGAGGACAACATTTGCCAAAGCATATGGGAGAAAAGTGAGGTGCTATTGGGAACTCTTTGGGGGAACATGTTAGGAACTTGGGAACTCTTTGCTTTGACCCACCCAGCCCCCCCCCCCCCCCTTACCTATTCACATGCTTGCTTGGAGTTTTGAGACACCTACCCCACCGATTGTTCTAGTCAAGAAACTGAAGTATTTTTAAGTGCAAAAAGGGACAAGAAGGGGAGAAAATACCCAGCAAGCATTGTGTTCCTGAGCACCCCCCCCCAGCCCCAGTCTCCAAGAACTTTTGATTCCAACCAAAGCTGAACTGGTCACACCAACTGTGACCATAGGAATTGCAGCAAAACCTCTCCACAAGAAAAATCAAGGAAAAAACAAAAATTAAAAAACCCCAAAACAAAACAAAACAAAACAAACTAAAGGATAAAAACTGAAGCAAAATCAAGTCCAATCATTGAAGAATTTGCTTCACTATGATCAAGAAAGCATATTGTAGTACCTTGGCAGCTTTGACACTAATTATATTATTTTACAAAAACGTTGAAATTTTCACCCAAAAAGAAGTCACGTTTTCAAAGAAGAAACTTTTGTGAAGGATGAAAATAATTTTTTTTGAATATTTAGGAATATTTCTTTTTTCACATGGAATCTTCAAACTTAACTAATTCTTCCACAAACACATGTCGAAGCTGCTCGATCTTTCAACAACAACAATAGCACATTAGAAGATAAGATCTTTCACACATGCAAAATAACATGAGGTTTTAAAATCGAGGAATTTGGAAGACATAGGGTAGAACCACCCATTACCAAACACCCATGAGTAAATGAACACCTAGACATTTTGAAAAGTGAACAGTTAACAAAGATTGCCCAGCTAGTAATTGGTTAGCGATATCCTCTAACCAAACAACTGGCTCTTATAAACTTGTCTTTGGTACTTTTAAACCTTCCATTCAGAGTTGCGGTTTTGGTTTTCATCACTCACCTTCAAAACTCCTTTATGCAAAAATATTCCACCTATTAGTTTGTCTCTCTGTATTTGGCAATGGGTACTCATTTCTCACAATCACTGGGAAGTTCCACCCTCAATTTTTCTCGTTAGAAAGGCAAATTGTGACTGTGCATGTGTTTTCATCGTAGCAAATGAAGTTGTTTGGAACAAAGTCCACATCATTTGGTAATACAAGAGATATTATTTGTGTACAAAGTCTATTGTGTATAAATCGCACTTCAATTGCACATGGAAGGGTAAGTGTTCACAAGAGGCTGGACTATTTTTTTCAACCCCTTTATTTCGAGAGGTTTTAATCTTGCTGGTTTCAAACCTAAATGAAGATCTGTAACCTTGTTGTAGAAGCACCAGGTGAAGGACTACTTAGACCCTTTGAACTTCAAAGTCTGAAAGTGACAGGAGAGTGACCACACATTGTCGGAGAGCTTAAGTGTTTGTTCATCAGCCTATCTACCATATCTATTAGATTAGAGAGAAATCTCCACACACTTTGAAGGCAACATGACACTGAGTGTGGTCATCACCTTGTCAGAGTTGCTCAAAAAGCGTCAGACCATCACCTTCATTGCTAATAGCAGTGACCAGCTGCAGTGACTACCCACTGACTTCCTCAGCTCCTGACAGTGGGTGTAATTAGTAGATAGTAATCTGCCCAAAGCTCTGGCAAAATGTTATACAAGATCTGTGTCCTGAGTTTCTGTTGCATTTCCAGAACCAACAGGATGACTCAGCCATGATGTTGGCAAGCACTCAAGAGACATAGCTGAAAGACAGTAGCAATTGTACTTTTTTAGGGTTTACTTCCAAAACAAGAGGCACTGGAGAAGGTTTCAGTCTAATTTCAATACAGATGTAGAGGAAGGTAGTTCCTACAAGTCCCTACTTAGAATAATCTTGCCAGGTTTCCAGTTTATACAGAGATTTTGACTGCCCTCAAACATGAGACTTGATGAGATGCTATCAGCCTAAACGTAGATGAAACAATGTCCTTTTGTATGTACAGCACAGACTGCTTTGCATCAGAGCACAGAAGAGCATGGTTGAAATAGTGCAAACACTTACATAAGATGATGCCCACTTGCAGTCTGAGACATTGCCAAGCTTCCAAGCTTTGATGCAGGGCTAGATATTCATGATACCAGACCATTCTGAGGGTGTGGGGAACATAGGCCCTAGGTACCTTTTCTCCAACACATGCTCTCTGTTTCAACCTTCATCTTCTAGTTGACCTTCCTGAACACAGGTCCACTCCTGAGAAGCTCTACCTGTCTGTACTGAATGAACCAAAAAGTGAATTGGTGGAAGAAGCTCCAGATAACTAGACATGACTGAAAGAATTTCATCTCTCAAACATCTGAGACTGTGATTTATGGAAAAGGCTCTCATACTTAGTAAAAGTGATCCAAATTGACAACACTTGGGTTTAAAGTTGATGTAAACTAACTGATTCAAGTGAAGAGGATATGACTGTCCTACTCAACTCCTGAAGATCAATGGATCTCTTACATGATTACAACACATATATAACCCTGCAACTAATTACTAAGTAGAATTTACCAGCATGTAAACTCTTAGTTGTAGACAGAAAAAAATTGGGTGGGTTGGCAGTGCAGGGTTATGATTGCACAGCCAGCCTCTGAAGGTGCTCTACAAAGACTTGTAAGCTCACATCATCAGTAAATATAATATCCCCTCCTGGAGCAGGTCCGTTGGTTGAAGTGTAAGTTGCTGATGGGTTTAACTTTGCAAGTAAGAAGCGTGCCTGTGACCCATACTGATCACAAATGACTAATCGTGGGACTGGAAAGCGCTCATTGACAATCGCTTGAGCATCATCCTGTGGAGTTTTGAGCAGCTGGGCAAAAGCTTCATGCTCTGGTTGCTTGTGGTAACCTGCATTACGCCATTGAGCAATTGTCATACCATGAAATACAACCACGCTGAAGTAGGCATCCAGCAACAAAATCCGGTCAGCTGCAATTGCCGCAACATCCAAGAGTGCTGCTTCAGGGGGCGCATTAAAAGAATATGATATTAGTGACGGTTGAATCATTACTAGAGAATTGGTTACATTTTCCCGATACAGCACCATGCGAAAGTATGCTGTTTCATCAGGACTGTTGTTGAATACTTGCACAAATTGTGAGCGCCGTAGATTGAACATGAACTGAGGGAATATTGCAAAGCTCGGTGCAAACATGAAGGAACTTGGGTCATCCTTTCTATAATCCCCAAATCTTGAGGCCAAGCGAATCAGGGAGCGATCAAGCCACCTAGTTGCATCAAATTCTTCCTCTGCCTCCATCTTCTGGGATGCCAAGCGTGCCATAGTAACAGCAGCAGCTTCTTGATCAAAACCTGCCACAAGCTCTTCTGTGCTTGCAGCTCCCTCCACTGATCGCCGAGTTAGGGTTGTTGCTCGAAGGCGCATCTCACCCCCCTTGTGTTGATACAAAGTAAGAAACTGGAGGAAGAACTGCTGCCCTGTTGCTGAGTAAGGGCCAGGTTGTGTTGTTGGATTGACTTCAAAAAACACAGTTAGTGTCGTACTTCTGTTTAGCCCACTCATCTTCCAAGCAGAAGTGTCACCCTGTCCAATAACTGTGTCAGCACAAGAAATGCCTTTCCTCTCCAAGGAAGCACATGGACCAATTGCTCCTTGGATCTTCACCTCCTTTGAACAGTTTACTTCAAAGATGCCATTGAAGCTGAGGTCTAAGGCATGCTCTCCAGATTCAAAGACTTGTTTCAGAGACTCCTTAAACACAGGGTGGCCAAAGCTCTCAGAGAGCACTACTAGACCCCCAGTCCTCTCTATTGCAACCTTCATCTCTGCAATTCCAACCTGCATGAAGAGACAAAAATCAATCCTATTGCAGCTGGGTCTTTTTGACAATCACACCAGAGGCTTCTGTGTGCTTGTAAGAAACTAACACAATGGGAGAATAAAATTAGCATCTGTCTCCTCAAATTAGGCACATGTCTTTACAGGAAACAGAGAGAGTTGAATTAGAAATCAGGTTTGTTTATCAACAGGTCATACTGAAAAAACATCAAGGCTCTAGTTTGGCAGGTACATGAGAATAGAGAAAAAGAGCTGGTTCCCTTCCCTAGCCATGAATACAGGGTTGAATTCAACCTCACATTAGCCAGGTTATATATTCTTAACTTGAAAACCTACAAAGAGTTTGGATTTTCTTCTTGGTGCAAAGTCCCTTTCATATCAATGTCCAAACCCCAGATGAGTATGGATTCCTGTAAATGGTCTGTGTTGCAGGAGAAAATCTTGAATTCTAAAAAAACCCTAAATCTTCCAGATTTCTCCACATCACAAAGGATAGACATCGACTGTGCACTCCTGTTCTTCGTCTTTGAGGGGGGATGGAGGGTGATGATGAACAGACCAATACAATCATGTGCTGTGTGAAACCCTAAAACTGGTGAGCAGCACACTCTTCTCATATATGAGTGCACAGGGGACAAGTTTCAGGACCTTGAGCTGCTGACCCTGAGGATAAGTTTGAAATTGTGAAATCCAATTATGGCTTCCAATGACTGTATACTGCTGAACATTGAATGCAGCAGATTTTTTGTTCACACGTTGTACTGTTTTTCAGTGGAGAAATTTGCTTCCAGAGCATCAAGAACAACACCAGACAGTTCCAACTCACCTGATCCAAAGCAGAAGCAAAGAGATCCAGCACATGGCCCTGGTTCACCAGCTGCTTAGCAAGCCCTTCATAAAACTTGATAGCTTTCCTGTAATGTGGGACAGCATCTTTGTCTATGTCTTTGTGCGACCGGATCGGATCGGAAAGATCCTTGGAAACGATAGTCCCTGCTCCCTCCGTACAAGGACCTCCGACAAACGCCATAATGCGAGCTCCGGTTCCAGGAACACAAGCTCCCAACAAACTTGTCGCGACACTGAGAGCTGTCCCAGTGCACCGAGCCGCCCTTTGATCTGACGCGGTGGGCCACGCATCTCTCTGTAGCTCATCGAGCAAAGACGAGAGAGTGAATTCGCAAGAAGATGCAGGGAGTAAAAACCTGTTGACACTAGTTTTCGTGATCCCATCTCCAATCCCGGCAATCGCTCCGCTTCTCTGCACCACGCCACTGCCAGCTGCTGCCCGATTCGTGAGCTCGAGGTTCTGCAGAATCTTCTCTCTCGTCACCTCTTTGGCGCCTCGAAACACGTAAGATTTGGAGCACTCAGCAAAACCTAGCTCGTGGACATGGACCTGAGCACCGAAGGTGATGAGACCTACCATAGCATTCTCAGGCAACAAAGTGATAGCCTGCGTGAGCGACGTCTTGAGGTATCCGAGCTCCTCTTCGATAATGCAAGTGTCCAAGACGAATAAAAACACGGGAGGTAACCCTAGCTCCCCCGGCAGAGTATACTCAACTGTGGCACACTGCGGAAAAAGCTCCGCAGGCTGATTAGTATCCGAAATAGAAGCATAATGAGGCGGGAAGTGGTTGCGCTGGTAACAGAAGGGACAGATCCAGAGCTTAGCTTGGAAGTCGACACGGCAAAAAGGATTAAGGAGCGAACGGCATGATTTGCAACGCAAGGGACCATACGGAAGGACGGTAAGCGCAGGCGCCGCATGCAGCGGTGTAACGATCGCTGTCAACGGCACGACGCACTTTGTAGCCTCAGCCTTCGAGCTAGGCCACACATTCCAGGGCATGCGCACTCCGTGCAATGCTTCGAGGTCGGCGAAGTCCGCCATCGCCCTCACAAACAGAGATCACACCCCCAGCTCTCCGTATGCACTGCCCCCACCCGCTCTCTCTCTCTCTCTCTCTCTCTCTCTCTCCCTCGTTGTCAATGCGTGATTTGACGGTTGTGCAGTTGCTCGTGAATAGAGAAAGAACGCGATTGTCGGCAGCATCCCGTGCTCGCGACAAGACGCATTGCAGCGCGCACGCAGGATACGAGCGTCGTCGCTGATTGCCGGGCTTCACTAAGAGAGACGACCGCCGACGGGTCACGTCACCCGTTACCGCGCATTTCGTACCCCTGTCGCCGGCACCTACGATGGGCATTTTGCGTATCAGGGAAGAACAATTTATAAATAAATAAATAAATAAATCCGAGCACAGTCTTTATGATAACACGAGCTATTGAATAGTTTATTCAAATACATAAATAGAATTTTTGTGCCCAGAAGTCATTAAATTTAGCAATACTTACATAATAATGGCTCATATAAAATACAACAACATAGGTATGCCCAAAAATGCCCAAAAATCTCTACCACGTATACCACGTATTGTACTAATTCTTTAAATTGAGAACGAATAATAACATGCTATTCTACCATGGAATTGTTGGTGTTGTGGAACCGGCAGCACCCAGTTGCCAAACGTGGCAGCACATTGTGAGCCTGAATAAGTACATCGCACACATTCCGGCAGAAAGTTCTGCGCCGGAATCAGTAGATCGCGCACACTCTGACAGCAAGTTCTGGGACGGAATATGTACATCACGCACGCTCCGGCAGCAAGTTCTGCCGTGGAATAGGTGTATCGCGAACACTCGTGTAGCAAGTTCTGCGCCGGAATGCGTACATGGCACATAGTCCGGCAGCTAGTTCTGCAGCGGAATAGGTACATCGCGCACAGTCCGACTGCGAGGCGCAAAAGCTGCCTGCCGCTCGTGTGCTCTTCTCACACCATCGCTTCTTCCCCGCTCGGCCCCCTAGTTCCATTGCCCGATTCTCTTTTCTGTTGCGTACTTGCTTTTCGTTTCTTTGGTTCTTGCGCTCTGTCTATCTCTTGCTTCTTCACTACTTCTGTAATTTTCAAAAATAGTTGGGAGAATCTCTCTATATCTTTGTTTTTCTTTGGTCTTGGTCCGGGTGTTGGAGTGTTGTTTCTGGGATTGTTTTGTTTCCTAACGACTCTAATAGGGATTCGACGCGAAGGATCGAAGGATCGGATTTTGTTGTTGCTGTTCTGGTAAGTTGTTTTCCTCTCTGGTGTCTTGCTTGTGAAAATCCTGTTCTGATTCCTTGGCATTTGTGAACAAGGTGATTCTTTTAGGACGCGATTGCTGACAGGCACTCTTTGTTTCTTCCACTCTCGCTGTACCCATTCTGCACCTCCTCACTTTGTGGATGAAATATGGTTTGGTTATGCCGCTGTGTTTGGCTTCTTCAACGTCGGTACGTAGGTGTCGTCGTGTTTCTTGCGTCATGACTAGTACATAGTCCGGAAGGGTGACCGATTGGTTATGTCACGTCCAGGAAGGTTTCTTAACTGCAGAAACGGGGATTTTTTATTCTCTTTAGGCAGGGAAATCCCTTGGGTGACGTTGAAAATATAATTTAAGCATGTGTTCTTCAAGTTATTCTGACAGAATTTGAGTCTTCAGGAGGCTGTTTGACATCCCTAGGCTGCAGAACCATACGAATTTGGATGTGGAAATGAGCTTTGCAGCTTTGCTTTTTTTGTGATGCTGAAGACTGTTGAAGAATAACAGGAAAAGAGGACAATATTGATGTGCCTGATAAGTTACAGCACATGTGCTGTAATGAAGTGGTTTTTTTTTTTTTGGGGCTCTATAGGGGATCTCTTCTCATCTTTTGGCAATGGCCACTTGGTCTCTTGTTTCCTTTTTAGTTTATTAAATCTGGCAATTTCAACTCTACCTTGGAGGTGGCAGGTGGTTGTGCTTGTTTTTTCACATGACAGTTAGCACATTTATATGCATTTGTCCTTCATTTGTTGCCGTTATAGCCTCTACAGTAACTCTTCCTTCTCCTTTGGGTTCCAGTTATAGGGTTAGAGCTTCAACAGATTTTGTGTCCTGTGATTTCATGAATTTCACACAGTCAGTGCTCCATTATTTTACAAGAGGAAGGTCAAGTATTGTTAAGTTCTAGCAGGCAAGTGTCCAGATGTCACTGATGAGAGCATTTGCTAGGGCAGGTAGACAGGTCTGTGTACTTGTTGGTATTTTTCCTCTTTTGATCTTGAGGATAAGAGGAAATGCATGTTAGATTTTCATTAATGTCAGCAAGTTGTAATTGTGTTTGGGAGCTTTGTTCTGACATGTGAAGGCGGGTGTGTGTCAATGTGCTGAATGGAAGGGTTTTTGTGTAAGTTTTCAATGGGGGTGGTTTCTATTTTTGTAATTGAAAGCCTCTCATTTGATGACTGAAACATATGATTTCTAGCTTGAATGTGGCAGGGAATTTGACACACGAGGAGGATAATGGGTCCAAAGGCATATGCTGCAAACAAGGCTTTGGATGGAGGAAAGGAGCTATCATGGATGGACCGCATGTGCCTCAAGATGGAGACATTTTGTGAGCTAGGGGAATATGGCCAGGGACCAACATTAATAATGCAGGTATGTGAATTCAGGGGCTGTTGCTATAGTTTGTGTACTGTCAAGTTATTAGCAGTGTTGGAAATTCATGTCGCAGGACTTGTGCTAGTTGCTTTGATTGTTGGACCATTCCAATTTGGCCTTGCGTTGACCTCCGTAAACTGGTGATGAGAGCAATCAAAGACCTTTTGAACTTCAACCTTTCCTCAAAACAACTCTACCTGTGTTGCCTGCTGGTCCCATATGCAGGAAATGGAGATGCAACTAAACTCATTAGGTTCTGGCTTGCGAAAGCTTGCAAATGAAGCTAATGAGTTTGTGCAAGAGCTGCTGATGCCACCAACCATGGATGACACTGAGAAAGCTGGTGAGAACGGACTTGACTTGAAGCAGCAGTGCAATGTGAGAATTGCTGCCAGTCAGAAGAAGAAAGTCAAGCAGCCAACTGGAGGCTCTGTCAGTCTCAATGATGACACCTGCAACAAGATTACTACTAACGGTAGGTTGGTGTTCTGGGTGAGTTGGGTTCAGGTGGCTTTTTGGTTGAGAACAGTTTAAATTTAGCATTGATGTGTTGGTTATGGTCTGGTGGATTCACCTTTTGGACCTTCTAGCAGGCAATGTCCTGGATGTGGGTTCACTTAGTGTTGGGGTTGTTGTCTGGCAACCCAATTGAACAAGGTTGAGCTGTTCATCTCTCAATATCACAGGACAAGAGTGCAGCCTAGCTAAGGTTGACAGACTGTATCCCAGTCTGGACTCCAAAGTTAAGCACCCTAGGCTGAAATCTTTTTGGGATGGATGACCTCCCAAGGTAACTGTGCTACAAAGATGCATAGGGCCCACCTTCAAAAGGAGGTAGTATGTACAATCAGAGGCAGTATCAGTAGGAAAGAGGCTTGCAGTCATGCCAGCTCCAGCTGGCATCAAAAGTTTTTATATCACAGGACAATTGATTTGTGAAATGTATCAACTTAGCAAGGAGGAACAGGAGTGTAGCTCATGGAGTGCAGATTAACTGATCGATGCAGATTCTTTCCGGTGCCATCTTTTCTGACGAAACTCTCTTTCTAGTAAAAGAGGGTCCACTAGTGTGAGTGTGTCCTCTTCAGAGAAAATACTCTGAAGGCACTGTTTACTTTATCACTATCTTTTGAGTGCCAGACAACATCACCAGTAAGTCATCACTCAGCATGCAGATTTTTGTAAAGTTTTTCCCCCAAAATCTTGAGTACGTCATTTAGTTATCAACAGCCACTTCTAGGAGCTGAATAAGTCTGTGGAATAATGGCAGCTAGTCACTCCCATTGATGATGAAGATGATAGTCTGATCTTTGTGAGTGACACCTACAAGGTTTTAACTGCACTCATTCTTGTCATCTGTTGTTGTGGTTTGGCAAGAACTGATATAATGGTGGTTACCTTCAAAGTTTTATCATGCAGTTTTCTTCAATGTCATTGATATGTTTTCTTTATTGTGTTGCCTTCAAATTGCTGTTGCAGAGATTTCTCTTCAATTTCATGGATATATGATATGTCTGGAATAGAAAGCTCCAGGAACTCATCGGTAGAGTGTGCATGCAATACAACAACTAACAGGAATTGTGCTTCTGCAGCTGACCTGAAGGGTGAAACCTGTCGTTCAGGCATATTGGACTTCACAGGAGTGGAGGAGCAACAGTCCTCCCTGCAGTCAGAAGGCTCTTTTGAGGCCACTTGGGATTGGCCACAGGAACCATTTGATGTGTCTGAAAAAGCTGGGGGTGAGCAACAACTTGTACAAGACATGGGACAAGCCAGCCGCTCATCAGTTGGGCCTGCTGCTGAGGCTGCACCAGGGCTTTTTGGAAGTGCCAAGGTTTCCATATTTCTTTGACCTTCTGCATTGATTTGCTTTGGTTTGAAATTATTTCTCGAGAAGAGTTGCTACAAAAGCCTCTGACTTAGTAGAACTGTGTATAGATTGAGGAAGATGATGAAATTACTGATTTATTGCACATGTGATTGTTTATCAGTGCTAGGCCTTTGTTTTTCTGGACTTCAACTGCACAAAGACAAAGCAAGCATGGCTGTAAATGTCACAGTGATGGTGTTAGTACTGTGATGATACTTGACAATCTAGAATTGCTGGTGTTTGAGGTAAGGGAAGCAATGTTTAGGCATAACTCCTGTCCATGAATTGCTGCAGGAGCAGTTGTCCATAGATGCAGATGCTATCAAAGCTCCAAATGAGATGGTGAAAGGTGAGGAGCAATCAGCAATGAGTCTGAGCAAGACAGAAGAGCAAAAGAAATTCTGGACAACAATGTCAACATCTTCTTTGGATGGTTGGGAGGGAAGTGATATCATCATTTGTGAGGAAAATATTGAGCCTGATACCTGGCATGATTGGGAGCTTGTGTAATATACTTTTTCATCCACCTTCTTGCAAGAGGTAAGCAGCATGGAAGAAGCCCAGCCAGTCATCGCTTGCAATAAGTGTAAATACAAATGTTGCTGGAACTAATATGTAATTTGCATACATCACCTCTCTCCACTATCCTCACAATTGGATTCTGTGTAGATTGATCAAAGCTTTGTAATGACAAAGATAATTAGTCTATGGAACTTGTCATTGGCTTCTCCAGGGACTCTCTATGTCCCAACATCAAATTCATCGTCTGAGAGCCCCAGTGACATATTGACTGGTTCAGGTAATCTGGATTGTTGAATTTGGTAAGCAATTTGGTTTTTCAAGTTGCTCATGCTAAAATCTCCTGTGGCCAAAGTGATACCTTTTCAATTTCAGAGACAATGCTCTGATGATTTCTAGTAGTTTGAAGATGATTGACCTTCTGTCCACCAGTCTAAATCCTTTTTCTGTGCTCTTGCTCATAACATTAGCTTGATGACTCAGGCCTTCTCTAGTGTGAGTTTCATGTGCATCTCTACCAATCATACTGTTTTTGGTGAAATTTCGCATCCTGGCAACACAAAAGAAAGCCCTTGCAACAGGTACAAAGACTTTTTTGGAAAAGAAATGGTGCATTGTCCTCACATTATGAGGAATTTTTTTTGGATTCACCGTATTTAGATAATAGATTTTAGCATGTAGCCTACATATAGCATGGTTCCTAGACTTTCTACTTCTCAACCTGTGACCAAATTTGACTATGTCCTCTTTTGGATGATAGCAAATAAAATACTCTGATCTCAACTACTTTCCTACTATTTATGGTTATGATCATCTCCCAGTCAAGCACTTCATGGAGCAGGAACTGATGCTGCCAAATCATCTCTACAAGATCATTTATCAACAGTCCTATCCATGGTGAATTCTCGCTCAAAAAACTGGTTGTTATTAATAGCAGGAAGAGATGCTGCAGAGCTGCAGTCAAGAGATGATTTTGAGATCACTTCTCAAACTTCCACTTTTCGAACTTCTTGTGGGTGTGCTTGACAGCAGACCAATTGTTCATGAGATCAATTAAAGAGGTCATTTCTCAAGCTTGTTGATTGTGTGCTTGTAAATGTGTAGCAGGCAGACAGCATATCAAATCTTCATTGAATCACTTTGAGGTCACTTCTCAAGCTTCTTGATTTTGTGCTTGTCAATGCACAACAAAGCAATTCTTAAATCACTTTGAGAAGACTTACCAAACTTCTTTATTATGTGCTTGTCAATGAGCAGCAGGCAGACAACAAAGCGATTCTTCATTGAATCTGAGGGGCTTCTTGACCTCATGACAAAGACGATGATGCATACGCTTTGCTGCAATCCAGTGGAGCGTAGAAGCACATTTGAGAGAGAATCAAGGAGCATGTGTCTGAATTGAGAATGTTACTTGATTATGTCTCAAATGAGTTTCCACGCTCTTCTGAATTGCAGCAAATTTCATGCTCAAAATCAATTCAGAGTCATAGCAGAATGCTACTTGATTGTGTCTTAAAATATGCTTCAATAGTCCTCTGAATTGCAGCAAATGTTATGCTCAGAATCAGTTCAGAGACGTAGGATGCGAATTGATTATATCTCAAGTGTGCTTCGACGCACCTCTGGATTGCTCAGCAAAGCTTATTTTCAAGATGCTATTTCTGCTTTCTGCCTGTTACGCTCTGACAGAAAGTATCAAGTCAAAAGCTCCAGAGTGATGGTGAAGTGGACGGGCTGATGACTCTCATGTCCAACAGAACTCCCCGTTGTTCTTCAGCACGACTTGTACTTTCCTGTCTTCCGCAAAACTTTTGATCCGTGGCGGAAGTTTCCCCTCAGTTCGTCTAAAGCTCTGGCCTCTTTCTTTGATTTTATTAATAAAGTGCAAATCTGCAGCCAGGTATCGAAGCTTTTGTGTCTCTTTGTGTTGGCTGTTGTGATGAATTTGAAGCTGTCTGAAAATCATGCGGCCCTTTGTGACGCCTCCTCTCTCTGTACACCACAATCCACGTATCCAGATTGCCGCATTCTGTTCTCTAGGTGAAGGTTTTCCCCTTGCGAGACGGTGGCCTGCTATAGATCTTGTCGCTGCATCTAGACTCACACATGCTCATACTCATCATACTTCGTGCTCCGGAGACGGCAGTAGTGCTGCAATAATAATTATGTCTCTTCAGCCTGCGTCAGCCGCAAGGAGAGCGTGTGTGGCCGCGATTGCAACAACAACAATCGACGAGGAGGGTGCCAATGTAAAAGGTCCTTCGATGCTCCTCTTCTCAGGTAAGGGTTTTTTGTTCTTTCCTTCAGGATTTCTTAGAGCGGAAACTTTGCTATGTTTGTTTCCGAGGAATGTCTACATTCTTGTTGCCCTTGAACCTGCAGTGCATAAGTTTGCTTGTTTTATCGTTTTCTAAGGAGTTGTCAATTCAGGTGGGACGGCCTTTAACGGTGTTGTGGAGGAGCTTAAGAAGTTCACGACCCGCGTTGCGCACGTTCTTCCTGTATCAGACAACGGCGGAAGCACAGCAGAAATCGTCCGTGTTCTTGGTGTGTTCCCTTTCTTGTAAGAAGCATGACAAAGGAATCGCTGCCAAAGATGTCCAAATATTGCTGGTTGTTTGTGCGGCTGTAAGCTGCTGCTCGCTGTCCAGGGCATTGACTGCATTCACAAACTAAGTTCTGTAGCTCCTCTTCTTGAATTCCAATATGTATTCAGGGTTTGCAGGGTTTGCAGGTGCATACATTTTGATCTCCTGATTAATTGGTTTGGCATTTGGCAGGCGGTCCTGCAGTGGGAGACATACGGTCACGCTGTTTACGCCTTTCAAGTGAAAGCTCAGTGGAAGCATTGGCAGTGAAACGGCTGCTTGGTCATCGGCTTTCTTTAGAGGAACACAAAGCTAAAACGGAGTGGTAGGCCAACACTACTTGCTTGTAGACCTCAATGGCATCTTGTCTCTGATATCTCAGAAAAAAGAACATTTGTTTGATTTCAGTGCTTGCAAATAGCTTCTCCTTTGCATCCCACATTTCTTTGGATTGATTGGTTCTATTCAAGGAAGTTGATGAGGTTGGAAGTAAAACTCCAGTTTGGTTTAATTTATTGTCTAGTTTTTCCTGCTAATCAATGACCCTGTCATCATAATCATATCTTAGGTTTTGATTCATTCTCTTCAAGGTAGTTGAAACAGATGAGGTTGGAGTTGAAGTTCTAATTTTGTTGCTAGAAAGCAGTTCTGCACAAGTTTGAGAGTTTTCTGCTATTTCCCAGGTATGAAATTGTGGAAGGTGACCATGAACTCTGGAGAAACGTGTCAGGACCTTACAGGGAAACTATTCGTGCATTCCTTGTTCATTTCCAAAGTCAGGTACAGTTTTGCAGCTGAGTTGGTGATGGAGGATCCACCTGTTGTCATGGTTCCAGCTTACTTAAATTGCCATCTTATCCCTCATTAAGTCATCTGATCTTCTTTCTGTATGGAAAATGTCAAGCCCAAGTCAGACATAGTAATTTGAGTGAAGCAGTTGGCAAGTGGGCACTCACTGCTTTTTGCTGTGCAATACAGATACTTCAGCACTCCAGAGCAAGATTCCATTTTGCCAATGGGAGGTATAACTTATCTACTCCATTGTTCAAGCTGACATAGATCAGCATGACTAATTGTGAGAAGTTGGGAAAGCTGAAAACTGGTTACTCTTGTATGTTCTTCATGGACTTTTCCATACCCTGTCAGCTTGTGAGACGTGTTTGTTGAGTGTGGGTGACTTACTCTGCAGTATTGGGAATTTCTTTTTTGCTGGAGCACGTATATTTTTCCAGTCATTGGATGCAGCCATCTTCCTGTACTCACGGGTGTCACACATTCCAATAGATAGCCTGGTGCTGCCTGCCATCTGCACAAATGATCGTCTCACACTTGGCTGTGAGTTGAAGGTATGTCATTCCTATACCAGTAGTGGCTGTCAAGGATGTCCTTGGATTAATCTGCTTCAGCACAATTAAACTGCAGTGCCGATGATCCCATCTTCACTAATTCCCTTCAGTACATAGGCTAGAAATCTTCTACATACTAACAGGTCTTGTGCAGTATATGGAAATAATAGATTTGGAGGGGTCGCAAGATTATCATTGAGAAACTGTTTTACTGCTTGTCGCAGAATGGGATGGTCATCAGAGGGCAAAATGAAATCTCTCATCCTATGCCCAAAGATGCAGCTCTAGGACAGACTCAGGCAGTAAACAAGGTAGGTGTGTGTTACACAGTGGAATGCACTGGTGGGTTCATAAAACTATGATTTCACACATCAACAATCTGTGAGGATTTTACTTACACCAAAGTAAGGAAAATGAAGGTGATGCAGGCATCACCACCACTTCCATCACCTATAAAACGCATATTCTACATGTCAAGTGAAGGAACCAACCTGCTGCATGAGGTACATATACAAATACCTTGCAATGTCTGCTCTGCAGATTTTTTCACAAGGAGTCTCATTGACATCCTGTGCTGTGGATTCCATTTCTAAATATTGAATGGCAATGATGACAGGTCTTTCCAGTAGTAAATTCTACAGTGTTGGAGCAGCTAATCCAGGTTGATGCAGTTGTGTATGGCATCGGCTCCCTCTACACTTCCATATGCCCATCATTGGTATTGTATGCTGGCTCTCTTTGTTTCATCACATACAGTTGATAGTGAAAGCATGTCAGCTAAGCTTGAACTCCACTTGTAAGCTGCTATGTCCAGGATGACAAGGAATTACAATTCCTTCCATTTGTTCTGGTGCAGTTTGAGTCATGCATTATATTTCAGATTCCAGAATGTAATTATGGATAGAGAGCTGTCAGAGCTGTCAGTCAGCGATGCAAGTAGATCATAGTCTTACAAATGGTGCACTGGTAAACTCCAGTCTGATCTAACCTGCAAGGAACTGGTCTCCTATTTTTGGACCAGCTGCTTAGTGACAGCAATGTATTGGCTCATATTGGACCTTGCTGATGTGCATCAGGTGCCATGTGGTGTTGGAGAAGCAATAGCAGTTCGCTCTTGTCCCAAGGTTAGTTTTGTCATAGGTGTGTCATTTGAAACTCTCACTTCTCTGTTTGCAAGGTGAATTTTTTTAGGGTCTTGCTGCTTTCATTATGTGTTGTTGCAGAGCCAAAATGAACCTGCTGCAGATTGAAGTTGTGCAGATTCTCATATTGAATACTACACATGATCGTGAGACAGCAGGGATGACTGCTTCAGCATTTGTGGTCTCTATTTGTGATGCTCTCAACCGCAAGTATTGTAATGATCCTTGTCTCTCCTTACAGCACAAGGTGAGTTTTGCAAAGGAGGCAATTGTGGACATGCTTGTGACCAATGTTAGAGTTAAGTCATCAACATTCCTTAAATTGGAGTCTGAAGTTCATTGTGTGTTGCTGAACTAGGTCTATTCCCCAGGAGGTAGATTAGATCACCAGGTCAGTGTTCTGGAGTGATTAGGTGTGGATTTCAAGAATACAACTATTTTGTCAATATTTTTCTGATCACTGTGATTTTTCCACTATTGGTGGTGGGTGCAGCCTAGTGCATACATCAGTGTTATGCTGGTTCCAGCTGGGGGTGAGATACCAGTTGACATGGAGACATTAACTGGCATGGGCATCAATCATGTGGTATGGATGCAGCACAAATTATGGGAATTCATAATTGTTGTATGTGGTTGTACCAGTACTGTCATGTCATTGAAGACTGTTAGTAGTCCACATAAGAAAGTCAGGCCCATATACCACCCATACCCCGTACTGCAATACATCAGGGTCTAGCATGTAGAAGAACAATCAGTATTATATTTTTTGGAGACATTCTGCATGGTGAACAGCATTGTGCTTGGCAAGAGAAATGTGCACAGATTAGAGTGGATTGGAGACCCCTTTAGGTTTGTTCCCCTCTAACACGATTAATGTGCAACAGAAAGTAATTTCTTCTATAGATCAGAGTTCCATGTGTAATATTGTGAAACGTTTATGTGTGTGGTCAGGAGTTTTTGTCAAGGTTTTTGACATGACCATTTGGGTGTATGGAAAGCAGGTCACTGTAGGCACAGTGGAAGAAGAGAGACTGGGCCGCATTTATAAACCAAAGGCTCTAATTGCTGCTCTTCAATGTGTTACCACCAACTACCATTCCCATGATGTATGGATTGACCTAGATAATGGTTATGGTGTATCCAAGAAATCAAGAGAAACCCCTTCGTAGTTGAGAACACAGTTTCAGAAAGTTGAGTTTCATCTACACTTTGCTATACTTGCTTCCTAGAGAAAGTTTGCTTGCAGCCTTCTAATGGCTTTTTCTTGTGTATGGTGTACTTCTGATTCAGCTAGATGACAATGGACTGACATGCTGAGATCCTCTCAAGCATTACCTGAGGATTGAATGACAAAAGTGTGAAGGTACAATGGTCTTAACCAGCACAACCTTCATACTGTACGAAATAAAATCAAAAGTTGATACTTCCAAGTAAGAGGCAGATCACTCAAATGATTGTCAATTTTTGGTTCAGTATTACTCCAGTTCCTAATAGTCCTAGACCATTTGAACAAAGCAGGGTCTGTACAGGAATTTATATTGTGAAAAGTTGCCTCTTGGCCAACATGTTGATTCAAAATGACAAATGTTTCTTGTTTATTTAGTTATTTTACGTGGTTCCAAACTAAATCTCATTAAAACTCAATAAGTATTGCTCAATATGAGTACATGCAATGATGATGCTCACAGTCTCCAACACAGGTTAGGGCGTTCATCAATATGTGTCAGGGATGCCCTTATAACCTCCATTGGTGTGTCCTAATATACAAGGTACTTCATCAAGAGCCTTACCACCTTGACAGTTTCAGCCCACACTTCAGCCTCTTTTAAGTTAGACATTTGAAAGAGGTCCTCTTACACTCTGCCTTCTTATGACATAATTTTTCTTTTAAAGAGTGTCCACTATTGAAAACACTTTGTGAAGTCTGTACATCACATATTTTGCTTTCTATGCTGAAATCCAGGATCTTTCTTGCACTTCTTGTAATTAGAACATGTCTCCTGCTTTATCCATTGATAGACTGGAGTCTATTAATGTCCACACCACCATTGTGTTAAGGCATTGTTGGATTTTGCAGTGAACGTGGTCTCTGGTGATCAAAGGGTGGAAGGTAATCAGCCAAGACAATCCAACTGTCTTCTGCATTTACCCCAGTTTAAACTTCTATCACTTTCTGGATTTAGTGATAGACTGGGTAAAACCTTGAACGTTGTATTGTCCATAATCTAGCGACAACCAAGCAGAGATTCGGGGTGGCAAGAGTCTAGCCCGCTCTAACTAAAATGCGACAGGTGGACTACTAGTTCTCACCAAGCCCATCGTCCCACAGTGACCAACAAATGAGGACTGGATGCTGATGATGAGCGGAGCCATGATCTGGTTGAAATTGTCTGCTAAATAAAAGCCCAACACTGTTGAAACTACACATAAAAATTTTTACACAAATTTGACATCAATGTATGTGTTCTTCATTTTGTGTTTTAGGTTGGATGTTTGTAGTTGCAGCTGAGTTCATTTTGTAACACCAGAGATGAGACTCAAGACAGTCTTTCAAGATAAACTCCCACACACAAAAAAGTTGTGTTTGGGTTTGATTCTTGTCATTGCAGATGAGTGGCATATGAGTTCATATTGTGAGGACATTCCCAAATTGCAGGACTAAGCTCTGCTGCCACCTCATCCTAGGCCCCTTTGTTTTGGGGATGCCACCATTGTGGGGCTTTACCATACACATACTCCCAAAACCTTTTTACTTCACTCAATTGCTTTTGAAAACCATCGCCCATTTAAACTACTCCAAGTACACATGGCAAACTCAGTACTTTCATGCATCTGCCTCTATCCATCATTGGGCACCACCAAAGCCCAAGCACTTGTTTGTTCCTGTAGAGTATAGGACTGAAAGCTTGCTTGCTTATTGGAGCCACTATGTTCACTTACCTCAAGAACAAAAGGGTCGCAGGCCAACTGTAAAGTTGCACTAAGCAGTTGTCCATTCTCGTGACATAGAACATTAAGGTTGTGTGGCAGTTGAAAAAGCGTAGGCCTTACCCACTGTAGAGCACAAGGCGAATGTACCCACTGTAGAGGTACTTGACCTTCAGGGAGAGGACAAAACTTTTTTCTTTTTTCTTTTTTCTTTTGGTCAATAGTACAATGCATTTTGTCACAAATTAGAAACAACAGGTGTTCTTCTTGGTGACAAATTTTAGCAGCACAGTGACAAAAGATAAACAAAACTGAAATATTGTCAGAGATGCCTGGTTCTTTGACAAAAATATTTCCCAAAAAACTAGGGGAATTTTGATTTTTGAAAAATTACTACCACTTTTTGACTGCCCCCAAAAGTATGTCACCACCTTGTTACAGTTTGGAGAAAACTTTGGATGGTCTTCTAAAAACTGTTGCATCACCTTTTCTTTCAGAAAATTGGAAAAACAAACACTGAAAACATCTCTATCACGTAAACAATACTTTTGGTTTAGGGTTAAATCCCCTAGGGTGGGAGCATTTCCTAAAATATGGAGTCTAGGACAAGTTGGTAGTCCAGTCTGCCCCCACATTGTAAAGTGCACCACAAAAGTTATAAGACCTAGACACAAATAGATCACAAGGTGTACGAAAGGGAGGGGGAATTCTTCTGCCTTCTTTAAAGTCTTGGAGGAACTGTGAGATCTCTAGATTTTAGATCTCTCACTCCAAAGGAGTAGGTGTAATAACCCTCCTCTTTTCTAGGAGGGATATTCATGGATATAATGTGCCCTCCAACTACAATAGGAAATTTCTCTGTGTGCTTTCCATTACAAATAAAATAATTGTCATCTGTACAAAAGTTCACTTACAAATGGAAATGAATTGCAAAACCCATTTCTGGTTTCTGTGACCGTATGGCAGCTAGAACCACCTAGAATCACCATTCAGTTCCTATCCAAACTGAACATGAATCACCACCCACAAAAGGGAAGTAAATAGTAGAATTTGGATGAATGTAACAGAAAAACAGGTGAAGTACTCAAGCCATGAAGGGGGGGTAAAATATAGAGAAACTCTCCCATTCCATTGCTAGGTGCTGTATGGTAGAACCTGTGGAACCCCAAGAGGAGAAAGATATGTGTCTGATGGACAAGCTAACTTCACAGACAGCTCAGTTCCATATCCCAGTAGCAGGAAGAATGGCAGACCTTGTTTGTTTGTTAAGATGTTGAATGACTTTTGATTACCCCACCAGTCACATGAAATACTTCGACTTGGTCACAGGGCAGAATTTTGTACAGCAGTATGATTGAACATGAAGTGGATTTTCTTATCCTCCCTTCCAGGGTGGAGATAACTCTTGATTCCTTCTCAATGACATAATATGCTTTTCTAGCCAGACTGTTTCATGTACCTTTAGAGTAAGATAACATCATTTCCTCCCCCACTGAAATTATGGCTTTTGTCAGCTTACATACCCTGAGAAAGGCTTTGCCAGGTAAGCACCATTGCCAGAGCTTGGAACTTCAACTGTGTCATTCAAAGTTGAGAACTGCTCCTCCAGTGTTGGTGGTGGTGAACATAGCAGCTTTTCCATCTGTTTCATTTCAAGTTTGAGAGTATTGTCAATTCCAGGGCTTTTTTTGTTTGACCTGAAAGGACACAATGAAGAGAACACCAGAAGGAATGGCAACTTTTGCCACAAAGTAAAGTGTCAGGAAATGTAGAGAGAGACAAA
The DNA here is from genome assembly GCA_963921925.1 of Sphagnum tenellum. Lineage (NCBI taxonomy): Eukaryota > Viridiplantae > Streptophyta > Sphagnopsida > Sphagnales > Sphagnaceae > Sphagnum > Sphagnum tenellum. Next base: position 27,483,472 of record OY998144.1, read on the forward strand.
CCCGCATAACAAGTTCTTGTTGGTGCACAGAGAATTCCCGTTCATGTGAAATAGATGCCTCTAGGGATGCCAACTGAGCCTCCATTGCTAATACAGCTTCTGAAAGCCCTGTCTTCAATCTCTGAGTGCCTGGCTGTCTTTGCCTTGTCGCAAGAATCTCTTGTACCCGGGTGTCCAGTGAAGAGGCTCCTATGTCAAAACCAGTGAATGCTAGCTGATCTGCCTCCGTACTTAAACGTGAACTCCGCTTATTGATCCTGCTTGCTACGTCTTGCTGTTCAAGCCATGGCCTGTCCCACAAGGAGTGTTCAGGTAAGGAAAATTGACCCAATGCTTCAAGACACTTACTTGCTTGCTCCTTCTAACTAAAGAAAAAAGACCATCCAACTTGAAAAGCTCCTATTTCTGTATTCCATGACTGATTCTCCATGCCAGTTAGTGACCCACAAATAAGGGCACTTGCTTCTATGGCAATAGAGGCAGGACCTTCTGTCTTGTAGCAACATACTCTAAGCAGCATTTGGGAGATACTAATGTATATGCAAACTTGAGGGAGATAATGGCAAGGACCCACACATTTTACATGTACTGTATCAATGAAACCTCACACAAAATGTGAGAACTGAAAGTAAACAGTTTGAGCAGTGGCCATACTTGATAATGAGAAAGAAAGCCAGAAATGCTGATCCACTAACACCCATGTATTCCACCACCCAATGCCCCATGTTGTATGTGACTTCTGCGGAGCTTTGAAGCCCTACCAATAACTGCATCACCACAGATGTCACCAACCAATGCCTAGATTATATTTGATTGCCAGAAGTTAGTGTAGTGTAGCATCACCATTTACAGAAAGAGACTGGAACATGACAGTAAAAGCACAAAACATAAAACTCACACCAGAGTCAGGAGAACTCACCAACCAACCAGTTATAAAAGCTAGGCCACCAGTGGCAGCCATAGGCATTGCTGCAGCCATGGCAGTCCCCACTTGGTCCATGTCAACCTCTGCAGCTGCATCTTGAATATTTTCAAGTTGGCTGAAAGCTGACTGCATAGAACTAGCTGATAAAACAGGAACCTTAATTTGACCCACAGATGTAGGAGTTGCCAATGCTGGAAAGTCTGGGATAAGCTTTGGGAGCTCCATTGGTTGTGGAAAACTGGAGCCTTGAATGAAACGATGATGTAATGCAGCTGCTGCTGAGGGTCGACTACTACCAAGGCCTGCACATGTAATATTGCAATCCTTTGGTTATTAGCTTCATTCTACCAGTCAAACATACTTAACCCTGTTTACTCTTAAGGTTATCAACCCTATCTACATATGGGCACTCAGATGAGTAGACATTCTCATTACTAACCCAACTGATCAAACAACCTTGTCTTCTGCTCCATAAGGACAGATGGCAGATGGCATAATAAAGGCATGAAAGGTAACAGTAGTGTTCAAATTCCATATTTGCAGAGTTTGTTAGAAATTTTGAGGAAGTGCTTCATGTTTGAGGAGAAGGTTACAATCCTGAGTGGAAGGAGAGTGCTTTTGCAATCCTTACTTGGCCAAATAAAGAAGTTCTTGTCATGTCTTGGTTGGAGCATAGCCTTTGCAAGTTCCCAGCCTGAACCATCTGAAAGCCAGTGGAAGACAAAGGAAGGCACCTTGTAATTGACCTCATCACAGGAAAATCAGACAAGGCAGTTCAGACTTGTCATTCACATAACCTTGCTTTGGATTAAGAACACAGTCAAGTGCAGGAGCACACACACAAAGGAGATAGCCCCTTACCATCTGCATCCAATAAAGCAAATTCCTCCTTACTAATATGACATCGCCTTCGCCACACATCTAAATCATATCCTGCCCGCTTCAATTCTGAGTTGAAGGTTTCCTGCAGAAAGGTAGAAATCAGCCATAATCATAAGCACTAGGCTTCAATGTGGCCTCAAGAGCTTGTCTTCAACTTACCTCATGGACACTTGATACACTTGAAAATTTCTCTTCTTAGTCATTCAGATCAATTTGATCAGAACTATCCTCTGCATAGCTCTAATCCACTATCACCTTCATGTTAATTACCAACATTGGTTGGAAGGAAGTTTGATTGTTTTCTGGGTGCTGACATTTATTTTTCAGTTGACAGTATTGTCAACTGCTATACCAGGTTACTGTACCAAGAGGCAATGTGCTGCATATCATCAAACACAGGCACAATCTCCTAAGCAGACATGAAGAATGTCCCATGATTGGATACTGGACAATGAGTGAACCAGAAGCATACCAGTCCAACATCATAGCGCAATTGTCTTACACTAAGCTGCATTAAAATGAGACCCTGCAATCCCTCCCAATCCAGTTGCAATTAGATCCTGGATTTCACATGCCCAAACAGGCACAACTCAGACTCACAAATCAGTCCCATCCTGAAGCAATTGATGCACAAGAAAGACATGCAGACGTCTGCCCAAACCCATCTACAGATAACAATGATGGACAAATTTTACAAACATAAACAAATCTTTATAATATTAAACCTTGCAGTGGCAGGAAAACCTCTGCCAGGCAGAGAATGAGAAGGATCCAACGGAAGCACTTACAGCTGAGAAGAGGTCAAATCGATCAGGAGTATTGAGAAGCCACAGCAGCGGGGAGACAACTGAACACAGAGGATCTGGGGGCAGAGCAGGGGTGGAAGTGGGCATCACATAGTGCTCTGGTGCCGCATAAGTGGGATCAATTACTGTCTCATCTGGAGTCTGCACCCAGTAACACAATCAGATGAGCAATGTAATCTCCAATCACAGAAAATAAGCCTGAATGCAGAAGTGATTGTCACATCCCAATGCATAAAGTGCCCCAGGAAATGAACAGATCTATGGGGACTAGAACTAAAGATGATTCACAAGGTCAGCACTGCTAATATGGGTCAGTCCTAACTTGAATATGCCCTCCAGTCATACACCTAAATGATGACATCATGTTCCTCAGCAACACATGATCAAGCAACCACTAAAATTGTTTCTTCTCAGAGCAGAGGTCCATAAGTGCAAAGAAAGGATAGTACATAGTTGAATCCAGAGCGAATATCAACACAAGCACCAAGGTCAATGAGCTTGAAGGAGCCGGAGTCTTCAGCTAAAACAAGATTCAAAGGCTTCACATCCCGATGGACCACTCCTGCTCATAACAATCAGAGAAAACCACCTTCTTCAAATGACATGTTTTGACTCCAGCATGTAAAAATGTGAGATACACCAGGAACAGATATGTGTAGCCTTGAATCTCCCACCTGAAGCATGAAGGTCACGAAGGTTTATTAATAACTGTTTCATAATTGTGCGAACAACTGCTGCATATTGCTTCTTGAGTTCTTTCTTGGAAGCACCCTTCTCTGTAACCTACACCATGTACAACAAGTGGAAAAAAGCAATTAGTAGATCATCCCTGCCGCACGCAATATGGATGTCCTGCAGATTTGTTGTTCATCCCAGAGGAAGTGATGATCTAAATGTTGCCAAGTTTGGTTGAACTGCAGCCCTTCTGGAGGCCCTTTTTTGTGACTGATTAGTGCATCTACCTTCGTTTTTGCTGCAGTATTAAAGGTCAAATGCTGGGAATTGCCTTCTGTCAACAATATCACTCCTACTTTCACACCCAAATTCAACCAAGAAGAAAAACCCACACTCTGTGCATGTGTCCTGAGATTTTCACTGCATCCCTCACACCATTAGAGCCAGAATAAGTACATAAGAGCATGAAGCTGACAGTTAATCCCATACTGTACCTTCTTGCCAAGGATTGTTTCAGCTATGTTCTCCGGAAAGTTTTTCTGCTTCATGTAATGATCAAGTGTCCGTTCACCTTGAAATTGCCACACCAACCAGACTCCCTGCAACCAAGATTTCTCTTTTATGATCAGCACCTTAAGAGCAAAACAGATTGATTCGGAGGCATTGATGATCACACCTGAGTTGAATTGAGTCTTCTCTTCAGCTGGAAGAGAAGCTAACATATGAACCAGCAGAATTACAGCTTCCACACCCTTGCTAACATTGTGTTGATCAGAGTGCCTTGTAACATCCCTATGATGGTCCTTGTTGCAGAGTCAAAGGAAGCAGCTTAAGAAGGTTAATTGAGGTCTACCTCAGTAAGCTTGCCATGGGACTGGGAAGAGCTCACATCCACTGTGCCCAAAAACTCAGCACAGGCTCCTGGAGCTGTTCTCTGACATGATTACACACCAAGTACCCTGACATGCATTAGTAAAAGATTCAGTAATGGTTAGGCTCTGCAAGCTCACCACCAATGAGGTTTTCTTTTCCATTTCCATATGTCATGGCATACAATACAAGCACTCTTTAACACAGCAATCAGGAGGCACAATTTCATCACCGAGTCTCTACTCTGTACTCACAGCATCTTTCTTTCATAACCCTAAGAAGTGTAACAAGGCAGGGGCAGAGACCTGCAAGCGCTGATTCATGTGGATCTCTGCATCACGCATCTCTGTTGCACCCTTTACTCGAGACTTAACCTTCTTGAGAACAACATGCAGTGTCTCTTTCTTCCCCTGCTTCTTCTTGCCTTTGTCAACACCCACAATGTTTAGAAGTGACACTAGATATTAGGAGGAGTTAAGCATGTTGAAATCTTTGCCTCAAAAGGTATCAGACAAGGAAACCTAATGTACAGCTGGACATCAATTCCAAAGCAAGAAGGCACAATCTCTATAATGAATAATGCATGGGCTGTATGCAGGGCCACTTAAGTGCACTGTGTGATCATCTTGCATATCTAGGTACCACCTTTCATTCCATTCCTCACCTTTGCCTATGTAACCTTCGTGCACAATGCCAAAAGAGCCCTCCCCCATTTGTCGCCCAATTTCAACATCCTCAGGAGAGAAGGATCTGCATATTAAGAGGTTTGACAGTCATAACACCTTGTCAGCACCAATTCTCCTAAATCACTGTGCAGTTCAGGTCTTCAAACAAAGTCCCATTTACCTATCAAAGCATGTACCACCATCATCAGCCCTATTCGAAAGAGCCAAAGCAGGTGCAAGCATTCACAATTCTTAATGCAAAATGTTCACCAATGTCAGAGGCACACCGGAATGTGTTGGCACGCATTGGACCTTGAAAAAATTCCACAAGGCCTGCCAATGGACCAGGGGTTGCCAAAGAGTACCACAAGACTACAGGCACAGCAATAGCCCAGTACGACAAGACCTGCACCATGTTCAACAATGTCAATAATGAACAAGTACAATGGGAGAGGCCAAATTGAGAACTTTGGTCTGAGAAAACAACTGCTCCATCATGGACATTTGCATTCCGCATTCATGAATGAATGAAGGTGAAGAAAGTTCCTACGTTTTCATCTGCTGGAAGACCAAGCTCAACAGCATTCCTCAAAATGTCATGCTGTAATCCAACCAGAGACTCCTGAAGCTCCAGTCCCATCCTGATCCACCTCACCACCACAACAACATAATTCTCTCAAAAAATCATGTGCTCTTGAGACAGGTGGAAAGATAAGTATCTCATCCTCAACATTGCTATGACCATCACCCCACACTTGAGGAGTAACTATGGACATTCTTTCTCAGATTTAGATAGACATTCATTATATGAGCTTCCATAAATGAAGACCACCACACACACAGAGGCAAAACAAGCACAGGCTTTTACATGCTAGCATGGATGAGAGGCTGGCAAGAAGAATATTAATTTTGAGAAAGGCTCTGGAAAGTCGGTCCTTCCTTGGATAAAGGCCTAGTCTTTGAGATTCTCAACCCTTCCACAAAGACTGTGAGAACTGAATACAAGTCTAAAAATGGCCAAGTTATGCTCGGCAAACTATACCTATGCCTACCATAAGAATTCACAACTCTTGATTTCCGTTATCTACCACAAGTACAAATGGTGAGACGGATTTGTGAGGGAAAAATCAAGGAAAACGCCCGTTCTTCCTCTGCTTCATAGTATCTTAGTGGCCTCGAATAGATGGTTCCTTGTGCATTCATTTAGAGAGCGTTGTGCCCTACATGACTCTGATACACTGTCATAGAACGTTCCCCCCCCCCCCCTTACAAGCGATTGCCTATTGATCATAGCGAAGACTATATCGAAGAACTACCGTGCAAGCTCTACATCAAGAATTCCTTCTCCAATCTCTTTCCCTGATCCTATAGAAAGTGAGACTCCTCCTCCTCATTTTAATTTTCTGATAAGCTTCAGTGTACAAAGATCCTCCCTCTCTCCACGCGCAAAAAATTAGCCAAGAAGAAACAAAGACAAAGTGCGCAGCTGCACTGCAAGACCTTCACAAGTCACTAAGGATCTGAAAGACTGATGTAGAGGGACGCGAACAAGAAATACAAAAAAGAGGAAAGAAGAATATGGAGTAACCGTACCCGCTTTGAAAGGCTTCGGCGAGCTTAGGCATCGCCATTTGTGCGACACATCTGCCAGCCGCCAAGAAGCGACTTTCAGCATATTGCCTTTCCCGGAACGAGCAGGGGCGGACGAAGGACGAGCGCAAGGAGGAAGAAGTAGAGACTGCGAGGGATGATGCCACACAGGCGGAAGCTGCCATTGCTGAGAGAGTAAAACAAGGCTGGCTCTCTCTCTCTCAAGCTGCTTCTGCACTTTCTTCCCCACCCTCCTCCTCCTCCTCGGCTCCTCCCCGTCCCCTCCAGATTCACAACCTCGCCAGCGCCGGAGCAACGCAACAAACGCAACCAGTTTCGCTACACAGCACAAGCGACGCAAAGGCAAACGAGACAAAACAAAGAGAAACGAAGAAAAAGAACATGCGGGAGGCGCGATGGAGCTCTGGCAACTAGAATCTACGAAAATCTATTGAAATGGTAGATTCAGCATTAGTAGATTCTAGAACAGATGCACGGTGACAAAACCAAGAGAGACGAAGAAGAGGCTGCCTAGAGAGCTCTCGCACCCAGAATCTACGAAAATCTACCGAAACGATAGACTTTGAAAGCATAAAGCACTTAAAAGATAGATTTCCTGTCACAACAGTGACACCAGCTCTGTCTACCTACCCACTAAATGTCGACCTACCTACTGACTAGGTATCTGAAACTCATGCTGTCTTTTTCTTTTCTGGGGCAAAACCGAAAATGCACATTTGTAAGTTCATTATCATAATTTACATAATGAAACAGTTTCATTAAAAAAAATTGTATTTTATTAGAAATTTAATGTAAATTAATGGATTCATTGTCATAATTTACATAATGAAACAGTTTCATACAAGTTTTTATTCGATTAGAAATTTAATATAAATTAATGGATTTGGTCATATGGACACACGAATAATAATGACATTTTTAAACCATTATTTTGGCATTTGCACTTTTGCAGAAATTGGGATAAATATCACACATTCAGTGCCTCCAAGTAGCAAGAATCTATGTTTTTTTGAGGATATTGTAGCACACTAAACTAAAAGTGTTTGTTATTTTCCTCCTCTCTTTTTTCAGTTGGATGTTGACGATTTTGTTTTGTTGGAGGTTGAAATCTACAATTGATATTGTGGTGTCTAGCAACATTTATTTTATTTACATACATATCATAAGCCACATTTTGGCCCGGGTGGGTCCACAACAAGTTGAGACTATTTTCACACACCCTTATTGGGTGCAATCTAAATCACCGCACAATCCCACACTGCCTCTCACATCCTACCCTCCCCACCCCAACTACTACGCCAGCCAACATTATTGGCTTTTATGCATTTCAGGCCAATTGGTGAGCACCTTTCACCTCAATTGCCCTGTAGTTATCCTAAGGAGGGCCCCCCCAAAAAAAAGTATTTCCAAAGGGGGGTGGTTCTATAGGTAAAAAGAGTGACATAGATTCTCTACACGTGGAGACAAAGAGATCGTAACCATTCATCATGTATCATCCACATGCAAAACAACTGGCCAATTGTATTGCCCGGCAAGTTCAAAGTTCAAACCAGCTACAGTAACTGTTCTTTGAACTGCGGGAGGCATTGTCAAAAGAAGGCCACCACACAAGGTAAGAGTTGAGCACAAGCCCAATTTTGGTAATGCTCTCACTCTCGCCGGCTTTACAAGGCATAAAGATTGATGCAACCTTCAGAGTGTGAGGGGATTTACATTTTTTCACAAGGCCCATTGTGAAAACTGAATGCCCACTTATAAGGCCAAGTAAGAATTGTGATGTGCCCTCCAGTTACACTACAAGAACTCTGAGAGGTTGTTGGTGTTCCAGAAAGACCTACCATACTATTTGTAGTAGTGTAAATTTGCAGCTGGAAGATGGCACAGGACCTTACGACCCCTATAAGACCCCAGCCAGGATGACACTGGTACTTCCAATATTTGTAAGGTACCATTTTTGAAATTTGTCTTTCTAGCGAAATCTTTTTCCCCCTGTACTTCCCTCCTTTCTTTTACTTTATGAAAACTAGTGGGTACCCATGACCTTTGGCCATTGGGAAGTCCCCCGGTTTCTTTAAACCGAAAAGGTCCGTGGATTAAAGTAAAAACAAAAAATATAACCGTAAATGTCTAAGGCTTGAAAAATCAAAGGTGACAGTTTTTGAGAATTTGAAATTTGTTTTTTCATTAATTAAAATTTCCTTCCCATGTCGGCCCCCCAAGCCCTCGGGGAGCAGCAGTTACATTTTCAACAGTGTCTGTCTGCTTAATAGAAAGTAACTTAAATAAATTAGGTTTAAAAAAATAACTTCAAAAATGTGATAACTAATAGACAGAAGGTAATCCCGAGAGTGTCGAGTCGAGCCAAGTCGGCCGAATGTGATGAACCCGAGCTCCATCATAGACGGAGGTAGTGAATTTATATATAAGATGCGCTGATTTGACAAGTGCCGAGGTTTCCTTTCAGGAATGGGACAATTTGACAATTGCTGAGTTTTTCCTTTAGCCATGGGAATTTCTTGCAACATGGCTTCACAATCCCCCCCAAAAAGACCTTAAATGGCTAAAAGACTAGAGCATTTTTTTATAGCACAAGAAGGGTCTAAAGATAGACCCTTCTCCTATATATCAAAAACTGAACTCACAAGTTTGAGAGTAACACACCTGGTGAACCTTCCTCGGAGAGGACCAAATGAAAACTACATCATCCTCCCCATGCCCGTAGTTTCTTTTCATAACAAGGTAGAGCCAAATAAAGAGATATTGCAAGGGAGGACTTTTGAAGGGTGGGTGTGGATATGGGAGTACGGGTAATGTGAGATCTCAAACTTTATCAACATGATGGTGATATGGTGTGTACGGGTGGAGTTTCAAGTCAGGAATAATAGTAATGAAAATAACGGTATTTGGAAGTGGATTATTTTGTTTCGAGAAGGCCAGGGTCGGGAATTTTTCGAGAATTTTTCAAGTGTACGATGATTTGCACCGGTTTTTGCCAAGGACTTTTCATGTACTATTATCTCTCTGAATAGAGAATGAGAGAATGAAATATATACTTCAAATAGTGTGACAAAAGGGGGACTTTGTCTCTGTCCAAGTATTTGTGCGACAGTTGGGAGTGTACGTAACCTGAACAAATGAGTGAGCCATGAGGAAAACAGGAAACTAGAATGGACGCTTATAACTGGCAAAACCAAGTAACCCCCCCCCCCCCCCCAACATTGCTTCAAACAAGCCAATGTTAAAATAAAACAATGTTCCATGAAGTCCCTGCAACAAAAGAACTCAGAGTTCAAAGTAACACCTGATGAATAATTTTTTAAGGAATATTTTGTTGCAAATCCCATTTCTAAATGACATTTTCTTTGAGACTTTTTTGGGACTTGGTGTCTTTGTTTTTTGGACAATTTTCACATCTTGCTGACAAGAAAAAAAAAGTCACTGCTACAAATGCAAAGCCCCAGCCCAGGCTCTTTTGGGGGGAAAAATGGCCCAAAGTCACTGGCACATTATATTATTATGAAAGACTTGTGAAAATTGTCATATTTAGACAATAGATTTAGCATGTCACCAAAATATTGCACTATTCATATACATTTTTACAGTTTGAACCCTGTGCCTAATGCACAGGTGTGTGTGTATTTGACGGTACATATAACAAAATTACAACTACAAACTACATTTTCAAAACCTCTTTACAATAGTCTCTTGCTTAAGTACGCACCCATTTAGGTACGCATTTTTTGGCAAAAAATTTAGGGTTCAAGTTTTATTAGTTGAACATGTCATTGATCGTCATTTGGCATAAAATTTGAAATTTTTTGTGTTTGGCTTTGAGGCCAACTATTCGGATCTTGCTCTAAAATGATTTAAATGATTTCTTAAGGTCATCGAATGTTTCTTCTGTTTCTGCTTGAACTTCAAGGCAAAGCAATTGATCCCCAATGTTGAGAACCTGCTTATAAAGAGAGTCGAAACCCTAGAATATAACTTTGTTTTCTAAACCATTAATGCTCATTGAGACATTTTTTACAGCTGAGCATGGTAAAAGACTAGAGATGGCAAATATATCCCAAGGTTGTTCAGTGTCTGACCTTGACTCTTGTTGATTGTTATGCACGATCTTTATAAAGCACTATGGACCAACAGAGACCCAAAAGGAAAAAACTATACAATGGGGTATAAGTGAATCGCTAATTTTTAATAAATGATCAAAATATTTCAATAAGTAGCTTATGACACTTGTAGCAGAGATTCTTTGTTAAAATTCAATTGTATTTAAACAACAAATCAAAAGTTGTTAACTTTCATCAATCAAATGTTTGGAATTATATCATAAGTTGTATCAATTTTTTGAATTAAAGGTTTAATAACGAATACATGTGTGATTGATATATGATTTTTTGGTTATTAATATAGGATATATGATATATCAATGCATTTCCATATTTTCAAGATGAAATTTTAATTTTAATTGCATTTACACTTTTAAACCAATTATTTGTTCTTCATATGTGAAATAAGTTTGCATATACGTCAAACTATGTTTTTGAAATAAATGCAATTTGGAATCCATATATATAATTTTTTTGTTAAACCATATGTTGGGTTTGTTGCTGATATTGATATCAAAATCTTGGGGGTGCCCCCCCCGCCCAGGGCTGGGCATGCCTTTCGTAAACAAGGACACATGCGAGGGGGAGGGGAAGGTTATTTATTTCTGCAAGGGTGTTTGTCTTTGTATGATGTCATCCATGGATGGATGACGAGATGGATGGATGGGTCACATGATGAAAAAGCTTCACAACAACGACCACGACGTCTTTTACTGTATGTAACTATCTTATATATAAATTCACTTGTCTGTCCATCTGTCCGACGTGACGGTTCTGAGTTTTAATTCGCCGACAAAATCGATCCGGACAGTCGGATAATTTCACGTTTTAATCCGCCGACAGAACCGGCCTCTGCATTTTCTATGACAAAATCAATTCTACCGGTGAATTAAATAGGTACCCTATCAAATTGGGTTTTTACTCCTGCAAAAGCTAGTGGGTAACTTTACCAAATGACAGTAATAAATAAGTAGTAAAACCAAAAAATCTCTCATTGTTTGTCGTTTCCTCAAATATTATGGGGCACCGATGGCGGCGTGCTACATTTTCTAAGACAAGGGTAGAGGGTAGGGCGGCCAGACAAGGCAGGACAGAGGGGCAGGACAAGGCAGGGCGGGCAGGGCAGGGGCCAAATAAAGAGTAAAAAATAAGAAAAAATAAAACTTAAAAAACTTCACAGTGACCGAAGGTCACGGGCACCCACCACACAAATTTGAAAATAAAATAAAGATACATTGCAGGGACTCCTATGGCAAAATACTTTAGCAATCGATATTTTACCAATCTTTTTTTCCTCATAATGTGAGGACTTGCATGTACCTTTCACATTTCTTCTCACCAGGTTGTGAAACTTTACCAAAGAAAAAAACACTGATCTCAATCTATTTTTTCCAAAAAACGGGAATTAAGCGAATTGGAATTTAGGAAGCTCATCTGCGTTGGAAGTTGAACCAAACCCAAGCAGCCATTTTTTTACTGGTGAAATTTCGCCAAAAATCAAAATTTTGCAAAAGAAGTGATTTTTGAGGTTTTCAGTAGCCACTAGTGAGAAACAAAAGAGAAAAAGTCCCAGATACATATAGTTGGTTTTCATTTTGTAGCCAAACATATAGTAGGACGATTAAATATGTGCAATTTAATCATTCTGGCTTATAACTAGGTTTGGCTAAATCTTCCTAGACATAATCGCCACTTTGGCTACAAACAAAAGTTCCTAAATAAAAAAACACAGTACCTAAGAGGCATTAGGTATGCGGTAGATATCTGGTACTCGCCAGGTATCATAGTAAGAAATAAATGATGGGTCAAATTGTGTGCTGTGCAATGCCCTTGGGGTGAGTGGACTTGGAATAATGGGTGCTTGGCATTTGCCCTTGAGGCCCATTATTTTGGGAACACCACCATATCCTTCAGGTGTTACCTTACAATGCATGCATCAACTTACCTAGCACCCATCTTCACTTACCTAGAAGTCACCTATGCATTTGACAATTGATCATATTGCAATTGTATTTGTAGTTGTCTTGAATATTCATTTAGAATATTTTTGTTTCAAAATTCATGATTTTTTTTCCAATTGTGTTATGCCAACCTCAAACTTACTTTCTCATGTTTTTTTTAAGTGTTTGCAATTTTCCTAGTCAAGCACTATTTAAATTGTTATCCTAGGTGGGAGACGGTACTATGTGTTGCTTCCACCTTTTAGTACAAGTTGTTTCCATTTTAAAAGCATCAATCATGCTGAACAACACATGTGCCAAGTGAATCCATGATGGGAACAATGAATTTTGCATTGGTATAGGCCATGTTCAAATCCATTACCACTCAATAGAACAATAACAGCTCGCCCAACCTGGCTCTCTACATTTCAAGGTATTCCATAATATCTTCAAAGGTTTTGCAATTTCTAAAATCATATGAACTTGGAATTGAATAGTAGTTCAAGATATATAACATATTACTTCAAGATGATTCCATGGTATTCAAAATGTCTGTACAATAACAATTATTTTATTTTGAACAACCAATTTACAACCATTTTGGAAATCTTTTTTTGAAACTTAATATCCGTATTAACATGTTCTCAATCTTACAATTACGAATTTTGAAACATCATTACAGTTCAATGTTTTGTCAGATGGATATTTGTTGCATCTGACATTTTATACACTGTTAATAATTTGAACCCAAATCGGACAAGACTTCTAATAAGCTTTATATACTGAAATCTACTATATGTTGTATTCATTGACTTATTGTAGCACAAACAAGCCAAATGCTTGAGATGATTTTGCAACGTATGTGTCACTCACAAAAAAACCTTCTAGTTACAAATGAAAGATTTTTCATAGTTGCACTAGAAACATTTTTAGTTTGGATCCAAGTTTTTAACTAGTTTTTTGCTGGTTTTCAATCTCTTGGAACAATTGATTCATGTCACAACTGGAACCAGTAGAACCATAAGTGGAACAAGTAAATGACCACCTATTCCAACAATGAGAAAATGTAAAGAAACAACACAAAGTAATGTGCTACAAAACCATCTGTTAGTATGAACAGGAGGTTGCAAGGTTGAAATTGTATCAAAAAATGTAAGGGTCTGTGGACAGCTTATAAAAACCAGAGAAACATGCATTAAAAAGCTCCAATTTGTTTTTAAAAGCTCCTTGCAATTTACATAATGCCTTTTTGCATGGGTAACATTTACCTACTGTTTCATCAAGGCAATCATTGAAAACAATTCAAAGCACTGATTTGAGAGCAATCTCATTAGTATCAAAACGTCCAACCTTTACATACTTGTTCACTAAAGCAAGTATTAAAAATAATTGAAGGCACCAATTTGAACAATCTCATTGGCATCAATTTTTTTCTTCACACCTAGACACAAGACTATGAGGCTACTAGTACATTTAAGTGCCACTTTCTGCAAGCAAACTCCTAAAAACAATTTGAAGCTCCTATTTTAACAATCTCATTTGCACATAGGCATTTTTTCACCATTAGGCATAGCCTATTTCAAGCAAGCCTTGTATATTTGTGCATTTTTTTACAATAATTTTATAACCTTTGTTAATGATTGAAAAGTAGATAAAACTTTGGAAAACCATTTTTAAAGGAGTTGTTTTCAGGAAGAAGTCTAGGTTGCAACCAACGTTGGTTGGTTCTTTGTTTTGGAAGAACCATTGAATTTAAATCTAGATTATTATAACAAATCTCTTGGTGGAAATTATTGTGGTTTATCACAATGTTTGCAAGGATTTGTCGAACCAACAAATGTTGCAACTACTAACCAAAATGGCCTAGCCCTTATTTTCTTCGTCTATGGACTATGATTTAAATTAACATGTTTATCCATAGGTTTCTCAATTTGTGTTAACTTTATTTTTGTAACCAAGCAAGAATGTGTAGAATCAACATGAATTTTCATAGGGATAACACCATTTGCTTTACTATATTTTATGAACCCTTTGCAAAAAACAACATTTTGATTTTAAATGTCCTTAATTATTTGCTAAGAATTTCAAATGATACATCTTAGTATATGTGTGCTCACAAATAATAAAGTTGTGATTGACAACAAATAACCCTCGACCAATTGAATTCATGTTATTTGTTATCCATTTTTGAACTTGAACTTTTATATTTGCAAGATGTAGCTTGTCATTTTTTAATGATCATCATCACATTATAGATGAATGCTTCCTACATCCAAAGTATTGGTAGCCCAAATTCACGCTCACATCACAAGTAAATTTATCATCAAAGTCATCAACATTTTCAACAACAACAATGTTGTTTCTAGCCACTATACAAACATACACAACATCAAAACCTAATCACATAAAATCCATAAAAATAGGAAGCTCCTACAATTAAAAGATGAAATTGGAAAGAAAGGTGTGCAAACATTTAAACGATTGAAATTTAAAAAGGAATAAATTAATGAAAAGAAAAAACCCAATTTCATGCCAAAAAAATGATGAAGGTGTTATGTTGAAAATGTGGTGGCATTCATTGAAATTAATACTTGGAAACAATGAAATATGTTTGGACTATTGTGTTTTGTCTAATGAAAAATAAACATTGACCACAAACTTTATTTATGAAAAATAAATCAAAACTTGAATAATAATGAATAGCAAATGTAAACAGAAAACAATGTAATTTTAGTCTACAAAAATGTTTTGAATAAGTAAAATAACATAACTTAAGTGTTAAAAAAAATAATGGAAGCAATTCAAAGGTAGAATATGCACCTACTAGGGTTACAATGCCATTTTCAATCAATTTGTTTTTGAAATAATGCAAAAGTTGTAGTTACAAAAAAAACCACAACATTATTATACCAAATGCAACCAAATAAAAGATGTTATAAAATTTTCTAAGGAACTGAAAAAGGACACTAACAATAACACCAATGATAATAGTAAGTGGCAATGACACAACCTAGTAAGCCAATTCAAATAACAATATTTTTTCATGCATTCTCCATGGACAAGATCGTTGAACTTCAAACTATTTACGCAAAACTAAAGCACAAACCATGTTTGAAAATCAACCAAACCATCTCTAGTGACAAATTTACCACAACACATAATGTTGTTAACAATGTTGCTATTGTTACCAAATGTGATAAATCAATATTAGATTAACAAGTGTTCCAAGGATAGAAAACCTTTTATGTCCAAAGGGACGGATGATTAGAAAAAGGAATAATGGATGAATTTTTTTTGTTAAAACCATTGAACAAATGGGTCCATTCACAATTAGGGTTGTTGAAGGTAGATTTTATTGAAATCAATATTTTACTGGTATTTTATCAAAACCAATTTTCCATACTAAATTTTCCTTGTTGAATTTTCTTTATTGAATTTACTCTATTGAAATTTTTGTACTACTAATTTACATTGTGTATATATTGGATTAATTTTTTTGGGGGATTAGGCTAATTACATGTTCCATCATCTCTAACTTTTTTTTCGAGGTATTTAAGGCTTTGTCCTTTTTTGGATTATACACGAAAATATTTTGTGAATTTATGTATTTTTTCATGCCATATTTTTGTACATAGGTTATATGAATAGTTTTTCCTGTTGTATGTTTGGAATATTTTAACTTTTCTATATGCAAGTATTATTCTTTGCACATTTGCTTCAAAATTGTTTATGTAAAAAATTTAGGAGGCTACCCTATTGAGATTGAACATTTTTTTTTGTTTTGAAGTTTTCTACTTACCTAAAAAGAGTAATAAGATTTTATATTCAATTCCCTTGTTTTATTTCTTTCCAAACCTAATAGTTCATCAAGTGGCCTTAACATTTGGTGACCATCAAAATTGCAAACCAAATAATTCCCATAATATGTTCTATCTTTTGCATATTACCATGGTTAAGTGGTGTTTTTTTGTGTGAACATTTTGCATGGTGTTGATTTTTTTTTTTGGGAAAATCTTGGAGGCCTTTTATTGTTCATGTGATTTCAACTAAATTTGGGTTTTTAAAAACATTTTTCATCATTTTTTTAATCTCACAAAATTGAACAAAAAAATCCGTGTTGATGACACATTTATGGACAATGTTCATGTTTTCAAGTTTCTTGTTATTTTTCAATGATCTACTTATTAGGTCTAAAAATGACAATTCTTTTGTAATTTTTTTTAATTCAACTTTTCTAAAATTTGCTTTAACAAATTCCACTTTTCTTTGGTTGTTAGTGTGTGAATATTTGCCACCAAAAAAACAGAATTGATAAGATTTGTATCATATACACACTTTCAAAATATGAGATAACATTTGTCTTCCATTCAACATCCAAAATCAAAAAAGAAATGTCAACACATCAATCCAAGGGGAAAGCCTACATGTAACCCTAAATGGATTTGAAATGGTTCCATTTTCATGTTTTCTCAGAAGTAAATTTGGTGGGTTTGAAATTGATAAAAACCCATGGCAAATTCAAATAATCACTCAATTTTGGGTGAAAAATAGATTGTCATCCAACTAAAATGAAATCAAATGTTTTGTAAAATATGACAAGTATACAATGTCATGAGAATTTTTATACATTTTTTATTGATGCCAAGAAATACTTAAACTTTAAGTCAAAAATTATAGTTATTATTTAACCAAAAGTACTTTCAATTGAACCATTTGTAATACATAAACATACAAGTGTATATTCATAATTTATACCATAACACCTTATCAATTTTTACACATACTTTTCAAGAGAAAGTGGAAAATGCCTTTTTTGGGAAGTTTGCAATAATTGATTTTACTTGAAGCTGGCAATGCAAGTCTTGTGACTCTTGCAATGCTCCCTTTAACTCAAGCTCCACACTTTCACACCTATTTGCTTCCAGCTTTGCCCTTTCTTTGCTCTACACATCATGCTAACATCATGATGATCAGTTTCCAGATTTTCCCAACTCCACAAGGATACCAATATTGTTAATCCAACTTATAAGTTGGATATCATATTTTTGCCATGTTGATGGACATGCGCAACTCTATTTTACATACTGGAGTTCCAGCTTAAAGTCTGCAATAAGTCGAGCATTCTGCCTATGTTCCTTTTCTACAACAGCAAGGTAATTTACTTGAGCGAGGTTGCAGACAACAATCCTAATGCAAACACGGTGTGTATCCTAAATCACCATTCCTACCTGACGATCACTCGCCTCCCACATCACCAAAACAAAACAAAACAAAAGTTCCTCGAAGAATCTCTACCTGTCGGTTCGTTGTCGTCGTCTTCAGAAATGACAATCGTTTCTGATACATTGTTGGAGAGACAGACCTCCGCTGCCTTCTGTGCGTCGTATTCTAGTTGGAAGTCGACCATGCGCCTCCTGCTCGGGGTGCGCGGAAGCGCATAAGGTGAAACCATACTGTCCTACTTCAACCAGAGATCCTTCATAAAATAGCCCATGCAAGACTATCAGATTCTCATAAGGGAGTGTGATTTCAAAATCAATATCATAGAGTGGTGTAGCAGAATAATAGTTGAAGCTCACAACAGCCGATTGATCGCACAGTTGGCAACTCCCATCAATGGAAGAAAACCTGCATATCACCAAGCAAACACATCAACAATAACAAAGAACCAATGTGAGCAGGGGAAAAAAATGAACACCAAAGAAAACATAGAAAGAGACCAAAGAAAAGTTCAATATGCAAAGCACAAAAACTACTGTCACACCTATTCTTCTGCATACACAAGACATTTTCCCTGTGATGTTCCTTCAAGCAAAGGAAGCAAGAAAGCACGGATATTTCTTCTTATGACTTTTTCCAAGCATCATCGGCAATCTCCTTAAAGACCCTCCATAATAGAGATAGAACATTATGTGAATGACATACAGCAAGCAGGTGCTGGTAACCAGAGCCTTAAGAGGACTACCTGCAAAGTAGTGGTTTTGGAAAGGGCGCACTTTCTTCACCTATGGACATACCAAGCAACAGTCTGCATGGCAATGCAATACTCGAAACTAAAATTTTGAAAGACCAAAGATGATGCATGATGCTATCTGTCAAGTTTCATTTATTAATGAGCAAGGAGAACAAAAGGGAGGACAAAGTAACCACACCAGTAGTGTTTGAAGCTTTTGGAAATTTTGCAAAACAAACCTTATTAGAACAACAACAAATGCAGGTCCAGCTAACTCTTTGAAATCTTGCTAAACTTTTTTGAAGAATTTTTTTTGAGTACCTCCATAGATTCTATCATTAATATGGAACTCACCAGAAATATGTTGATGCTGATGTTGATTCATATCAGGTTCACATCTCCATTTTTGAATCCAATTTCTCAGGATACAGATCAAAGTTCTCTTTCACTTCAGTGGACAAATTCCAAAAAAAAAAAAAAAACGGAGAGAAGATGTCTCCCCTCTTCGGCAGCTTCGGACTCGTACCTGTTGCTGGCCACACAAAAACAATTGGATAAACTGCGGCCACCGCCATGAGTGGTCGTCGTCCTCCCGTTCCATCATCTTCTTCATCCAGGGATGAGGAACTTAGATGATGGGACGGATGACGAGACGGACGGATGGAAAGGACGACCCTCACCAGACAAAACCAAGTCTATTATATAAGTAGACAAAGCATGAATGAAAAAGGTCTATTTTTTGAATTTGTGTATTATTATTATATTTATTGTTATTATATTATTTTGACACCATATTCACAAGAAGATTTTGAATATTTATGTTCATCAAAAAACAAATTCTGAAAAGTTTGAAAATAATATAACTTTCTGAAAATAATATAATTAGTGTTGAAGTTGCAAAAGTAATAAAGTATGCAAAACATTAGGGTCGAAATATGAATATTTTTAACATATTATATATGTATTTTAAAATATCAATTTGATAATTTGTATATTGTACCTAATCCATGAAAAAAAATTAAATAAATAATCCATAAGTTAATATCAAAACTTGGGTTTCACACTACCAATGATTCCATTCGTTCTCTAAATTTTAATTTAATTTTTTAATTCATTTGATTTATGTCAAATTTGAATGATGTTGAACGCCTTATTATTAGATTGGAAGACCCAAGTTTTTTTTCCTCAACTATATAATTGTATTACACTGAAAATCATGTCTGTCTCAGAAAAGACAGAAGATTTGCTCAAGATCTCAATAACAAAAGTTTCACTTTTTGTTTGTAGGACACGCATTAGGAGTGATGCAAGAGAAGTGACTTACATTCATCTTTTGAGCAGTGTTTTTTTTCAAGAGTTTTGTTGGTCGCCAAATTGGCTATCATTGGTAGGAAGATGTAGAAAAAGTGACCATCATCCCTCAGAAGATTTAGCCAAGTGTGGCTTTAAGCCAGAAATAAAGTATTAATTTTTAATCATCCTTTTACAATTTTGGCTACGTAATGAACACTAAATGTTCAAATTTGGAGATTACTATTCTTATTTTCCACACTTTTGCAGACTGAAAACCTTCAAAATCACTTGTTCTTAGCTTTAAATCTCATCAATAAGAAAAATGTTGCTTTTAAGGTGTTGCTGGTGGAACTTAATACCAAGTTAGATAAAAGACACGTGCGTCCTAGTAAAGAAATTTTACAACCCACTATTCTTCCCTACAACCAAACACTTGTCATGCAGCTTTGTTACTAAAAAATTATTCACTTGTTTTTCAATATCATAAAATTGAAAAAAAATCAAAAATCAAAAACCCTAGTTAGGATTGTCTATGCATGACATGAAAAGACCTTTTCCCAACTAGATCATTTAATATTATAACCTCTCGACAAATGCAAAGGAAAATTTAGCCCATTGGCATGTTATATGAAAACTCTGGTGTGTCCATGGAATGTAATAGCCTTTTTATGATGTATTGTGCATATAAACAACAACCATGGAAGTTGGACATTATATGATGTTAATACTAAAAAAATGCGTGAGGCAAATAGTGAGGAGAGATGGAAGCCCACCAAAATTCCATAACCAAAATATAGCTAAATAGTTGTTCTAAAAAAAACCCTATCAGACTCCATTTGCTCATACATTCCATTTGTTGTTGGGCCCTGCCTCAATAGGGGACATGGTTGGCATTGGGTTGTTTAGTTCCATTTGCCCATGGAGTTGCTTTGCTTTGTTTGATGACCATCTTTCAAATTGATTTGAACTATATTAAATTTGTTCAATCGTCCTCATGTTCACATAAATTTCATCATGTGTTCCAAGAAGTCCAAAGTTGTGCTAGCTAGAAAAAGAAATGATTGATATTTTTCCCTAGCCGAGGTAAATCATTCTTATCAATTTTAGCTAGCAAACCTCCTGGCAAGAATTGTTGAAAATAGGACCAAAATTGACATTTTTGAATTGCACAATATCAACAACTAGGTATAGAGAAAAAGCCTACTCACATTGAACAAGGTATGGGCCAAGCTTGATTTGCTAATACAATTAAATCAATTGATTAGCAACTGAATCACCAGCAATTGATTAGGTCAGTCAAGGAAGGTTGTCATCAATCACTGACCATCACTTCACATCTACTGTAATTATTTATTAAGCTTGTAACTTGATGAAGTTTAACTATTACCTATGTAATTATTTAAAATATAAGTTTAATAATTTACTTGTTAATAGGATCATAGTGTTTGACTTTCACATATTAATTTATGTGAAAGTCTTTGCATTTTACTATGCATGTGAAATCACATAAGGGCCATGTGATGTGTAGACTTTAAGAAAATTATTGTTTACTTTCCTTTTGGTTAATATATAAGTGGGTGTTTATGACCTTTTATAAACACATTCACTTGATAGAAAGATTTTTGTTGTATGAATGCAAAGTTTGATGGAATATAATTGTGAAAGGATTTGAGCTTTTGGTTTTGGTGATGTTTGTGTTTAGTTCATGATAGATGGTGTGACATACTAATTATGCATAAAAAATAGAAGGGTGAAAAAATATTTGTGCAACCAAGAACATAGATTCCATAGCTATGTAATAAACATACAGAGTTTTGGTCCTAAACCTACTCATGATCGACAGGCCCACTTGTTTCTTCAATTTTGTAATGCTCTATAATTTATTTAGCAAAATTTGGCAATATTCAAAATATGAAAATAAATAATTTTAACCACCCTCTCATACTATAGGCAATTGTGGCAATTTTTGTTGTATTTGGTTCTTTTTTGTTCTTTTTTTAATTTTAAAAGTGGAATTTTTACTAGAACATTTTTACTCAAAATAATAAACAAAAAAATTCCACCGAAAAAATCATTGATTGGGCCTACATATTCACTTGGGTCAGAACACTATGTGCTAAAATTACCTTGGACCGTACAATGAGAAATGGGCGATTTTCCTAGATTTTGACCATTTTAAAAACTACATCAATTGGGTTTTTTTTTCAATTATGTGATATCAAAAATTTGGTAAATAGCATTAAAAAATTAGTCAATTTTACACTAGAGAAAAAAAAAATCAAATTTTCCCTCTTTTGGGTTTTAAACTACAAAAATAGTTAGAAAAAACACTATACATCACACATTGGTCAATTATTTCTTGATACATCTAGGACCCAAAATACAGTCATTAAAGTGCTAATGTTTTGTGTATTCTTAATTGGCTAATGTGACTACCATACATAGAGTGTGCAGAATCAATTCTATGGTGATGTGCAACCTACATCAAGGAATAAGATAATGGTCAAAGAATAAGCCACACAAGAAACCAAATGTTCACACATGCAAAAAAGTCACAATTAACAATTTTAACTACATTTTACATATTTTCATTCAATATAAGCTTATGGCATATAAATTGCCAAATTCAAGTTCCACATTAAACCTAAAAATTAAAAAATCCAAATTCTGTACTATGGCTGAAGTGGTGATCATCTATAAAACGATCTAGCCAAATTTCACAATGAAAATGTTGTGAAAGCAAAAAACATTAAAGCATAATTTTTTGGCTGCCTACTAGAACTTAATATACAATCTGGTAACTTTCCAAAGCCTATAATATTTTTGTTGAAATTGATGACTACAAACTCAAAAAAATGTCTTTTTTCCACCATTTGACAAAACTAGCCTAAAACAAACTTCACCAAAAAAAAGAAAATCCTGTTCACAAACAGTGCAAATGCTGCAAAAGCTATTAATGTGTAACACCCACGTTTGGTGAAGAGGCTCTTGCTTAAGGTGAAAGCATTTGTCTTCACTCTCTATAGCACTCACAAGATAGAAGTGGTAAGAATATCACATCATCTGATTTAGTTCTTGGCACAATGACATTGTACCATCATTCATGATACAGTTTCATTGCAATGACATTGTACCATCATTCATGATACAGTTTCATTGCTTGCCATCAATAGCAAGGTATATGAATGTAGATTTCAAAGCAGATTGATGTTCGCCAAAGTCTCAAAACCTGAACAAATAACTCAATGTACATGAATCCACAAATGTTTTTGTCTCTCCATTTGTTTTTTCTTCCTCTCTCTCTATTTCTTGGTTTTTTCCCCCTCTCTTCTCTCCAACTTTGTCTTCCCCCTTTCCAGAAATCAAAGAAAAAGATTAAAGGCAAGAAGATATGACAAAATGGATACAAATAAGCAAAAAATAGCAAATAAAAAAGAAAATAAAATATTTTTAGAGGTGTGGATTGGATTGTAAATACAGACATTATAATTTTATTTTAGTTGCCACTCACCATCATGGTGTGAACAAGTTGATATGATAATGTTAGTTATCATACTTTTTCATATTAGAGTGATGTTAGTTCCAAACCCCACACACCAGGTATGACCCCTACCTAAGGCAAGTAAGACCATAGCACCAGAAGTGGAAGAGAAGGTAGAGAAAACTTTAGAAGCAACTAACATTGTGAATAGTGACTAGTGAGTGGACCCTAAAGGGAGCCCTACTACAAAATTTTTTAACTGTTACTTGGGCATTTGCAGTACTTCAAGTTAACCAAGATATTGATTTTTTATAAATTTCTCATTAATTATTTTCAGAATCAACTAATTAAAAATCTAATCCCAATATGGGCTTTTGTGATCCACTTTTTTTTTTCCAATTTTCTCATGTTGCTCCAAAAGTGGCAAGAAGAGGATTTAACCAAATCTTATGAGAGAAATAGAAAATCTAGCAATCCTATTGCATATTCGTGAACCCTAGAACCTAATCAACTGAATATGATCATTTCAAAAGAGAAAAGTTTAAAAATCTGCCCAAATTCTCCAAAAATCTTGGTGATTTCATAACTTTCTTTCTCAAAATGTGATGATTTTTGGAATTTTTTCCAAAAAAATCTTTGATGATGTTTCTTGTGACTTTTGTTTAATAGCAAAATGGAGTTACTATTAGGATCCTTGTTTAATCGTAATAAAAGTTTTTTCTTAGAAGGATATTATGTTTCACCATCTAAAATGCCATCTTTTCAAGATTTCAGGTGTTTCACACCCATGATTCACAAAGGAGCCTGACAACAATACAACAATCCCCTAACACAATTCTTCACAAAAATTCACAGCTAATTGAAAATAAGTCCAAAAGTTCAGCTTCAACTTGGGTTGTTCACTCCCCTTCTGTTTGGGGTTTCTCTTTATGTATGTTTGAGAGAAAGAAGATTGAAAAATCAAAGTCTGTCCAACTACTCAGCATAGTGTTCTTTTTCCACCATCAATTGTCAGCATCTCAAGAAAGATTTAGTATTACCTTCGTACTGGGGCTGGTTCAGCATCAAGGTCCCTAATTATTATTTTTAATTTATCGTTTATTTTCAGCAGTAAAAATAATAATAGTTCTTTGTTTTCTTTTCTTTTTTCCATCACAAGAATTTTTTCTAAAAGCTAAAATTTTGGAAGCTCCCCAAAATATATGTTTGCATGTGAAAATTAAGGATCCTTCCTTTAGCCAAGCTATCTATCTATGAAGGAAGGTAATTTATTTTGTTTTGTAGTTATGAGATCCACTGAACTGGCTTACCATTCAATTCAAGCATGATTTCCTTTCATATTTGGCTGTTCAAAAAATCGACACATACATTGCAAAACAATGTTCACATGTTGAGTTTCCCTATTTTGTGATGGGTTCACACTTGGGTGAACGCCACAGGTCACACTAGTACATATCAAAAGGTAAAAATCTTTGGACAAACTATTTGGGACAAAATTGGTTCTTAACATGAAATAAAAATGCACATGTTAAGAGTGGTAGGTGTGAGGTAAGGATGGAGTGTAAGACCCCCTTACTTTGGAAGGATATCATTATCACATTACTTAACAAAATTACAAAATTAGATGATTCAAAAGCCTATTGGAGCCTAGATGAGCAACAAATTATTTTCAAATTATTTTCAGACTTCATTCTGCTGATCATGATGTCCTTATCTTTGGATACACTAAGTGTTCATTCGTAGGTATGTTTATCTTACTCAAGGATGAATCAATCATTTTGATTTTTCCATTTTGACATTGGAATCCACCTTTGAAAGTTGTTTTAAAATTTCTGAAATGTGAATATTTTATTTCATTTTTAAATAAATAAATATATACTTTTTTGGTTTAAAAAAGGATACATGTTAAGGGGTACCCAAACCCTACCCATCTACCAAAAGAAGTAATTTTTGTATGCATAGACCTTAATATCCCTGGAATTTTTTAATGTTAATATATTCGCATGAAACGTTCTTGGGGTATATGTTGAGGTCAAATTCAAAGCTTCCTTGTTATAGCTAGCAATTAACAAATTTAGCATGGTTCATGGAATAGAAAAACTAGTGTTTTTTTTTAAATCCTAAAATGTATTGGCAAGCTCCATCCAAACCCATGTGGAGGTATGATAGCAAGTTGAAAATGTGAACACTAAGTGGTCATGGCTACCATTTATTTCAGTGAGGCAAATTGTAGTTCAATTTAATGAAACAAAGGAAAAACAACAACAAAATGGAACAAGTTACAAAAAGACTACGATGGACTTGGGGAAGGGGAAGGGGTCCAAACCAATGTTGTGCATGTAAGTGTCAATAATTGTATGTGCAGCATGTAAATCCCATGTAAGTGTAAACTTTTTCACTTAAACGTTCGAACTTTTTACAATTAGACTTATATTGTTGCCATATATATATATATATATATATAAATTTTGTTTACAATTACATGAGGTCAATGTAAATATTTGTCAAATACATTTACATGGCCCTATGTAAATGTTTTGGGGTGCATATGTGTAAATGTATATATTAAAGTTATCTATAAAGCCACCTTGTCTTTGGGCCTCCTTTCATTTGCAAATCCCTCTTTCAATGGTATACATAAAGTAAGGAAATTTTATGATCTCTACGAATGAAATGCTAAAATTCAACATTCAATGCACAATGTTCAAAAGTAATTATAGTACTTGTACATGTAATAGTGAAAATATATGTCATATAGGAAAAAGAAAAAGATAAGGTGAAATTTAATTTACCACAAAAATTGATGGTTTTTGGAGTTTCATCCCCTTTTGAATATTAATGTATTTTTTTTAAGGTTTTTTTTTGAATTTCACCTTATTCATGACCAAACTTAGGGTTCTAGTGTTATGTTTTCCTTACTTTATAGATAATTCTACTACATTAATGACCATACTCTCTTCTTGCAAATTCATTTTAATTAGTTATGGCATGTTTTGATGGTTTTTTTTTTTTGCAATGGGCGTTTTGATTGGCTTGTCACCAAAAACCCCAAGTAAAAATCACACTTTTTTATAGTGTTTTACACGGCCATAGTATCCTAAGTTAAACTAGCTTATAGCAACTAGCTAATTAACCAAGGTTAAAGTAGCCTACTAACGCTAGGTGTATTGACTTATATATATTGAGAATATTAGCTTAAACTAGGTCTATGCATATATAATAACATAGTACTGTACTAATAGGCTATATATATTACTAGTATATCTTTAGGATTTTGTTGTATTGGGTGAAAGCATGGTAAAGTATGCCAAAAAAAATAGTCCCACATGTAATCTCAATCCCATTTATGGTATAAACATGAAAAATCTATTTATATTGGTTGGGTTTTCAAGAATTTCAAAATATTTTAGTATGAAAACTTTGATAGATTATGATCATAATATGAAAAACTCAAAAACACAATAATTCATATTATATCTTTTTATCCATATGAAAGTATAAAAAAATCAATTACAATTGTGTTTTCATCATACTTTCATCTACTTGAAGAAATGCTAAGAAGCATACTTTCTTATATTTGTAATTCTAAAAATGTATTTAAATGCATATTAAAATATGCAATTTTTCAATGTTATGCAATGAAGTCAAAGAACTTCCTCTTATTGATCATTAAAATAAAAAATATTCATGAAATTCAATGTATTAAAGTTTAATTACCTTTAAGCTTAAACAATTTTCATTAATTCAACCCTTGAATAGCACTTATAGTTTGAATACTTCTAGTGCACTAATTTATACACTCCATATCAAAAGAATGGAAGACAAAAGATATTGGTTAAACATTTTAGTTGTAAGTGTGACCAACGTAGTTACAACCTATTTGCAACTATTTCCTATTATACTTTCCAATATTGGGAAGGTATTGCAATTATTACCTTATAGACCTTAATATATTCTAACAGTTATAATTAATTTTGTTCACATTTGTAACTAATGAAACATATATGGCACTTTTTGAATGAAATCCAAATTAAAAGTTGACCTTATGGAAGGATGAAAAAAGTAATAGTCACAAACTAGTTGCAACATAGTCGCAAGTATGATCAAACATAACAAATAATTGACATAACATCTCACAATTTAGTAATGGAAATCGTGCAAAATTTGTTCATTCATAATTCGTATCTTCCACACATTAATATCATGCATGGAAAACACATTTCACACACAAATTTATAAGAAGATGTGAAATTTGTGTGACATTTTTTCATTCATAAGTTTGTACTTTATTCATCAACACATTTATTTATGTGTCAAACGTGTTTTCAACACATGATATTCATATTTAAATTGTAAAAACTTATGAATGAACGAATTGCACCCAATTTTCATTATTAATTTGTCACATGCTAAATTTATGATGTATATGTAGGTTTTCAAATTGAAACTAAGATAATATTTTCCCTTGCTAATATATTAATCAATATCAGGGAATGTTGCTTGTAATCCTATAACTTTATTTGAAGTTAATTTTTGTGAGTAAAAATTGACCAAACGATGCAAGGGTTGGTTGCAAGGTTCTTTGTAGTGGGGTATAACTAATAGACTATATATAGATTTATAGAATAAATTATATGAGTTTGAAGGTTGATTTGAACAAGATGAATTGAAAAAAGTTAATCTAATTCTTTTTCTTCAAGTATGTTTTGAAATGTGATCTTGTGCATAAATGTTTTAAATATTACATGAAGTTTAATCGTTTTTCTTTTGATGAATTCAAAAAAATTAAAATTTTAAAATATTAAAAATATTAAATCTTAAATTAATGTAAGAAAACCAGCTATGTATATAAAATTTCCTTTACCTCAACTTAAAGTCATAGATTTTAGGTAAATTAAAAAAAAATTAAAATCAAAATTATGCACAAGGAACACCAATTGAAATGTTTAACAATGGAGTATATCATAGAAATAAAAAATAAAAAATCATTTCATTCACCAACTTATTTACTTTTAGAGCTTGATATCCAAGTTGTGGGTGAAAGCACATTGGGGTGGAACATTTTGGATGTCATAACGTACATTAAAAAACAATTAACTTTAGAAGTGGATAATTTTAATTTATATGTGAAAATGATGCAAGGGTACAAATGGAAGCTATGGTGAAAAAAAAATGATACAAAAAGTTTCCCTAATTTATTATGTTTTTAAAATGTATTTTTACTATGATAACACTGCAACATTTAATGATATTGATGTTTACAAACAAAGAAAATCATCATTTCCAAATGTAATTATTGTGGACATCTATTAGATCCCAGTGTTTGTGGGAAAAAAATTTAATTTCAAAAAATTCATGCTGTAATGGAGTTCATAATTTTCTTATAATTTTAACATTACTTTTGGTGTTTTCAAAGTCCCCTAAACTATCATGCCATCTAGAAATGGTTTATAAAACCTTATGTTTATTTACATTATGAAGTGTCAAGATTAATAAATGTTCATCATTGCAAATTATGATCATGGTGAGTCCATTTACAAATTTTTTATGTAATGTTACAAAGTAGGATGTGCATAATAAAAAATCTTTCATATGGTATAAAACATTAGTATTTGACTAATACAAAGATCCCACATAACTAAATTGCATAAGAATCATATATTTTCAAATCCCTTTTCATAAAAAATTTAAAACATTTTGCTTGGCACACATTGTAAAAATTATATAGAAAAAATTGTCATGTTACACAAAACATGGTGCATGAGCTAATTTGCAACTACTTGAAAAAGACTCATGTGTCAACAATGAATTCATACCTCAAAACATAACTTAAAATTTTCATGGAAAAAATTTCAATAGTCAATATTGTATAGACTTTTAAACTTGTACAAAAATATGTCACATTTCATGATGAGTTTAGATTACATGAATATGGACTTAATACACCTTCATATATATTTTTTAACAAATAAAATACTCAAGGATAATATGATGCATGGTGATATTGAAGCTAACTTGAAGACAATTTAAAAGGACATTTATGATGAAATATTGAGATGTGCATTGAATTACAACTTTTTAAACAAAAGTCTATTATTATGGATTTATTATTTTAAATGTTCATAATTTGAATTTAACATTATCATAAGCTAATATACGACTGTTTAAGTGCTTATCAAAAATATCTCATGGCATCTTGTCACATGGCCCATGTGATTGAAGGTATCCCACTTACACAATGTATTTTGTCCATCAAATAAACTTCTGAGTTTTTCCATTTGTGTTGCAACATGGTGTGCTTTCACCCTTCTACAAATTATTCTTTTGAATGAGTTTTAAATTACAAAGTATATATTGTATAAGTGCTTTAAAATCATCCAATTTTCCCACTTAAGGTACAAGCTATTATTAGATGTAAGGTGTTATATAGACCTTAATGAATGCAAAGTGCTTACCTAATGCAACGGCTCATTAAATCTGGTCAACACATTTGAAAGTCCTTGCACAATTGATATTTCATAGTTTGCCTTCCAAAAAATTATGTCATGGATCATCAATTGGTAACTTTTCAACATCAAATAAGGACAATTCCATATAATTTCCTGTATGAATAGACATAGGCATGAAAAACCAATCTTGCAAAAAACATTTGATTGATGTATTAGCAACCACTAAAACTCTTACCATGATAGCCTTTTGTGTGAGAGCATTGGTCCTAGGGTACTTTGTTTATGGAAGTCTAGCAATGCTTGATGGATTTGTTCCCTTCCGTGCACCTTGGAAATTTGCCTTTTTTTAGACTGAAGTGTGTGATGAAGATTTCTTGTAAGAATGATGCCATCTTTCAATGCAATGCATCCACCTTGTCCAAAGTTTGGAGTTGTGGGGTGAGATGCATCACCACAAATTGTGATATTGCTAACAATTTCACAAGTTTGCTTTAGGTTGATTCAATGTCAAAGGGTGTTTTTTGTGAAATGTTCAAAGGATGTGTTGTTGACACATACTTGAAAATAAAGTACTTGGAAATCTTTGGTGAATTGAAAGACCTCTTGCTTGATTTGCTTTGATTTCACATTTTGCCAACCTAGAACGACAAAAAACATCAAGATTAATAACCAAATCATAATTGTGTAGTTAAATGTTCCTTTGTGGTAAATTTTACCAATTGATTGTTAAAACATGGAACCATGCTCTAGATGAAAAAATAGGGTTCCTCACCTTCAAACTAATCAATCCAAATCACAAACCAATATACTTTTGGTAAAAGTCATTGGCAAAATGGTGAGGCGAACTATTCTACCCAGAAAGATGCAAAACATTTTTGGAAAATTGTGACAATTGGGAAAGTCTACCATTCCTTGAATTTAAGGTTGTTCTTTTTTTTTGTGGTTTCTTAAGACCTAACCACGATCCTACGATTAAGTTCACAGCATCAAAGCCGACCACAACATGTCCATCCACAAATTCCAATTTCCCCAAGATGAGTACATTAACCTTTGTTGTTAGAATTAAATGAACCCTTTGTCATTATTTTTTAATTTTCTTCCAAAAAAAATGCAATTGCCAAAATCAAGATCTTGTGTTTAGAGAATTTTTTTCGAATGTATACATGTACATTTTTCAAAAAAAGTTTGAAGCACGTAATGGATTACACATTAGTGGGTGACATGGACATCCAAACAATAACAACTTAAACAAACATACTTCAAGTTCATATTACATAATTTGAACTTATAAAACAAACCTTGGTTGAGTAGGTAAAGCCATATTCAAGCTCTAGATTGGTGACATTTGGTGAGGTTTGTAACTTCTTAATACGTGTTACTCAAGAGTTTAATAAGAAAGTTTAATCAAATGGTCCCCTATGGTATTTGTTTGGCAAGAACTTTCAATAATACTCTTCCCTCCACACATTACAATTCATGTGGCTTGTTGGAACCATATATGAACTACCAAGTTTGAATCATGTGAATTATGGGACCTACTTTATTTTGACATGAGAGCAATCCTCTTACCTACAAACTATCATTCCTAAAATGGAAAGTTATAGTGTTACCAACATGTTCTTCCAATATTTACATTCTTACAACTTCTTACTGGTGTGGGTGATTATAGTGTGAAAATTTCTTTAACCCCCTTCACAATTTGAAAAATCCAAGCTTGCCAAACATCTCCCATATTGGTTGCATAAGCCTCCTTTTGCAAAAACAATATGAAGAATGTGTAAGAAGTGAAAATTCAAACCCCTTTTGGACAATATTTTAATGAAATGAACTTCCAACAAACACAAATTTGTAGTTTATGCATTAATGTGGGAGACCAAAACATACCTTGGCATATTGATACACATGTTTATGAATTGGTTACCAACGTCAAAAAGATCCAAGATGTGCATTGTATTGTTCCAAAGAGTGATGGAAACTCCCTTAGTTCATAACTTGTGTGGCTATTCCAAGACCACAACATTCAACCCAACTCTGCCCCAAAACTAACAAAACAATCCCATGGTCAAATTGAGTTCCATCAATGATAATTTCAAATTGTTATTATTATTGTCAAATCAAGTTCGTCATTTGGAGAGGGTATGACAAAATATACTTAAGGAGAGCAACATCAAAACAAAGGCCCCCCATGCCACCACCTACTATCACTATCTCATCCTCATAATGTACATTGTTTCCTTGTGTCTCAACAATGTGTCCATTTTCACCAAGTGTCATCAATGAGGTTCAAGGGAACTTTGTTGGCTCCACTAGTCCAAAAAATCTGAAAAGGAGAATTTAGATATTCAAGCATTGAAATCTCACATTATTTCTTAAAACTAGGAAGTATTTGAGTTTACTAAATAAATGCATAGCTAATAGTAGAAATTCTTGATAAAGGGAACACTAGATAGTGAGTGCTTTCCAAGCATAATCAATTTGCATAGTGCAAGACCCCATTCTCATACTTAATTACGTTAAATGAATCTCCAACTCATAGAGACTCTCATTGCATTAGGAGCATGCTCCTAAGTAGGGTATTGCAACAATATTGGTGCTACATACCTCTTAAATTTTTACCACATGCACAACATTCTTCTTCTCAAGTGGAATTCTCTTCAAAGGTATGGTCAATTGTTTATGTGGATTACACATCAATGTGGGGAGGGACAAAAAAATACAAAAAAAGAGAGTCATAGTCACTTAATTAGATGGGATAAAACTTCAATCCCTTTGAAGTTCAACCAACATTACACAGATCACCAACATCAATCAAATATGATAGTGATGATAACATGACTTAAAGGAAGATGTGCAATGGCAAATGGTTCTTAGTTCTTACCTACTTCCACAACCTTGAACACCAATCGAAAGACTATAAGACTATGGAGTTCTGCTGATCTTAAATGATTGTGAGGGACTGATGGGATCACGAGTGCAGTTGTTTAAGTTGTAGGTTCTTGTGCGTCTTCAAACTTCTTGTAGCTGCAAAGAGAAACACAATTCAGAGTTTAAAAACTCAGAAATTTATAATGTAGCACCAAGAACTTCAAGGTCCTTGAAGTCTGCTACCATATTGCCAGGACATCTAGTGCATAAAATATCTCCAAGTAGTTTGCCTTGGAAGATGTACTTGGAGGTGATTGAGCCAGAAGACAGAACTTAAAAAATCTGCATTGAAGCTTTTGATTAGCAGCTGCAAGATATCCAGCACAGACCAACAATGTTGGTTCAAGCAATGATTTTTTTTCGCTCCTTTCTGGTGAATTTTCGCACCGTGGCTTCAAAAACAAACAAGGGGTGTGTCAATTACACTGCGGCCTTGCCATTTACATTAAAAAGTATCTTAAGGCAAAAAGAAGAATTATGGAAACTCAATTATATTTCACCATTGCAAAAATTATAATCTTCAAAACAATCCTCTAAAAGAAACCAAAATCCTTCAAGATATGATAACTCTCTAACTAATCTCATGTTTCAATACAAGCCAAAATATCATCTTTCAAAAATCCCCCTACTAAAATAAACCTATTACCTAGGGGGCCAGGCCAAAATCACTTAAGGTACTATACTCTATAATGAATCTCAACACAATATCCTTGCCTCCCAACACAAAGCCAACAAATTGGATTAAATTGGAAATTTTCGTTTTCTTAGTATAAATTCTAGAAAAAAATGCCTCAGAAAGGGGGAAAAAATCGCCAAAAAGCTACAAAATCAGAATTTAAAAATTAAAAATAAATAAAAATCATTTGGTCAGTTGGTCATTTCTTGGCCCCCAAGAGTTGCAACACTTTCTAGGATCCCTGCAACAGAAAGCTGATTGGGCCAGAGGCAACCAACAGCCCACCCCACAGGGATGGATGGATGGATGGATGGATGCTGGATGAACAGGAAACAGTTTTCCATTGAGTTCCAGTACTCTAGCTAACCATGGTTGTTATCTCAAGACCTGTTTTCACTAACCCTTACCTGACAACCTAGTTATTGCCACCAATCTAGTTAGCTCCCTAGTTTCCAGGGTCTGGGTGGGTGAGCTAGCTAGCACCTACCCTAAACCCTAGCCAAGGTGAAGGTACTAGTGTAGGTGTCTTAGTTCACCTTGGCCTCTGAACCAGTGTTGGCCGGTTATTGGGTTTTGACCCGGGTTATCCACTTGATTATCAACCCATTTATTAATAACCTATCAACCAAATTTTATTTTTTTGTGATAATTTGTCAAATTCATACTCACTTGGTATTGTATTTTTTCAAAATCTAATTATCACAATTATCATTCAGGTAGGTTATCATTCTTGAAACACTAAATTTAAAATTTAAAAAAAAAAAACTAACCATTTTAATGTTAAAAAATTAAAATACCTTGTAACCAGTATATAACCGGCGATTCTCTCAACTGGTTATTTGATAATTTACCCTTATGCATAATTGATGATTATTCCTCCAAAAATAATTTGGTAGACCGATAACTGGGGGTATTATTTTAATATTGATATTGATAACCCAAACTAGATCCAAAAATAATAATCTACCAAGCCATTATGAAAGAAATTCAATAGCTGACAACATTGGTCACAACCGATGCTTGATTTTTTTTGCTAAAGTTTTAAGGTGACAAATGATGCAGGGTTCATTTGGTCCCACATTTCTAAGGCTTGCCCATTTTTGAAGAGCATCATGTGGCATGGTATACCTATCACTACCACATGGTGTGCATATATCATCATATTAAAAGGAATGTTATTCACATGCCCTCACTATTTGTTGGCCTTGCCTACCAAGGCAAGGATATTGTGTTTATATTCATTATATTATAGAGTATAGTAGCTTAAGGGATTTTGGCCCCTAGGTATAGTAAGTCTATTTTTATAAGAGGATTATTGAAAGATTAGTTATAGAGTTACGATAGCTTGAAGGATTTTGGTTTCTTTTAGAGGATTGTTTGGAAGATTATATTTTTGCATGGTGAAATATTAGAATTTCCCTAATTCTTCTTTTGCCTTAAGATACTTTTTAATGTAAATGGCAAGGCCGCAGTGTGACACACCCCTTGTTAACATAACATTGACACGACGTATGGCAACAACCATCCCATATCACAACATAACACCTACTAGACATTGTCTTTTGTATTGTACTCAAAGCATCTCCACCTATATGCTTTACTTGAGCCTATAGTGGTGTTTGTCACATCCATTATCATGTACAACTGTTTTCCTATCTTCACCCATATACATGGAAAATGGGATGTCATAAAAAAAAGAGATTATTTAAATTAATTATTCAGGCCAACCATTGTAGCCCACATATCAATAGCAACCATTATATTGTACAATACTTTTACTTGTAAGCATTAAATCTTGTGCAAATTTATTAGCTCAAGACAGAGTTCTACATATAATGTTGCATTTCAGCCAAAATATAATGTGCAAACCATAGGTAGAGTTTCTCTCTCAAGTCCAAGCTATTTGTTAACTTAACTACACCCACATGCCCCCTTAGATATATAATTGTAGTTCTATGCATATATTGTATGCCAAAAATAATGTTAATGGCAACCCCTAGGTTGCCTCTTCACATCAAATATTTTGATAGCATCAATTGAAAAAAATTTATAATGGCATATTACTAATTAGACCACTTGTAAAAAGCAGAGTTAAATAATAAAAATTAGTAACCAAACTTGGCTAAATCCTCTTGTTGATGGTTGCCAATATGGCTACATCACAAATTAATTGAACCAAAAACACACACACAAATGTATATAGGTCATGGATTATTAATATTCATTTAATGCCCATTCCTAAGATTCAGACTTGAGTGTTTGATTATCTACTCCATTAGAGTTCCCCACCCTTGTGGCAACTATTTAACTACTCGCACACCAACTTTTACTTTTATGGCTTTTTTTTGTGATAATGGAAGACTTAGTTAGGCCCACTTTACATTGCGGTGAGGGACCCATGATCATCAAAATGTTGAGAGCCCTCAAAACACATCCAAAGGCCATCCAATGGAACTTCAATTACATCATTTGTTGATGGTTTGGGCCACCAAGTGTGAGGTACCACAAATACTCGAAATGAAATAAAAAGGATTAAAATAAAATTCCATATGTGAGTTTGAAAACTTAAATTTATTTTCAACATTTTCAAAAAAGATTAATCATGCATTATTGAGCTGATTGTTTGCAAACTTTGCACCTACCAACATAAAAAAAAATTGCCCTTCACATTCACAACTTTTGGGGCCCATCTTTTTTCACCTGCATTCAAAGATTATTCAACTTACTTTTACAAAATTTCCCCCACCCTTTCAGACTTTTTGGGAATCTAATAAGCTTTTCACCCACCATTAATCGTCTTTTCCTTATCCAACTTTAATTCCTCGGTCCTTTAGGTGTTTCATCCTTGTCTAAAATGAACTTGGGAGTACCATGGACCATGAAATGCATTTTGGGCCAACCATAGAATTTATTTTTGATGGTCATGGGCTCTTAGTCCCTAGTGTAAAGGGCCCCTTAGGCTCAATTCCTATGTAATCCACCCACCAACTATTTTATGGAAAATAGTGACCTTGTCGAGTTTCCATGCAAATAGAATTAGTGAATCACCAACTAAACCACAAAATTTTGGAGGTTGTCTAGTGATTTGGTTGGTCCCTCTTGGCCACCAAAAAAACAAATCCTATAGATCTTAGGATATTCATTTAGATTTTTTTTTTTTAATGGCCCACGATAGTTTAATAAGTGGGCTAATATACTTGGCTTCGTGTTGCTATGCACTACCAATAATGTTCAACCATGGAAACTCACCCTTAGGAATTGGATTGACCGACACGTGATAAAATGTTAGTTGTATACATGTGCTCAATTTTTTTAGAACAACAATTCACAATACTTGATAACACTTAATGAGCTAACATTTTTTATTTTATGTATCCTTGCAATCAATTATTAATTAATTATTGATCAACATGTCCAAAATGTAATTTTATTATATTGCCATTTGGATGTGAACACAATAACATGCAAGCCATTGCAAGTGTAACCAAGTGCTATTTACATGTTTTTAAGTCGCAAACTAAATGTTTGATGCAGTTACTCAACCATGTTTCAAATGTATCATTGTATCATTTGAATGATTTTGAAATAAACTTAATAAATATAAAAAAACCTAAAATAATTATAAATTGTTATGCAACCAAACATTTTTTAAGCAGTCTAACCAAAGATAAAAAAATAAGTTGTGAATATCAATTTGGCACATCATACTTGATAGTCAATAAGAAATATGTATGTGGGCATGTGTGATTAATTACAGCCATGTTCACACTCATTTCCATATGTAACATTTTTATTAATGTTGAACTATATCTTCTAGTGTTTTTAAATTTACATTTGTTTAAAATGTATGTAGGTTCTTTTGCAATTCTTGTTGATTAGAAGTATCATATGAAGAAGTTAATTCACCTAGGTAAAGAGTAAAGACCTTTCTTAAGGTTGGTGTTTTCACCTTAATTCATTAAACACCTTAAAATGTTATAAATTGTATTGTAATATGAAAACCTTTATAATCATTATAGCCTTTTCTAAAACTTGGCTAATGGTTGATATAAGGAAAATTCATATTATATATAATTTCAAAAATCAATTTCAAAACAATCACAATTTATGGAGGACAAAAGAATGAAGCACCCTATCTAGCTCCCACTTAATGTAACCATGTTTCTAATAAATTGTTAAATAAACATATGATCTTCACCAAAAAAAAATTGCACCAATTTAAGGAACAAGACATCACTTCCAATAAACTTCGTTATGCATATGTCAGAAATCATTACAGACCACATATGTACACCATTATTTAGCTTTCAAAATGTGGATACAATTTTTCAATTCACACTCCTTTCAAATATCATTCTACAACTTAATTCTCTTTTCACAAAAAAAGAATCCAACATCAATTAACAATACTCAAGCAAAATGTTAAAATAATAATATTTATGCATTGTATGATAAATGATTGTTACATTTGTCTATAACACAATAATTCTAATAAGTTTGATTTATTATCCAATATTTCAAATTATAATTATTTTATGTGCATCTCTTCAAAAATATATATATATTGTAAAACTTATCACATGTACCATTGTAACCAAAAAGAAGGGTCATGCAAAGTTCTACAAATACCATGTCTACCACTTGCAAACTATGGTGCACCAAATTCATCTCAACATAAACTTTCATTATGAATTTGCATACAAACATCACAAATCATAACAACCAAACATAATGTTGATCATAAACTAAGATAAATGATGGATCAAAACACTTTTGGATCTTCCCTTCGTGGTTATCTTGGTTACAAGGTTGCGAATGTCTACAAACTAATACATAAACCTTTAATTTCCTAATCAAAGGCTAATAAAAGTTTGAAGGAATTTAATTAACAATGACCTTATCATAGGCAGAATTTCAGACATCATCCTAAAAAACACCCACACTTACCATGAAGAAATAACCACTCAAATCACGAAGATACTCATCCATCTCCAACAAATGCTTACCTTGGAAAATCTTGATATCATTTGTAGTTTCACACCCCTGTTTGGCTGCATCATTTGCCCCATTTTCCACCACACACAAAAAAAAAAAAAACAGAGAACATAACATTAATCCTTAATCTTTAGCACCTTTTTAATAGTAGAATTATCCTCAGCAAAAAACCTCTCTATTAGACATGCTTTAGTGTATGACAATATCACAAAATAGAAGTTGGTTCACAACACCAAAACAATAACAACGAGTACCCCTTTCATACATAAACGTAAATCCATATCCTTTTGCCACACCACAACCCAAGAGGATATAACTTATGTCATCAAGGTGACAACACTCTATAGTGGACCAAAAGTGGTAGATGTGGTGTCCATAATTAGTTGTTTTCATAGGGTAAAACTAGAGTTATTATTTCAAAATGGCAAAAAATTCCTCCTTAAACTAAGAACTTATGAATTTTGAAAAAAATTGTTCCCTTAAGAATCCTACGTACTACTTATGTTTTGAAATGTAACTCAAAATTCATCAATATGTGAAATTTAAAGATTAATTTCATATTTAGTTCATACATTTCCATATTTTAAAAAATATTATTTATTTATGAATTAGTCCATTCTAAATCTACATTCATGATATTATTTCACCCAAAAAAGTGACATTTATTGGTATAGGTCATGATGCATTTTTGAGTCCATGACACAAATTATGGACAATGACAATATTCTTGCCCTAATTTAGAAAGTCCACTTTGAATTCATAATATCATTATTGGTCAATCTATTTTTTACAATGTTTTTGACTTATACTTTACTACTAAAAAATGAGTCCTTCCCAACATTTGATCAAAATTTCAAAGTTGTAAATAGGTCTAGAACTTAACACCCTGTGAAAATTGCAATGTGACACCAAAAAATTGATTATTTAGTTTGCTTTCGCCCTCAAATGGATTCATGTCATTTTCGATTGAGTTTTTATATCAAAATGTAAATAATTGAGAAAATATATTGATTTTGACCATGAATTTGAAAAAAGAAAACTGAAATTGCATATCAAATGTGAAGAATAAACTAAAACATGTTTGGTGAAACTATTTTATAAAAGATACCAATTTTCCCACCGATTTTTCTTGTCATCAATTATTAAATTTATAATGCACATATCAATCATTAGTGTACATGTCAAATTTTCCAACTTTATGTTGGAAACAAAGATATCACTTCATCCCACTACTTTGGGGTTATTTACATTGAGGTTGAAAATCTTGTTTTAATTGTATAGTTATTCATATTTCATGTTGCAATTTAAAAAATTATTTATTTGCAAAATTGTTTATCATTAGTTTGTACGAGGTATAAAAATAAAGAGAATTTGGCACATGACATGTGGTGTTTGGACTTCCCTAATTCCACTCATTGCTCTCTAGTTTTGCTTATGTACTATTTTAAAATAACAATGGCTTGAAATGTTTCTTTCTAGTGATGGCATGTGAATTAATGTGGTCAAGGCAATAGGTATTATAATGTTCAAAACAAATATGTAACACAAAGAAGGATTGATGGAAGGCCTCCTTGTCAATTTTTTGATGATCCTCAATGTAAAAGCACCCATGAAGAAGTAAAGCACACGAAAGTGAATATATCTAATCTCCACAAAACATGTCAAAAGTTGATGTCTTTGTTAGCAATTTCATAATAGACATGTATACCACATGGGGAAGCATTGAAATGAGGAAGCAAGGAATTTGCTCCACACAATGCCCCAATAGAATTTAGTGTTTTAAAATTTCAAAATTCATGCTTGTAGGGTATGTTATGCATGCCAATGTGCATTGTATTGAGTTTCTTGCACAATTCATACATATATGTGAAAAAGGTTTAGAGATGAAGAAGATCACTTTGTATGTTTCTCCTTTGTGAACATCTAATTACATATAAGCGTAATGGAAGTAAGCTTCATTTGGTATTTTTGTAATAGTAGAACACATTCCTGCATGTTGATTTTCTTTGCCATGTTGGCTAATGGATATTGACAACTTGAAATCGCCATGATGTCCTTTGAAACAAATTCATTTGTGTGAATACCTTTCTCGTGTTTGAAAAATTCATGGTCATGTGGAGATGATAAAATGCATTACAAATGAGCTATTCCAACAAACATGGAAATGCCACACATTATATTGCTATTAGGTAAACATCTATGTTGTTGGTGGCAAATTAGATCTTAGTACACAAATGTTTAATCCAAACATTAAAATGGATGTGAAGAATAGCCAAGATGCATAAGTGATTGAAGCAAATGAAGTGCATGCATTCATTATGTAGATGAGTAGAAATGTCCTTTGATAATTAAAATTCATGCATAGTGAAAAGAAGTTGTTTGAACATATGATCAATATTGTTGAATGTTTCCCAAATATTAATTTGTGCTACATGAATTATAGAGGATGATGTGAATATATCTTGTTTATGTTATGACAATGCGATGTTGGTGGCCATAACATTTGGACTCGTTATGACAACTTCTAGTACTCCCCTATGCAATGTTAGGAATAAAACATGTGCATATCAATTGCCACACTATTACTAGGTATATTGCAACAATAATTGACACAACAATCACAATGTAGGATGGCAATTTCCCCCCCCCATTTTTAAGATAATCTTGATTCATGTAGGGTGAATACTTGCAAGCTTTAGTGGTTCACTTTTGGTGTCATAGTCTTATTTTTGTGATATGAATGTAAATGCAATGGTTGAATTCTAATTTACATTTGATTTTTTTTGCACCATGTTAATTTGAAATTATTAACCTGAATATGCATAATATGATGTAATTATTTTTTATTCATAACTTACAAAGCAAACATACCTATGGACTTTTAAAATGGTAATAATGGACTTGCATTCCTAACATTAAGTTGTATATATGAACTTCAAAATGGTTCAATGATTGATATTATGATTGTTAGAGACTCTATTTTAGTTAAACAATATATCAATAACATCAAGTTTCAAAAAATTTCAACATATCAATTATAGATTATTCTTAATGGACATTTTGTTTTTGGGCTAAAAAATTTACAAAGGAAATGAACTTTGAGTGATGTTTTCAATTGCCACTGTGTGAGCCATTAAAACATGGACACACCCTATAAAGATCATTGATGATGCTAATTAATCTATGGATTGCATTTTGTTTTTCTTATAACATGTGGGTAAGTTCATAATAAAAGGATCACCCTTTGACACAATGAATGTTTAATACATCATGTTTTGAATTGTTAATTTATGTTGGCGTTAAAAGTTTTAGATTTCTTTATGCAACAACATTCATAATATATCATGAAAAGATGTGAATAAATTTTTAACTAATCCAATGAATATTAAAAAACTTGAAAGCATTTTTTAAGCATGATAACCAATGTTTTTAAGCAATAAAAGGACTTGTGCAAATATGACTTGAAAATGTATGAAAATAACATATTTTAGACAATGTTTTTACACAAACTTTAACGTAGTAGCATATAGAAGAATTTAAAAATTTTAAGAGAATTTATTAAAACAATAATATTCCAAGAATATTTTAAGAATAAGCAATCCTTTTAAGTAGTCAAAGGGGTGGGGGGGGGGGGGGGTCATTTTATTGTGAACTTACCCATGTATGTGTGCTTTCATTATACAAAAATTTCAAACATTTAGGGTTACATTGATGAGAATGCTTTTACATGACATATTAAGCAACCATGACTATCATGGTTGTGTCATGTGTCATGTAAAAGCTTTCTCATGTTTAGTTGTAGAAACATGTTATAATCATATGGTATGTTATACAAACCTTATTAATAAATAAATAAATTTGGCAATCAACAATCATGTGTTCAAAACTTTCAACTACCTATGTAGTTCAATTTCATGGGAAATGTTGTGTTTTTAAGTTTTGGGTTTATGTAAGACTAATATGTATGTAATTGAACTCTCTTAACAAGATTTGTAAGACTTGATGTGCAAAATTTTAAAAATGCATCTTTAAAAAATTAAATCAATATGATTATGGACTTGTGATCTATGTTGGACCATTTTTGGCAAATGCAAGGTCATACTTGAGTACACAACTTTTCCAATCTTTTTGTTGGTTTTCTCACAAGTGTAAGCCCTTATAGCCTAATACTCATTTTTGAAACAATACATGTATATATCTTCTTTCTAGATTATGCAATCACCTTAAGCTAATTATAATTTATTTATGACTTTCTTGATGTTGTTTAGTTTGCCACATGATCTATCAAAGTAGGTAGTTTCATGTTGTAGTATTTCCACATGGCATATAAATAGGATGGCTACATGTTAATAGGTAGAAATCTCTAGACTAGTTAGTTCCATAAGCCTCCTAGTAATTAATAGTTTCTAGTGGTAGACTTACTATCCCTTACCCAAGGGGTGAAATTAGTGAAATTAAGTAGTCCGATTAATGAGTGATTGGGGGCTAATCCACCCAAATCATCTAGAAGATTTCTAAGAAGGGATTAAAATAAGGGCCCTATTTTTTAGGGGTCAATGTGGACCTTGTGTGGTTTAGGTGGAAGAAGGATTAGAGGAAATGTTGGAGTACTTAGATGGCATTTGATACTTTTGTAAAATGTGTGAAGGATGGAAAAATGTGTGTGTATTTTGTGTGTGATTTTAATGGAAGATGGTTGAAGGACTTGAGTTTCTTGTGTTGTGTTTCTATTCTATTAGTAAGTGTGGAAGGTAGGTCAATTGAAGATTGTACAAATAAGTTTGCTCCCTTGAAATGGTAGTCTACATTGTTTCTAGAACATAGAGCCAAGGGCATATCATTTAGTAACCTCTAGAAAGGTAAGTAGTTCATTGCCACAAGAAAGTACAAGTCCGTATTGGGGGTAGAAATTAAAGTGGAAAAGTTAGCATGTAAGTGCCTATAGGCTAAAGGGTTTTATTGCAAGCAATAGGCATTGGCTATGAAGGAATACAATAGCTACAAACGGTAGATAGCAATGGATGAGGTTTCTTAAACAATTGTAGGTGACAAATAGAGCCACTAGAATGCTTACAAGCATGGTGGAGAGGGATATAAGTGGCTATAGAAGGTTTGTAGACTTCAATAGAGTAACATTGAGGAGAGTCAAAGGTACTATAAAACCTTGGAGAGTAAGTATTTTGAGGTTTTTTTTTTTTTTCATGCCATCCTTCTTTACTTTCTTCCCTTACCTCCTTGGATTAAATTATTTACAGGAGGGTAGGTCTATTCTTGGACAACACACCCTTACCTTCCTCCTTTGCTCTTTACAAACATTTGACTTTACCAAAACAAATTGTGGATTAATTGTTGTTTTTATCTAACAAATAAGTTTTTTCTTAAAAACCTGTAACTTACAACTTTTTGTAGTCATTTACAATATGCCAATAATGTTCACAAGAAGTATGAAAAAAATAATGGAGTAGGTTAATTTGCAAGAAAACGTTGAAATAAGCCACGTAAATAACCTCAAGTGATTATAACAACCCAAGATCAACCCGAAGGAGGTTGTGAACTTTCATAATGGGGAACAAAAAAATTGGACAAAATTATCAAAAATACCAAAATCAAAAACTACATGAGCTGCTTGAAGTCATCCACCGAAATTACGAAATATCACTTAAGACTAAACTTGTTGCAACCTTAGCCTTGGGCTTGCGACCAAAGCAAAGGATTGTAAGGTTACGGGCGAAGAGGGAAGCCTGGGAGTCATGCCACATGTTCCTAGGAGTGCAAGAGAGTGTGAGGGAATAGGCCCTCACACTCCCAACGAAACCCCCATTTTGGGAGTTGGAGTGCCAGTGGACTTCTAAATGTTTAGAGAGCAATTATAGGGGTCAAAACCGAATGGATTGAAGTGTTCTTTATATCATCGGAAATCTATTGAAACATAAATGTCTAAAATGGGCTTGCAAGACCCATTTGGACATCTAAAACACAAGCTATGGCCAAAAGAAAGGTCGAGAGTCAAATTGATGCCATCCCAACTCCT
The DNA here is from genome assembly GCA_963921925.1 of Sphagnum tenellum. Classification (NCBI taxonomy): domain Eukaryota; kingdom Viridiplantae; phylum Streptophyta; class Sphagnopsida; order Sphagnales; family Sphagnaceae; genus Sphagnum; species Sphagnum tenellum. The sequence continues at coordinate 27,527,761 of OY998144.1, forward strand.
TGAAATACTCAAATGTGAGTCCAAGTGAAAAACAGTAGAAGAGGCAAGAGTTAGGACATGTTCCCTAGCTTACAACACTTTCAGGGGTAGAGGGGCGTGTTGGAGCTTCGGGATGGGACTAGGAAGAATTGACAAGCTTACTCACTCACACATGCATGCACACAACCCACACAAAGTGGTTAGTGCATAGTTGGAACACCTTTGGTGCTAAGATGAACCACAGGAAACACGGACACACAAGACTCACCACGGCCTAGACTTGGGGGAAGCCACCACCTTCCCCCTTATAGTATACTCTAGACCTCTCCACGGGGCCCACATCTAAATAATTTTTCTCTCCCGGGACTCCTGCGCCAACCAGGACTGTCGCAAGACTTGGAGCCCCATAATTTTGCAAACAGACCACGAATCGAAGTGCGGTTTAAAGCAAAGTTGTAACTCTTGTCGAGAGCTTTCCAACGGTATGTAACACGTCATCTGTAGTAAGTAAATCGGGTCGATTTCCGACTTTTTTAGTCAGGAGTCAAACTGGCAATTTGACTCCCGACCCTTCATTTGGCCATAACTTGTGTTCTAGATGTCTAATGAACAATACAAGCCCATTTTAGACATCTACGTTCCAAGATCTTTTTAATGATACAAAGAACATTGCAAGCTATTGAGTTTTGACCCCTCAAATTGCTTTTTGAAATTTTGGGAGTCCACCGAGACTCCATCTGTCGCAACCCTACTTTGGCCAAGTGTGGGGGTGAAGCCCAACACTTGGAAAAAGTGAGGATTTGAAGTCCTCCGAGACTCCCGAACGTTCAGAGCTCGACAGCAAGGCCCAAAACACCTTGCATTGGGATAGTCTTGGTGTCATTGGAAAGGTCTTGAAGCGTAAATATCGAAAATAGCCTCGCATTGGTCATTTGGACATTTGTCGCCCAAGTTATGGGCGAAAGAAGGGCCAAGAGTCAAACTGGCAGTTTGACTCCCGACCACAAAAAGTCAAGAATCGACCTTTTTTCGACCTCTGAATTGAAAGTGCGATATGTTTTTGGAAAGATCTTGACGAGGGCTACAAGTTTGGTTTAGACCTTGTTGCAATCAGACCTAGCAGTTGGGAGTTATGAGCTCCCAAAGTCCCAAGACTCCACCCGGGACAGTTTCGGGACAATTTCAGGACTCCAACTTGGGAGTCCCGGGAAAAAGAGCCATTTGGATGTAGTCTCCGCGGAGTGTCGCAAAGAATACTATATGGGGGAAGGTGGTGGCTTCCCCCGAATCCGAGCCGTGGTGTGTCTTGTGGTCCAAAATGCCCGTGGCTTGTCCCCACATCCAAGGGCATCCCGGATTGTGAACTAACCACGTGGGTGGTTTGTTTTGATGCAGATTCAAGCTTGATCTACTAAACCTTTTTCCTAGTCTAATCCCTGAGCTCCCAACTCGACCCTCTACCCCTTTCTAAAGTTGGAAGCCAGGAGCGTGCCTCCAAGTCTCAACTTTCGGCAACTTGACTTTGTGAAACCCTCAAGTGGGTTTCACCCCGTGACTTGGGAGCATGTCACCATCTCCCAAAGTGGGAGTTGCCTTGGGAGTGTGAGGGTTCACTCCTTCACACTTTCTTACACTCCCGGGAGTATGTGATGTGACTCCTAGGTTTCTTCTTGGCCCGCACCCTTGCAATCCCTTTGCCTTGGTCACGAACCCAAAGTTAGGGTTGCGACACAAATTGACAGTTTGACTCTCGACCACTAAAAGTCGGGAATCGACCCGATTGACTTACAATTAGGTGGCTTGAAACATACTGTTGGAAAGCTCTCGATGAAGGCCACAACTTTGCTTCAGACCTCATCTCAATATGAGGTCTACACGCGAAGTTATCGGCCCCCAAAGTTACGAGAGTCACAACTTTGGCAATTTCGAGACTCCCACTTGGGAGTCCCGGGACAAAATGCCATATGGATGTGGGCCTCATGGAGAAGCATGAAGTATATTATAAGGGGGAAGGTGGTGGCTTCCCCCAAGTCCGGGCCGTGGTGAGTCTTGTGGGTCCAAATTGCCTATGGTTCATCTTAGTACCAAAAGTGCTCTAACTATGCACTAACCACCTTGTGTTGGTTTTGTGCACACCCGTGTGAATAAGTGAAGTTTGTCAATTCTTCCTAGTCCCATCCTAGAGCTCCAGCACACCCCTCTACCCCTCCAAAGTGTTGCGCGTTAAGGAGCATGCTCGGACTCTTTATTCTTCCGTTGTTTTCTATTTGGGACTCACATTCGAGTCCCTCAAGGAGTTGGCAGCGCATCAAAACCATAAATTCCACACAAATCGATTTGGGACCCTATTCAAAAAATAAATAAATTGGTACCATGAGACCATGTGACAAATCCACATGCCAAAAATAGCGAAAATTGATCAATTATAGAAGTGAATTGATGAACTACACCAATTTTAGGGGAATGAAGCCTTTTAATGGGGTACAAAGTGTGTAGTCCTTAAGGATAATCATTTCAAATGAAGAATAGTTCCATCAAGAAATTCCAATAACCCTTATTTTTAACAGTTGTGCTTCTCCTCATGTGTTTTTAGCTTGTATTTTTCGTCAAAGTTTGGGTCACCAAATAAACAATTGTCCATATCGATCTAGTATTATTTTGCTTGCAAACATAATGTTAATGGAACATAGACTGGATATGGTATCATTACCTATTCAAAATCCAATTTTGAATATCCAAAATCTAGTTTATCCTTCAACACTACTAAATGTAACTTATAAATAACCAATTATTCCACTTACCAAAAATGTCATGGAGTAAAATTCGATAAGTTTTCCGATTTAATGTATCCTCATGTTGCACCTTATACACCATATTTTGGTTCTAGCTATAGGGGCATAGGGAGTGTTCTTATAATGTGACCTCCTATGTTTGATCCCTTAGCTAACCCCATAGCATCGTCGAAACTAGTTTTGAAAATTGCACAAACTAGGATTATAACAAATCGCAAAGAGCTTTTAGATGAGGATGATGACTATTCCAAAAAAAAACACAACCCCAAAATGCCACAAATCATTCTTACCAAAAATTTGTACCATGACTAAAGGGGAAGACCATATTTGATTGGAAATGTTGGTAGATCGATGATTGGTGGACGAATTGTATTTATTAGCAACATATTATTTGCTGACAAAGGTGGTAAGAGGCCTCGAAGAGGTGTAGTGGTCTTCCAAGAGGCAACAATAACGGACACTAGGGAAACCAAAATCTAAGACCATCATTATAAGACTAACACATCGTGGATAATGCCTACCTAGAATTTGTGGTATTCTTCTTGGTATCTTGTCCAATGCCCTATAACACAAGTAGGAAATCCTTACCCTACCCCCATTTACATTATGAGAATCACTATTAGAAACCTTGTCATTTGCAATCAGTCACTATGCAACTAGCATGCAACTGGTTGTCGTTTGTAACTATCTTGGTCATGTTTGCAACTAACATGCAACTAAATGTGTACAACATGGACACGGGTCATAAAAATAATGGCCTAAACTTATACATACTTAAATACTATACTTAATATATCTATATATGTTATATATAATAGTATTATGTACCTCTAGTACTAAGGTTAACCCCATGCTAACTTAGGCTATCTTAAACTAACATGGGTTAAATAAACAAAAAAGTTAAACTAACCATGGCTAAATTTATTAGATTAAACCGATTATGGCTAAATTAAATTAGACTATATTTATTATGGTTAAACTAAATTAAGTGAAATTAAATTAGGGTAAAATAAATATGGTTAAATTAAATTAAACTAAACCATGGTTTAAATATGTTTGATTTTATTTTATTTTGGAATACTTTTTCAAAAAATGTACATTTGATTAAACGAAAATTATTCAAAATCAATTAATATGATATTATTATAAATTTATTATAAATAATCATAATTATTAATTAAGGGTTTATTATAAATATAATGATAACCAATTATATATATAATCAATAAATATTATATATTTAAATTTTATTATTTATTTTAAAGTATTAATGTATATAGGCTACACTAATTAATCTACAAAATACAAACATCCTAAGCAATTATTAATTTAAACTAGATAATAATATCAAAATCATATTTTCATTAAATAATCATAATTATTAAATATCCTATAATCACCTTTGAAGTGCAAAAGAAAAGGAGTAATGAAAAACTAACAAGAAGAAAAATAAGAAAAATAAGCTTTCCAAGTTATAACATGTTTTGTTTTTTTCTTAGGACCCCTCCTACTTTCAAAGCTCATAACTTTCTTATTTCTTATTCATTTTAAACGATTTAAAGTGTTGTAGGAGCGTCATCTGAATTCCTAAAAATAAAATTTGAACTATAATAGTAGAAAAAAACATCAAATGAACTTTTTAAGTGTTTAAGAACCAGCCTTAATATAAAAAAATTGAGTTTTTTAACCCCCTTTACTTTGGGGGGCCATAACTTTCTCATTTTTAATCTGTTTTCAACAATTTTAAGTGTGTTAGATGTGCCAAGAGGAGGGCTTCAAGTTTTTTTTTGGGACACCAAAAGCAACAGAGTCCTCCCCTGGATGTTATACTTTAATACAGTATTTGCATATAATGTGCAACTAGGTTGGTCCATGAGGTTTGCAATGAAATGTTTTAACCCATATCCTTTGGCTTCCAATTCTATTTGGCTCAATATATAACAAAGAGCAATAGTTATGTTGAAACCAAATACCAAGTGACATTGGGGATGAGTGAATGAAAAAAGCTTGACCTTTATGAAATGGTCAAACTTGAAAATAAAATCGGATTATTTTAAACCTATTTATATAACCTAAACCTAGCTATTTTTCAATCTACTTACATACCTAAATAAACCTACTTACTTAATAAGGTTTAATTATTATCTACCTACCTAAGCACCCGTGTCAACATCTTATTAGCCATAAATTAAACAATTTAGATCATTAATTAATATTTAAAATTTTAAAAATAGATGAGCCTTAATTGCCACGTGTCACCATATAATTGGTGTTATAATATTGAACACGTGTCAAATGGTCAATGAACGTTCCATGGTGTGCCACATGTCATCATCGAAGTGGCAAAAAAATTATGATTAAGATTAATCCCAATGAATTTTTTATTTTGAAAACATACAAAAATTAAATAATGAAACATGTCCACAAGCTAGTTGTCTAATTTTTAAACATGTGTCATATTTTGATTAGTTGTATGTAGTTGCAAGGAAAGTTGCACAGAAGGTGCAACTACATTGGATTGGTATGTATTATGAACATGTATATTAACACTGTATATACATGTTGCATACGTAATGTCGCATGCAACTTGTCTTATGCAACTACACAAATTTGCAACTGCATGTGTCGCATGCAACTGAATTTCAGTTACATGCGATAGTTGCAAAACCCAAAATTTATATTAAAGAATAAATCCTAATGTTCATGAAAGCAATTTTCGCAAAGCCATTTAGGCCAATGGAAAAAAAAATGATGTTGATGTTGTTAATTTATTTTGTTTTACATTTCGTAACGCCATATTTGAACATGGAAATTTTTTTATGAAAGCCCATTTAGTTTGTAGATTTGAAAAATTGAAGGTTACCATTTGTAAACGTTACCAAAAAATATAAACATATGAACAAATGTACCTGACATTACAAATGATAAAGCAGGGTGAAGACAAAAAAGGTGGAATTATATTATGAACATATTCTAAAACTAGCAAATTACTTTCAGCATTAAACATATGACAATTTGTGACGCACCCCCAAGCTCTTTGATGGATTCAATTACAAGTCTAAAGATGATGACAATGGAAGGAAAAGGAGTTAGGGTGCACTCCTTGGCTCGTAACATTTCAGGGTTAAAAGGGGTGTGTTGGAGCTCTAGGATGGGGACTAAGAATATTGATAAGCAAATCAATTACTTACACGGACGTGCATAAACCAAATAACAAGTTGGTTAATGCGTAATTGGAACACCTTTGGTGCATAGATGGACCATGGGTAAACACGAATTCACAAAACTCACCACGGCTGGACTTGGGGAAGCCACCACCTTCCCCGTTATAATATTCTTTGTACCTGGCTACGAAGCTAGCACTCAAATGTCATTTTGTCCCAAGATTCCCAAGTGGGAACCCAAAATTCTCAAAATTGAAACTCTTGGAATTTTGGAAGCATTTAAGTTTCAAAAGTTTTTAATGATATAAAGAACTCTTTAATCCAATGGGTTTTGACCCTTATAATCACTCTTTGAAAATTCGGGACTCCAACACCCAAAGTGGGAGCTCATTTGGGAGTGTGGAGGTTCATTTCCTCACACTCTTTCACACTCCCAAGAGAATGAAATGTGATTCCCAAGCTTCACACTTGGCTTGCACCTTTGTAAGCCCTTGCCTTGGTCATGAGCCAAAGGATAAGGTTGTGACAATTTGTTGACCACTTTCTTTTGAGTAGGTTTACAACCATATCTTTGAATAGCCACATCAAAGATGAAAATGGGCACCTTGTTTGAACATTAAAAAGTTGTATTCATTTGTGAAGAAAATATGGGAGACACGAATGAATACCAAAAATTGTTGGAACCCCCAACCAAGAAAAATAAGGTTAATGACATGCTCCCAAGCCCCTTATTAGACTCAAAGATGACTCTAAGGTAGAAAACAACGGAAAGGTGAAGGGCTCGGGGCACACTCCTTGGCTCTCAACACTTTGAAAGGATAGAGGGGCGTGCTAGAGCTCCATGATGGGACTAGGAAAAGTGACAAGTAGTTTATTCATTCATTTGGTTTTGCATCCAACCAACCATAAGTTGGTTAGTACTATGTTGTAACACCTTTGGTGCTAATACAAGCCATGGGTAACTTTGGACTCACAAAACTCACCACGGCCTAGACTTGGGGGAAGCCATCACCTTCCCCCATATAGTATTATATGCACCTCTTCGCAAGGTCCCCATCCAAATGGCCCTTTTTGTCCTAGGACTCCCAAAGGCGAGTCCCGAAACTATTAAGGTTGGACTCCCACAACTTTGCGAACCCATAACTTTTTACATAGACCTCCGATCGGGATGAAGTCTAAAGCAAAGTTGTAGATCTCATCAAGAGCTTTCCAATGGTGTATTGCATTCCATCTGCACACACGTAAGTCTGGTCGATTCCCAACTTTTTGTGGTCGAGAGTCAAATTGCCAATTTGACTCTTGGCCTTTCTTTTTGGCCATAACTTTTTGGTCATGCAAGCCCATTTTAGACATGTACACTTCAATATCTTTCCAATGATATAAATAGATCTTTAATGCAAGGTGTTTTGACCTCTGCAATCGCTCTCTGAAGGTTTGGGAGTCCACTAACACTCTAACTCCCAAAAGGAAAGCTCACTTGGGAGTGTGAGTCTTCCTTCTCACACTCTTTTTGCCCCACACCCTTGAGACCCTTTTGCCTTGGTTGCAAGCCCAAAGTTAGGGTTGCGAAAATTAACATAAGAAGGAAAACATATGTGATCTATGGTCAATGTAATATACAAAGACATTTTTAAGAACATTGCCATTGAAATCCAAACAACTTAAACACCAAACTGAAGGACAAAATGGAGGTTGCAATGAATGGAGTTTCATAACAACATGGTGGTATAAGGAATAAATCTAGTAACAAAAGAGGTCACAAAAAAAACGAACAAATATAATTTCATCATTTATCGTTGTTTCATTTGCAATTTTGATGAACATAATATTTATGATTATCCTTATAAGGAAATAACTTAGGCCATGTTTAGGGAAAAGGCGATGGTGACTACACCCAAGAAGGATGACATTATTGTCAACATGGTTTTAGCAATAACCACCCATAGTTAAATACCCAAAAATGTGGTATTCAAGGATAAAAAACCTATCAAGAATAAGAGCTTGGCTGATTAACAAGAAGAAGAAAAACTTCGATGTTTGTTTGAAGAAGCCACTAAGGACATATAACAAAAAGCCAGTTGGAGCTAGTATACAAACTTTGGTTAAAGCCAATCTCACCAAGAATTTGAGTTTAGATATTCAAAATTAATTAATTAAGAATATTGGTTTATCAATTCCATTTGATTTATTAATGTTAGTAGTTTTACTAGCTCTACTTGAAATATCAATGCCACCGGATTTATTGGAAATACCAAATTGATCAAGTTTTATTCAATTTTGGAAGTTATCACCTACCAATTATTAGAGAATAAACATACATTTATTTTGGGCTAGCTCTTGAAGATCGTTCCATATTTGAAACAATATGTTGCTACTAAGCTTGCCCTTGGAAAAATAATAATGACCACGTTAAGACCTAATCCAGTTATCGCTTTGGTGGCAATTGATCCTCTTATGGTTGTGATACATGTTCAAGTGGGCAAGAATATGGTTGAAGATGTCATATTACATGGAGGATCTAGTGTGAACATCATTGTGGACTATGGAAATGATTATGGCTTCTTAATCCCCAATCAGCATTGTACACACTTAAAATGGTGGAATAAACCATCACCAAACCCATTGGACTCATCAAGGACCTCAAAATTCACATTTATGGAATTCCTTACATTGTAATGTTCATAATAATGAAGAATAATTTTTTGGATTCCAATTATTTCATGTTGTTAGGTTGACCATGGTTACATAATTAATGTGTTACACATGATTGGGGGAACAACCTAATCACAATCAAAGGCGATGGCATAATGCAAACCATCAATGTAACCAAACATTTAAATAATAATACCAAATGTCATGAGGTTTTATTGTGTTACAATTTGATGGAAGGAATTATAGGCAAAGAAAAAGAAATATTCTTTATAGTATAACCAAATTTGTTTACACTTGGGACCATCACATTACCATGATTGTAAATTCTCAATGTTGCAATATTTAGTGCAAAAGTAAGTACATAAGACCTTATGTTCAACTTTCTACACTCGAAAGGACAAATTCCAATCGATATTATGCCTATATGTATCAAAATCAAAAAGTTGGACATTGAATATCAGACATTACCTAAGGATCACCATGTATAACTATTTAATTTGGGACCTTCGAAAATCTTCAAATGGTTAAGTTGAATGCAACATTGGTTGAACTAGTTGCCACAAATATCAAAGCATTACTTTAAGAGTATAAAGACATTTTTGCATGGAATTATACGAATTCCACCATGAATTGTTCAACATCAAATCAAGCTCAAAACCATTATCCCACATGTTCACCAAGTTTAAGTATGGAATGAACCCAACTTATGTTAAAGTGATCAAGCAAAATTTGGACAAGATTTTAAATGTTCGTTTTATTGTTCCAATGGGGGAAGCTAGTTGGTTATCACCAATTGTCGTCGTACGGGAAAAAACAACAAGCTCCAAATATGCATGGATTTTTTATAACTCAATGTTGCTACCAAAAAAATCCATATCCTTTCCCTTTTATTGAAAAGGTGTTGGACGAAGTGGTAGGGCATGAGGTTTATTCGTTTTTTATCAAATTTTTGACTATCATCAAATCATGATCGCCTTTAAAAATATGTACAAGACTACATTCATCATTGATTGGGGAACTTTCATTTCAAAAATTATGCCATTTGGGTTCAAAAATGTTCCGCCAACCAGTTCTTTGGTTATTTCAACTATAATATTGATATTATAATTGAAATATTGGTGTGAGCATTAATCCATGCCATTACAACATTTGTTTCTTCTCCACCAATAACATTTAGGTTTAGGGTTTAATTGAATCTTATTAGTGCAAGGCATGTATGCAAAACCCAATAGCTAACTCACCAAAAACATATAATAATATTATGGTAACCTTTGGACATGTACAATAATGTGTTGCATGTGTTTATCACAAATGCAAGTTGGCATCATCAATGTTTTACTTTTGGTACCCCATTTGCAAAAGAAAAGCTACCACTACAATCATCCATAGGCTTCATGGTAACAAGCATGGAAGTTGGATTGTACATGTTGACTACTTGGCTATATGAATGGTAGAAATGTTTATACCTTATGTGATGGTACCACATAGTGAAATAATGAAAGTTAAAGAATTAAAGGACTCAAAAGGCGCCATTGGGATATGGTCATCCAAGTTTTTCAAAGCTTGCCTACTTCAGCAAAATACCCCTACCCATGAACTACAAGCATATGCTAGTGTTCAAATGATTCCAATTTGTGCTAAAAGGTTGTGTACATTCATACATTGTACATGTTCATAGTTTGTAGCAATGTTGGTGCACATGCATAGTGTTGTTCTTCAATAACTTAAAAACTTCAAATTAAGGTTCATTTTGTTTTGGTTTGTGTTAGCTTAATAGGATGTCAGTGGACTAAGTTAATGAAGTGAATTAGGCTATTGTCCATGAACTCACTATGTTAAATTGAACAACCCAGACATTGTAGTGCATACTTGGTCTTTTAGGATGCATCATGTATGAACATTTTCTTGCAATCAAGGTTTGTTTGCAAACTACATTTTACCATGGCCATAGAATCTTATGTAGAGAGAATAAGTGTTTGGTACATCAAGGTTGCAAAATTCTATTAGGATTAATCTAAATGGTATTTCTAATACAAACCCTAATCACAAATTTTGTGTAAACTAAACTTTAACTAGACCTTCCAACTTGCCAAATTGTTCAATCTAATCCACCTTAATTTTATGAGGATTAAATAGAGGCAACTATGTGGCAAATATGGGTAATTCCTAACATCGCTAAAAATCTTGTTGTTTGCAACCCATTTGTGTGACTACGTGCAACCAAATGTCACTTATGATTACAAATGGTTGCCTATGCAACTACTTTTCAAATTTGAATGAAACTTTCTTTTCAACTAAATTGCAATTACGACCTATTTCATCCTTAAATTATGTTATTTTTATAATGCTTTTGTATCTTTTACATACATTTAGTTGCAAATGTAACCAAGATAGTCACATGCTAGTTGTATAAGGTATCTAGGTTACCTAGCAAAAACGTACCTAGATATATATATACCTACCTATTTATTAATACCTACCAACTTACTTATTTGATACCTACCTATTTATTAAGTCCTTACCTAATTGTAAGCCTAGGCCACATGGTACTTAACCTAGGCTTGGTGACATGTGGCATTGCCTACGTCTACATATAGATTTAGACATGACATGTGGAACATAGGTTAGGCCTAGGCCATGCCACATGGCACTTATGCTAGGCCTAAACCATGCCACATGGCATATATATTAGGCTTAGGCCAAGCCATGTGGCACCTAACATAGGTTATGACACACCACATGGCACATATATTAGTCCATGCCATGTGACATTCAAGAAAGGCATAGGACATGCACATATGTTGGGCCTAGGCCATGCCATGTGGCATATAGGCTAGGTTTAAGCTATCCCACACGACATTTAAACACAACATGATATATGCCACATGGCACATATGTTTGGTTTTAACCATGCAACGTTGCATGTAGGCTAAGTTTTATCCATGCCACGTGGCATTTATGCTAAGCCTAGGTCATGCCATGTGACATTTAGGCAATGCATAGGACATGCGACATATGTTAGGCCTAGGCCATGCCATGTGGCAAATAGGTTAGGTCTAAGCCATTCCACATGGCACCTAAACACAACATAGAACATGGCACATGGCACATATGTTAAGTTTGAGTTATGCCACATGGAACCTATGACATGCCACATGGCACTTAGTTTAGTTTAGGCCATGACATGTGGCACTTAGGCTAGAATAAAACATGCCACATGGCACATAAACTAAGCTAGGATATGCCTAAGCTAAGCTACAACATGCCATGTGGCACTTACATTAAGTTAGGACATGCCATGTGGCATCTAAGTTAGATTAATTTGGGACATGCCACATGGCATTTGGGCTAGGTTTATGCCATGCCACATGGTAGTGATGGTATATTTATCTATGCCATGTGACATATAGGCTCGACCTATGACATGCCACACATAACATAAGCTAGGTTATGCCATGCCACATGACACATATGCTAAGCTTACCATGCCACATGGCACATATGCCAAGTTTAACCATGCTATATGGCATTTAAGTTAAACCTAACCATGCCACGTGACACATTTGTTAGGTCTAAGACATGCCATATAAGCAACTAGGCAAGGTTTAGGCCATGCTATGTGACAATAATATATGACATGTCATGTGCCACCTAGGTTATGTTAGGACATGGCACATGGCACATAGGTTAAGTTTAGGCCATACCACGTGGCATTTAATTAACCATTTTTCCATGCTACTTGGCAACATGATTAGACTAGGTGCCACATCATAAAATGTGTTAAATAATAGGCTAATAATTTGTAAATTAAATTAAAAGTAATAGGTTAGGTTAATGAATCACTAATAACCCAAGGAATTGCAAGATTAATTGCAACTATCATCAACACCATCATCACCTATCGCTTTAATCATTGTTTACACCAACATAATCATTTATATTATTGTTTGCATCATCGTTTGCACCAACATAATCATTTGCAACATTGCTTACACCAACATAATCATTTGCATTATCACTTACACCAACATGGTTGTTTACATCATCACTTGCATCATTATAAACTTTCAATTAATTTTTAATTCACTATTAATAAGAAATTTTCTCAAAAAAGTTTCTTTGGTTAGTGCACACATGATCTAGGTCCCTAATGGGGTATAATTTAAGTTAACCTTTAGTTAAGTTCTAGTTGAATTTTAGTTCATTATTAGTACGAAAGTTTTTTAAGAAGCTTCCTTGATCGATGCACATATGTTAGTTTTTTTGAAGGCTTCCTTGATTTAAGTCCCGAATAGGGTATAATTTAAGTTAATTTTTAATTAAGTTTTAATTGACTTTTAGTTCACTATTAATATGGAAAAAACTCCTTGGTCGATGCATACATGGAAACTTCTTTAGGTTAGGTCCTTAATGGGTCATAAATAGAGGAAGGACCTCCCATTATTTTTAATATGTTCAACACCATTTTTGGATACCTTTTTTTAATCATAACTTTTATTTTCATACATTATTAATGTCACAACCCTAGCCTTGGGCTCACAACCAAGGCAACGACTTGCAAAGGTGTGGGCCAAAAAGGAAGCCCGGGAGTCACATTTCATGCTCCAAAGAGTGTAGGAGAATGTGAGGGAATCAACTCTCACATTCCCAAGCGAGTTCCCATTTTGAAAATTAAAGTATCGATGGACTCCCGAATCTTTAGAAAGCAATTGCAAGGGCCAAAACCCATTGGATTAAAAAGTTTATTATATCATTGGAAAGATCTTGGAATGTATATGTTTAAAATGGGTTCATATGACCCATTTGGACACTTCAAACACAAGTTATGGCTAAAAGAAATGTCGAAAATTGCCCCGATTTCCTTGCGTGCAGGTGGCATGCCACATACCATTGGAAAGCTTTCAACAAGGGCTACAACTTTGCTTTAGACCTTAATTATAGGTCTACACACAAAATTATGGGCCCCCAAAGTCACAAGAATCCCAACTATGGGAATTTCCTAAAACAAAATGACATTTGGGTGCTGGTCCTATGGCTAAGCACAAAATATACTATAAGGGGGAATGTGATGGCTTCCCCTAAGTCCGGGTCGTGGTGAATCTTATGAGTTCATGTTTACTTGTGGTTCATCCATGCACCAAAGTGCTCCAACTGCGCACTAACCAACTTGTTGTTTGGTTTGTGTAGGTTTGTGCAAGTGATTGAATTGCTTGTTAATCTTCCTAGTTTAATCCCAAAACTCCAACATGCCCTTTTACCCCTAAAGTGTTGTGAACCAAGGAGCGCACCCGAACTCCTCCTTCCGTTGTCTTTACCTTTGGACTTTTAGTTGAGTCCATCAAGGAGCTTAGGGGTGCATCATTTTTTGAAAGTGAATGCATTTTTTGGTTCAAAAATATTAACTTTGTCAAGGTCTCCAAGGCCCTTTGATAATCCTTCAACAACCTTTTGACATTTACACAACTATTCAAATTGAATGCATTGTTTAGGTGAAGAAAATTAGCATTGTTAAGGTCCTCCAAAGCTCTTGGATAATATTTTAACATGTTTTTTACATCCACATGAATTTGGAAAATGAATGTTGTGTTTGATTCAAGAATATCAATGTTGTGAAGGTCCTCCAAGGCTCGTTGATAGTCCTTCAACATATTTTGATGTCCCCACAACTCTTCAAAGTAAATACATTGTTGGGTTTAAGAACATTAGTGTTGTTAAGGTCCTCCAAGGCTCTTTCATAATGCTTCAAGATCATCTTGACATATTTGTAAATCCTCAAAATTTGTGTAATGTTTAGTTCAATAACATAATCTTTGTCAAGGTTTTTGAAAGCTCTTTCATTTTTCTTGAAGACATTTTTTGTCATGTGCAAAGGTTTTCAAACTTAATGCACTTTTGATTCATCAAACATTAATCTTGTCAAGGTCCTCTGAGGTTCCTTGATAGTCCTTGAACATTGTTTTCACATTTTCATAGGTCTTGTTAAATTGAATGCATTGTTTAGTTCATGAACATTAATGTTGTGAAGGTCTTCCGTGGTTTTTTCATAATCCTTCCAATTGTCAGCAACTTGAAATAATGAAAATATTAAAATATTATATAATCACTAATAAATCCAGCATAAGACACAACATTTGTGATAGGGACAAAGAAAATTGAATAGTTTCCACCAAGGACATGTCACCTTACTTTCATACATGAAATATGAAACAAAGATAAAATTACCAATAAATTCCACATGAAATGCAATATTTGTGATAGGGGCAAATTTTCAACATGAGACGCAACATTTGTGATAGAGAAAACAAAATTGGAATTTCCTAGTAAACATATGTGACCTAATTTTCATATAGATTTGATGTAATTGTCACCTAGAATGATTGGCATACATAATTCTTATCATTGACGATTATTCCACTTGCTTTTAAAATTGTGGTTTATTAATAAGCATTTCATTACATTATGCAATTTGTTCAATTTAGTAAGTGTAGGAAAATGATGTGCATGATAATCAATGGTTTTTTTCAACTTCTTAACGAAGTTAAGGTGGCAAACATCCCTAGGCAATTTTTGATTTAATTGGTGACATTATTTTAAAATTTTTTAAAGATTGTAGTTAATAGGCTAGTAGTGGTGACATCCTCCACAATTAGAAAATTCTATCACTTTTAGGCCAAAATAGTCCTTATTTAAAAAATTGTGTCACCTTATAGTGATCTTTTTGCTAAAAAAATTGGTCAATCATAATTTTGTACCATGTCCCACTACTAAAATCTCACTTCCTATTCCCCTATGATGCATTTTGAATGTTTATAGAATTGACTTGGTCAAAACATAGATGGGCAAATGATAATTTACATATTATAAATTGTTGAATCATTTGGAACATGCACTAATCTAATTAGCTCTCATGTTCATATTCCATTTCAATGTGATTTAAATGACAAACTTGATCATTGTTAAACAATGTTGTTGCACACCTTCATCATGTGTATAATTACATGCATATTCGCAAACCTTATCCAACATTGTTGTCGCTTTATTCCATTGGTTGAATGGAATGTTTTCCTTGAAAAAAATTATTATTGTAATATTTATGCAAAATTCACGATTTTTTATTGTTGCAAAACTATTTAGAGTAACTAGATGATGTGAATTTCAATTTTGTTCAAACTAAACTCTCTAATATAATCCCATTTGAAACCAACAAATTTTGTGTTCATATTATAATTATTCACTCCTTGAGTGTTGAAAGAAATTGCGATCATTGTAATCTTTATACCCTTGAATGAGAACACAACCTTAGTTTTGACATTGCAAAACATATTGAGGTTCAAGATGACAAATGTTTGTATGTGAGGCACATACCTACAAGTTTTGGAAAAGTGCAAAAGAGATAATTTTTGAATGACCTTCATAATTTTTGTTGTCCTTTTGAGCTAGTTGTTAGCCCAATGAAATGCATGTGAGCAGAATGGCAAAGAAGAGCACCAAGTTAACTCACCTTAAGAAAAAAATCATGGTAATTGAACCTTTGTGCAAATTTGACTCATTACTCTAGGTTGAATAATTTTAATCCTTTCAAGAACATGGAACCAAAGTTTTGGTGTTTTACATACTAGGTTTGACATAAAAGACAGTATGGTAGATGAGATGCATTTGCACGTGGCAATTGGATGATGAATATTCTTGTTATTGCATTGAGCCATGATGCCCTCTAAATGTATGCGAGGAGATTGACAACAATAGTGCAAGAAGAGAACCAACCTTGATGAAAATTTGTAGCAAACTCTTGGATGCAAATCTGAGCCAAGTGAGAACTAGTCCATTGGAATCCCTGCATTTATGCCAGACCAGCAAACAAGTTGGAAGGTGGTTACGATGAGAGGTTGCGAGAAATGATCCGAGTTGTCCTTCTAGGATGGTGCATACCGCATGCCAGCAAAGATAATTGAGGCTAGTTAAAGTTTTCATGCTATCTGCTCAAAACTTTATTCCTAAATATTATTGCGCTGGATGCTTTGCTGACTTCTTCTCTTGTCCTATTGTGCTTTTACACTGTTCAAGGTTGGAAGTCTTTAATAAAGTTATCCCATCCCTGTGTGAGTCCTAGACCTGCAACTTCCTGTGATCACTGAATCTTTGGCGTTTACAAAATGGGCCAGGGCGAGTTGAGCCCCACATTGGGATCATTGGGTTTTGGGGCCTGGCCTGAAAAATAGTTGCTGGCGGTCCTTCATCAAAGGTACCCATCATGAGTCAGCAAAGAAAAGTGAGGCCGGTTAGAGTTTGCCACAGTCCTTTGTCAGAAGTTTTCTCTGATATAAACTACTAGTTTGAACCCCGTGCCTAATGCACAGGTGTGTGTGTATTTGACAGTACATATTACAAAATTACAACTACAAACTACATTTCCAAAACCTCTCTATATACCACATTCCGCATGTATTCATTGGGACCCTGGCTGCTGAAAATCTTGATGTTTGCACTGCTTGTGACCCGTGAGATAGCATCATCATACAGGTGACCATGATAAAAGATTGGAGATGGCAAATATACCCCAACGTTGTTGAGTGTCTGACCTTGACTCTTGTTGATTGCCATGCACAATCTTTATAAAGTACTATGGATCAAGGGAGGCCCAAAAGGAAAAAACTATACCATGGGATATAAGTGAATTGCTAAGTTTTAATAAATGATCAAAATATTTCAATAAGTAGCTTATGACACTTGTAGCAGAGATTCTTTGTTGTAACCATGAGGCGAGGAGCAAAGCAGCAATGCTCCCGCTTCTGCTTTCTTTCTGTTTTGATGTTGTTTGTTGTTTGTACATTATGGATTTTGGCTTGCATTCTTCACAGTTTGGATGGTGCTGGGCGTTGATCGACTTGTTCTTCACGTAGCTTCTTGGACGTATGCAATGGAAAGAAATGGGGACTGTCAAGATAAGAAGGGAGCTTCTTGAGATGGGAAGCTATGGGAAGCTAAGTTCCGAGATCAGAACCTGAGTACTGCTGAAAATGTGTCAAGGATGTTTGCTCAATTTGCTGGTGTGGTGTTGTGTGGTTTTTGAATAAGAGGTCTGTTAGTGGTTCTTGTGAGGGAAGAATGCCCTAGCATTGTGAAAATTGGTCAAGTAGAGAACTTTGTATCTCCGCTGCTCCTTAGTTCTATTATAGAAATAGACAAACTATAATGCTTAGTGTAGGGACCGATTGAAGAAGGTGATGAAAACTTCAGGGGTTACGTGAGCGGCTACTCATGGCAATTGGAACTATGATGGGGATGAATTTCACAACGTTGGGGTGATGTGGGATCTGTTTTGAAGGCAAGTGATTGTGTACCAAAACAATTTTGGGATTTTGAAGATGCATCTATAGTGGGTTGTTTGAGTGTTCATTCCTTTTCTTTGTTCAACTTCCTAGGTTTCCAGCTGTGGGGAATTATGGTGATGTTCATAACTCTGGAGCTGGGGGTTGGGTTTATAAATTGCCATGTTTAGACCAGTTGGGCCCAAGAGAGAGAAGCTGGAGAGTACTGATTCTTTCATGGGCCATAGACTATGGTTTAAGTGTTGTAACTAGTAATTAGGTTCAGTGTTGAGTTGCTGTTACATCTCTGTGAATTTCAACAGAAACTCCTTTGATTTCCGTCTCAACAAATGTTGTTTTATTGTAGCCCTCTCTTTTCGGTGAAAGGTCATTATGTTGTTATTCACAGTAAGACCCTTGGATGGGTTAGTTACCAGAATGCAGTGCTGCCTTCAGCTGCGGCCTCAGGCTGGCACCTTATTCTGGTAACACCCCCTTTACAGGCCTTACGAACCACTTTTGCAACTTTATAAAAGAATTTTATGGGTAGCTCTTTTGTGAGGATGTTCAAATACATGAGTTTGATGAAAGACTACATACACTTCATTTGTCCAGCTAACATTTCAGTCAATGGGTTAGAAATTCCATGCTGTTCAAGCTGACATCTCACAATATTAACAAGTTTTGTTTACAAGATTTTGATTTTCTCCTTATTTGTAACCTTTCACATTGCCCTTGATGGTTCAATGAATTCGTCCATTTCTTATTGAATAGGTAGAACGCCACAAATAAAATAAAATAAAATAAAATAAATCATCGATAGTCATCGATGTCAAGAAGTTCCAAGTTTCAAGTCACTCCTGTGTGCACACTTTGATGGGACGACGAAAAAATGTGCTTGGACTTCTATGAAGATTTATTCTTGGTTGGGTTTCTGGGGGGATTAAAATGAAGAATATTTGCTCCCACTTTGATGAGGGAAAAGAAGAAATTTTCGACTTACACAATTTGGTCTCCCTTCAGCTGTTAGAGAGTAATATAACTCAAACTGGGGGTACTAGGCCCGTTGTATGGGTGACCTCAGCTAGGGCCATTTTACCTCTGAAATGTGGCACTGCCAAGGTTATTCAAAAGCAAATATGCCCACCAGGATGGAGGCTGAGGGCCACTTTAGATTCGGGTCCCAGGTCCAGAGTCCAATGAAATAGAACAATCATAACAGCTGAGAGCCAAAAATTGGATGCATGGCCTTTAGATGAGGGTCCAAGACCAAAAAGTGACAAATTGAGGCTAATCTTACATAGCACCATTTTGGAGGGAAAATCAACTGGTTTGAACCAAAAAGGAAAGAGCTCAAAAGAGAGAGCTCATCATTTGGAGAACCAAGATGCAAGCTAGGGTCTGACTCAAGGGTTCAATTTGCTTCAAATGAGTCCAAATTGGTTCCTAGGAATTTGAACCCGGGACTCCTGGGCCTGGAATCAGCTGCCCTTGTTTTCAAGCTCTATAGTGCCATCATGGGTCAGATCTGCTAGCTAAGCCTGCCAGACAGATCCCCCTTCTGATTCCCAAGTGCTGAAGATGCCTCCCCATATGGCCACTGCTTTTCTTGTCACAAATGATGTAAAATTTGTGAAACTTTTTTGAGAAAAAACTCCGAAGATGTGTATTTTTTAATTGTAAAATGTGTTTTCTTCAGCAAAGATTTACCACTTTCACAAAATTGAAAAAATATTTTTAAAACATTGAGACACCACACGGGTGTTGTCATGATGACCAGGTCAGTGCTGCTAGGCAAGCATGTGAAAGACAGCCCATTCTGATTCCAAGTGCTAATTATGCCTTGGAATATGGACACAACTGAGGCTGAATTTGCCGCCCTTCATTTCGACAAGTTTACAGCGTCATCATGATTCACACCATCATGTACACCATCCACTTCCGCTTTCCAAAAGCACCAGCAACAAATTTGGAGTACCTATATCTCAAGGGCACCTTGTCCAAAGAAATTTCTCATTTGGGCGGCACAGGGCAGGGCATTTCTGCCAATGCTTTATGTCCGGCAATGCCCTCGGAATTGGGTGTTCCCAAAATAAGTGCTCCTCAGCTTTGTCTTGTCTTGGGCCAGCACTTATTTTAGGAATGCGCTGCTCCTTGCACATTACCTTACATGTAAAGCACTTGATAAAAAATTCTAGGGTATTTGGAGGGCACCTTATATCCATGACCTTCCCTAGTTGAAAAGAAGAGGGATCTCCTCCTCCTTAAGAGTGAGTGGGAAATCCCACATAAGAAAGTTACATGTTTATGCATTACACATAAAATGGCATTCTATGGCTTTTATGTCATGTCATGTCATAAAAATGCGTGCATGTGTATTACTTTGATGCCATGTCATGATATCATGCACGAATCATTTTGCACCATGTCATGACATCCATGTAATACCCCTTTGCCATTTCAAAAAGTTTTCACCAACCTACAACACCTAGAACTTGTAATTTAGGACCTTACAACTTGACCCTTTGCCATTTCAAATTCTCCTACAACCTAAAAAAGTAATCTACAAATGGAGCGTTGATTTAACAAGATTTCCCCAAAAACATTAGTAACCTACTAATGTATGGAAATGGTTGGTTTAGATTTTCAAACCCATTTACTTTTGTTACAATTTTATGTTTGATTTTTGTTACATTTTCATTGAAAAAAATTACTTAAATTTTCAGTTCTCTCACATTGTTATTATAAAATGAAACTACCTTTAAACAATGCTATTCATTGAAGGTTTTCGAACAAGACCAATAGCACATCTCAATTTATCTAAATTCATTAAGCTTAAGTTTATTGATTTCAATGATAAATTTATTCAAAATTTAATAACTCCTACATTATAGGTCTAAATGTTACAAAACCACCTTAGTGCATCTTTAGTCATAGAGGGATTTTCTACAATATTAAAATGTACTTGGGAGGCCAGGGGGTGTGTTGTGGTTTGGGAGATCTCAATGTGATACAACAAACAAACAACCTTCATTAATCGTAGAAATATTGATGATTTGTTTGGCAAATTCAATCTTATAATGTGTTTCTAATATCTTTGACTAACAACATTGCCATTCATCGTATGCCTTTAACCGTTATGTATTTGGACTCTGCATTGTACACATTACTAGCAACAATAAAATAACCGAAAAAAATAAGGGTTTACGTTTGAGAACTTCGTTATTTTCAGATATATAAAGGATTCAAAATTGTACAAAAGATTACCCAATTATCATCCAAGGGGAGATTTAATCAGCCACCTTTATTTTTAATTCATCAATTATTTGGAAGCAATTAGGTGGATAAACATTAAATCAGCTAAGCAAGTGGGGATTAAATCCCCGAATCAGGTATTTAAGGGAGAAGTTTTTATTGGAAACTAGCTTAATCTCAAAGAAAAAAAAGCATGTTAATCTTTTGATTAATCTCTACATATTCAAATGAAATAACATATATTTACATTTGTATGAAATTGGAAAGACATGAAGATTCTTTTTTTTGGAAAAGACACAAAGATTCCAATAGACATTGAAAAATAATAATAGATTTGTTTCTTTTTCAATATTTTAAGATTAATTTGGACATTTTTGAACATTATAATTTGTAAAATGTTTATTTAAAAAAAATTGGTTTGGAATTGACCTCTAATAAATTTGTAGTTTCGAATTGCCTTTTTGTATGACCTACAACTATAGCCCATACCACCTAAACCAACTTTGATGAAATCATCGTCACTAGAATTAATTTGGATTATTCATGTATACATATACTAATTTGTGACTTGTGCCTTGAACTATCAATTGAAGGATTTAATTACACATATATTGAAAATTGAACAAACATAAGGAATTGCATTTAAAGAAAACTGATTCATGTGTTAACATAACATGTTAGAAGAAAAATGGGACAACGAAAAAACATGGATGAATGAGAATGTAGTAATCAAACATATTTTGTTGTTGATAAAATAACTTTAAATAGACACATAAAGCTTGCACCATACACACATTCTTCATATTATATTATAATGTGCAAATTGAATTAAAAAAGGTGATATGGAACTCTAATCATGTTTTGTTAGATTTAAAGATGTAACATATGCGATAATGTAATTATACTTACATAACATGTTGTTTTCAAATTTTCAAAATTCAAAATAGACATTACATATTATATTGTATGTTGTGATGTAACTTGATTATTAGATTAACATAAAGTTCAATCTGTTTATGTATTTTGTACATCTTATATATTTCAAAAATGTTATTTCAATTGTCAAACTAGTGCAACATGTTGTAGTGTCTTGTAACACATTTCATATTATTAAAGTTAAATTACAATTATTAACCTAATGTAACATGTAATATGTTAGATACATTCAAAGATATAATCTCAATTGTCAACTTCGTATACCATTGTAGAACATGTATTAAACTCATGTGTGACATATCACATGGTACAACTGAAATGAATGTAAGGTGAATCGATAATGCATATAATAAGATAATGTCATTTTCTTTTCTACTTTAGGGTCATTACATTTAATTACTAAACTGTCACAATTCAAAAGTAAAAACAATGAATGCATTATAAGATTGTAATGTAAAACTTGGGTATTTTAAGTTTTTGAATCAACTATATATGAATTTCAATTAATTAACCCACTTGTAAACTCTAAAATTATCACACAATGAACATTGTTCCTTGGGAATCCTTAAAGCTTTTTAGAGAAAAAAGTCAACTTTTATTCAAGCTTTTTATTCAACCCTCTTGTCTAACTTTCAAAGAGTTAATATTCAAAATTATTCATTCACCATAATAAATAAATGAACTTTCCCACATATCCAAATATCACAAAACATTTTTTAAAAGATCAATAATATAAAAAAACCCAAATTTCATTACAAAAAAAAAGATTTTTATTTCTTGTTTCCTGACATTATGAGGTAAACCATGTGGTTTCATCCATTTCAATGTAGAAATTAAGATTATAGTAAGATACATGTTTATAACATAGTTTGACATATATGTAAAATGTGACATTGCCTTATAATATATGACACATATTTTACATTGAAATGGATGAGACCATGTACTTTATTTCACACATTGGTCATGGAACAAGAACCTATTGTTGTAGGAAAACTCATATTATTTTGTAGTGTTTTTGTTTTAATTGTGTTTTGATCCTCCGTTCCCCCACGCCCACATTAATTTTGGAATTTGAAAATATGTTCAACACATTGATGACCACATTAGCAAATTGGCTTGTCAAATCCCTTGTTTTTAATGCAACCTACAAGAAAACGAAGTACTATTGTCAATTTGCATTATACTCACATCTTTAATAACCTTGTATTGTTTTATTGCACATCCAATCAACTTTTTGAAAAAACTTTTATATTTTTGAGTAAATGGCTTTTACAAATACAATTTTAATGCATATTTGGTAATATTGCAAATATTGAATGGTGGAACTTCTAATTAAATAGAACTTGAATAAATAAAATATTGGCTACAAGCAAGAAAAAAAAAATCTTTACAAGTTGCCATTATATTCAAATTTACACTTACAAAATTTGGTGATACTTAGAATGGATAATATAAAATTTGGTTAGGAAGCATATGTACTACATAATTTTATGGCAATGCACTATAGGGCAATTTATGTGTTAAAATCTTTCAAAAATGCATGAAAAAAGGCCTTACTAATTGTTGGCAATTGTTTCATAACTATAGTCAAGAGTTAAGACACACTACACAAATGTACACACATATTCAAATACACATAGAATGCACATAAATATTAGATGTAAACATACTTAAACAAACATACATAAACAATGGAATATGGACACACATATGAAGCACAAGCTTAAACTTAAATTGAACATTAAATAGTGGGTAGTGGACATTCAAACATAATGGACATTGGATAGACACTCAAACACACACGAAAATTGGCATTCAAACATCAAACTTAGACACAAAGTGAGAAATAGGCAAATATTCAAACCCATACATTTAGACCTTCAAACTCAAACTTAAACACTTTCAAACAAGGTCCGTAAGGCACTAACATATTCAACTAACAAGGCAAACCTAATGCCATAACTTTCTTAATGAAAAGCCACGCAACTTTGGCCAAATGTTGTCATTATTGAAGTGGGACCTAAAACCATTGTCATTAGAATCTAATTCAGAGCTTGATTAGGTTTTTGCTCTTTCTAATCATCAAAATATGCATCATATGGAAAGACACTCAAAGTACATAAATTTTGGTAATAATAATAGTGTGTAGCCATTGAGGTAGTTCTTCAACTTTGACATCCTAAAAGAAAGGGTGGAAAAGGTTTGTTCATTTTCCATTAATCCCAACACTTGCACCCTTGTAATATTTGTTAGTTTGAAATTTTCAATGAATGGATGCCTTGAGATGTGAGAAGCCTCCAATGTGCGCCAAAGCCAAATTTCAAATAATTTCATATGAAATGCAACCTCCATTGCAACAAAAACATTGAAATTCATGCTAATCTTGAATATGGCAAAAATGACAACTATATTGACTTCTTTCATTTTCTTAAACACTTGCTTATGTAAATGTTTGACCATTGTCCAACCTACAAAATCATTCCAATGATTTTTTGGGTTTATTGGCACATGGAAAAAAGAAAATAGGGGTTTCATAGCTTTGAACATAGGCTAAGCTTGTTGTAGCAAGTGGGATTTTGTGTCAAATTGCTTTTTCTTTCTTCTTCCTCCCCCTTCAAATTTCCTTAAATCACTTGTTTAGGAATCATGAGGTGACTTTGTTGACAATAAGTTACTTCATTTTTTGTGTGACCACATTTGTTATTCATGTAAAATTCCCCTTCTTTCTTGTCCAAACGTGGCATGTCACAGATTGCTTACATCTTTCCTTTCAAGCATGTCATACCTTTGCCCAAAACTCACATCTTTGCCCTTCACAATTGAATAGACAATTCATTTCACATGATGGACTTTTCCATAACCATTATTTAACATTTTTGTCCATGAGAACTATGTAGCCCAAATCCCACTTAGGATAAATGTTGTAAATGTTTTTGGCTTCTTAAATAGGGGATCATTTCCCGTTTATAGTAAAATATGAATTTCAAACACTTTGGGTGTAGGAGGAACAAAAATGGGCAATCCACATGAGCACACAAATTAAACTCCAAGATTACTACACCTTGAATCAAAATTCAATTTGATATTATTTCCATTCAAGTTTGCCTTAGAAGAGGGCATCGATCAAGGTCTAGGCAAGATGTTTTAGAGGAGATAAATCGTTAGGATTTTTGCTAGACTTGAATTTTTTTTGGCAAAATGCTATGTATTTTGTGCTTCCTAGTTGGTGCCATGGCATTCACACAACAAAATCCAAACTTCAAAGTCTAAGCTTTTTTATGCACAACAAAAGAAACTTTAAAAACACAACAAACATTTGAAAATTGAAAACACAACAATAGAAGTAAAAGGTCAAAATCCATACATGCACTTCACAAATAAATTGCATGATGAATCACAACCAAATCAATTTAAATACAAAAACATGAGCACATTAATTTTCATAATCCCAACATTGTTACGTCTTCGACTATTCACATTCATTGTTGGAAGTGGCAATGGTTTCCTTGCAATGATTGCAAATAGTGATGAATGCTAATTTCAAAAAATTGTGGTGTGTTGCCAAAGCCTTTGGTGTATTGGAGTTATTGGATGATTGAACCAAACTTAAAGGTGCAAAGTGATGATAATTTCTAAATTTCAATTGGTTATAACCATCAATCTAGTTTGGAGATTATAACATAGTGTGGCAATCTTGCTTAACATCACTTATGGGATATGTTGATTCTTTATATATATTCATTCAATAGATTTCACATGTTACTTTCTTCTTTTGCTTTCTAATGAATTTTTACCAATAAAAAAATAGCTACATCCAATTTAATTTGTATTCATTTAATACCCCCTAATCAATTTATTTTGCCACACAACTTATGTTTTTCAACTTGTGAACCATCACAATAAATGCATTTAGCCCCAAGCTTCCTCCCAACAATGCACCAAATTTCAACAAAATGACAGCAAAACAAAAGAAGAATATAAGAAGAGGGAAAGTACCTAAAATTAATTCATAGCGGTCAATACATTTTTTACTTGACATCACATGCATGATGACCACGTCCATGACATGTTGTCACATGCATGAATAGGTTGGTGCATATTGATTCATGCACACAATTAAGTTGATGCCATATTGTCACATGCATGACAAGATCCATGGCATGCCATCACATTCATTACAACGGAATATGTGACAATTGTAGGTTTCAAGTAATTGTGAAACATGATGACATGAAATTATTGACAACATGCATTGGTTTCAAATGCATGAAAAGGTAAAAATTCAAATCAATGGAAAATGACCAAGGTTCATCATTTTTTTGACGTAAGAGTAGGCGACAAACATCCCAAGGACCCAAGGCATATTTAACATTTGTTAATGAAATATTTTTAAATTGTCTAAAGTTTTCTCCAAACACCAACAAAGTGACAACAAACTTTCAGGAGAATAAAAAAGTGGTGATATTTTCTCAAAAACCAAAATTTCCCTTGTTTTTTGGTCAACTTTTTGTAAAATAATCAGGCTACGATAAAAGATTCCAATTTTGATATTTTAAGTCACCACAATGCATATTTTTGCCAAAAAAAAAACACTAAGGTTCATTGGAAGTTGACTAGGCAACTAGATTGATGCCATGTAATCACATACATGCATGACAAGAACCATAGTGTGTCATCACATGCATTATGATGGAAATGTGTGACAATCATAGGTTTCATAATTACAAAACATGATGACATGGCATAATTAACAAACATGTATCGATTTCAAATGTTGGAAAATATTAAAAAATGGAAAATGATGAGGGAACATCAATTTTTTATTTTTTATTCTTCCAATTTTTATAAGTAGGAGTAGGCGACAAGAATCCAAGGTAGACTTAGGATTTATTGACAGCAATTTTCTAAATTTTCCTAATAGCATCAACAAAGTGCCAACAAACTTTCAAGGCAATAAAAAAGGGGCAACATTTCTTCAAAAGTCAAGATTTCTCTCTTTTTTTAATCAAATTTTTTTGGTTAATAAACACACATCTATGACAATAATATTCCAATTTTGTTTTTTATGTCATCAGGATGCAAATTTTTGCAACAAAAACAACACAAGGGCTCATCAAAAGTCGACAAGGTAAACTCGTACCAACCACAATTAATGACATGGTTAACATTTTCACTTTATCATTTTTATTATCAACCCAACAAACTTTGCGGAAAATAATGTATGAGTGAAGAAAGATAAGCCCCAATAAGGCCACACCGAACCCACCAGTGCACCAAAAAGGATGAATGGCAAGTGATGAGGAAACAGTTATCTGTTGGGTTCCAGTTCCCTAGCTAACCATGGTGGTTACCTCAGTTGCTGTTTTTTTTTTTTGGTAACCTACCTACTAACAACCCACAAGCAAAATTGTTAGTAGGTAGGTAGTAAAAACAGCCCTTACCTATGTATCTTATATATAAAGGCACTACGTGCGTGCGTGCGTCCGTGCGTCCGACGCGACGGTTCCGCGTTTTAATCCGCCGGCGGAACCGGCCCGGACGGTCGGATTCCGAGAACGGGAACCGGCCCGGACCGTCGGATTCCGAAAAGGGTAATGGGTATAACTCAGCAGGGGTGGGGGGGGGGGGAGAGGGGGGCGGGAGGGGAAGGGGTGGGGGGGGCCAGGGGAGGGTTTTTTTTTTTTTTTTTTTCCCGCCCTAAACTGCCCAGGACTTATTATGGTTTTCAGGACATGGTTTTCGGGACTTGGGATCTCAACTTTGGGGCCTGGGAAATTTTAGGATATGGTTTTCAGGACATGGTTTTCAAGACTTGGGATCTCAACTTTGGGGCCTGGATTTTCACACTCGTGGTTTCCAAGACTGAAACCTGAAAACTTTTAGGACGTGATTTTCAGGATGTGGGATCTTAATTTTGGGACTTGGATTTCACACAGGGGCTTCACAGTGGCCTTCGGCCACGGGCACCCACTAGTAAAACATCCACTTACCTAAGAGTTACTTATTTTCCTACCTATCTATCTACTATGTATGGAGCCTATTTCCTACAGAATTGGTTACCAAGGTAAAACCAAATATTAACTCAGTTGAGGTTCATCCACAACTGAGGAATAAGGGGCATCCAGTGGATGGTGTGCTGGTGGGTGCTGGTTCGCTGTGGCCGCCCAATAACAAAAGGAAAAATGAAGAACCTACATGTGCCGGTAGCCCAGCCCCAAGGTTTCCAAGTCCTGACCTAAATTTTCCTTTGTATTTGGAGGCTACCTTCGGAACCCTTTCTGAAAAGAGATGGGTGCTGTTTTTATTTTCCCACCTTGATATCCGGCGGGTACTACCAATTCCACCATGTGAAAGGACCATTAGTCTATAGTTAATACGTTTTTTGCCACGTCTTTTTGGAAAGGTCGGATCCCAAAACGAGGCCAAAGAAATGGCTACTTAATCACGTGCCAAATGAGGTCTTGAAACAAGGGACGCCTACTTAAATCCACATGCCAGACCTTAATCTTGCAACACGGCAGCGGTGCTTACTTTTAGTCACGTGCTAGCCGAGGTCCTGAAACAACGCCATTGGTACTTACTTGGTCGCGCGCCAATTGAGGTCCTGAAATACGGCAAAGACACTGACCTAGTCACGTGCCAAGCGAGGTCCTGAAATACGGCAAAGACACTGACCTAGTCACGTGCCAAACGAGGTTCTGAAATACGGCAAAGACACTGACCTAGACACTTGCCAAAAGAGGTCCTGAAATACGGCAAAGACACTGACCTAGTCACGTGCCAAACGAGGTCCTGAAATCAATATTCGTTTACTTAACTGCCACCACCTCTTCAAGTTCCCCAGGTCCGTGGAGACCGGCAACCGGAGTGGTCGGTAACCTTGGTAGCGTTACTTAGTCCCGTGCCAAACGAGGTCCTGAAACACACCATCGGTACTTACTTAGTCACGTGCCAAGCGACGTCCTGAAACACGGCATTGCTACTTTCTTACTTAGCCCGTGCCAAACGAGGTCCTGAAACCAACACCGGGGTACGCAACCAGTACCACCTTCAGGTTCCCCAAGTCCGCAGAGACCGGCAACCGAAGTGGTCGGTAACATTGGAAGTATTAGGGGCGGTTTACATAAGCACTCCTGTCTTTGCCAGCTTTTGTCTCGCTGGTGGCCTAGATCGCCGTCAGTTTGGCTCGAGATTCTCAATCTCAGCCGGCAACACGAACAGAATGAAGGAGATGAGCAAAAGAAATATGAGCGTGTTTGATTTCTTTTCCCTCCTTTTGCATCTGGCGATCGCAGGGACATCTCTTGGCTCGTTTCCGGTTGCGCGGGGGTTTGTCGAGTCGCGTTCTTCTTCGTCTCCGATCGATCAGATTTTGCATCATGAGAGCTGCATACAAGGCAGAAACGTCTGTCTTTCGTCCGCCGGATCCAGCAGGAGCTTTTCCCGGTAAGAAACGGCCTCGTTTTGCTCAAGTTTTGGTTCACTTTCTCATGTTTTTGTTTCATAGTCGATCTGCAGCAGCAGATGATTCCCGCGATCTCCTCTTGGATTAATGTGTTGTCGGTCGTGCGGGGAAAGAAATCCCCTCAGAACGGAAATATCTAGAATCAGAATCGAGTTCTGTTGAGAGTTTCTTCGATCTGGTTTTAGTGTGATGATCACAAGCCATGCATGATCGACAGCTTAGGTTGGCTTTATTTTTTGTGCTGGCTTTTTATCGGCAGAGCTTCTTATTTGAGATAGGATCGAAGTAAGATGAGAAGAGACGTGACCGGAGACGAGTTCTGGTCGAGTTTGTCTATGATAAGGATTGCGTCGTGCGAAAAGCACCAGAAGAAGCTGTCGTCTCTATGAGCTCCAGAAGAAACTAGTGCCTCTATGTGCACTGGAAGCAGCATTGCGGTTGTTGCTGCCAGTGAAATGGAGAACCGCGATGTCGAAGTTGCCACAACCCGCGAGCTAGAGGTTTATGACTGCGGCTATAATAAGCCGATGGAGTTAGCGACTCCTTCAGCAGTGGACCTCACGCCCGGTCGTAGAAGCCTGATGCGCAAGTATCTATCGTTGAAGGAAAATGAACCATGGCCTCTATTGGCCGAGTACTTCGGCGTGGCATTGGCGTTTGCAGCGTTAGGTGCGCTTATACGCGGATTAAACGGATCCAAGGGGACAGCAGCACAGGTGAAGTTTAGCCTCAAGCTCCAGAGAATAGCGTTGCAGGCGATGCTGAAAGGAGCGATGGAGCGACTGCAATGCCTGGCGCAGAATGCCGAAGACCTGAAACTGAGCTTGAAAGAAAGCGTAGATGCGAGAGACGAAGACAGGAAAGCTTGGGAGATAGAGAGAACGAATCTCCTGCAGAAGATCGCAGACGCGAAGACGGAAGTTGCAGAAATGAAAAGGAGAAGAGGAGAAGACGCAAAGGCGAACGAAAAAGTTGTACAGATTTATTCCAGTCAAGAGCAATCCTGGAGGACTGAGAGAAAGAAGCTTCGACACGAGATTGATTTGTTGAGAAAGGACTTGCTAAGGAAAGAGATAGGTGGGCTTTTCAATCCTAGATCAACTCCCGGTAGGACTAGATGCTGTGAAGAGTGCAAAGTGAAGGCCAAGCACCTGAAAGAACTAGAAGAAACTCTTAGCGAAAAAGAATTCCTCATGATGACGGCCATGGAAGATGCGCAATCCGAGGAGCACGAGCGGAATGAAGTTGCAGAAAAGCTTGTGAAGGCGGAAGCAATCGCTACCGAGTTGCGGGTAAAGATTGCTATCGAGGACAGTAATAGAATGCAGCAACAGGCTTTCATCGCCGAGATCGCAGCAAAGCAACAGGAGACTGAACGCCAGCTGGAAACAGTGCTGGAAAGTCTGGAGAAAGCCAAGGCAGATATAGCGGTTGTGACAGAGAACCACGCCGCAACTATTGAGAAGCTTTCGCACGAGCTGGCAACGCTTCAGGAAGACCTAGACGATAAAGAAGAAGTGATCAGAGTCATGCTGCGGAGAGCTAGTGTGGAGAGAGAAGAGAGGGAGGCACTCGCCAGAGAGCTCTCTCAGTCGACAACCCTAAGAAAACAGTGGGAGAGTGAGAAAGAAAGATGGAAGAGACTAGCTGAGGAAAGGGCCCGCATGAACTCCATAAGCCCCAGTGGGAAGGATGCAGCACATATAACAACAACCAGACGCAGCGTAGGAAGCAGAACTGAGCTAGATAAGCTTGTAGAACTACAGAAGGTGCATGCCCAAGAGCTGCAGAACATGGGATCTGTGTGTTCTAGGCAATTAGAGGGTTTAGAGTTGCAAGTAGAACTGTACAAAGCAAAGGTACTGGAGCTGGAGCAGGTTATTGAGGTACAACATGCTACTGATGTGGAGCACCAAGAGAGGAAGCAAGAGAAGCAGTGTCCCAGGGGGCTTGCAGGGCTTCCAGAGCCTGTCGAAAGCTCTACACCAGCATGCAGCAGCTGGAAAGTGTTGGACTTTCAAGGTACAAGAAATAACTCCTGTTCACTCTTTTTCCATGATTTGAGTATCTCATCTGTTTCTGAGTATGCGGTTCTAGTGTGAATCTGCTTTCACATTGGTGTTGGTTGCAGTAAGGGATCTTGACAAACAAGAAGTGTAGTAGTCTGTTCTGTTCTTACTGTTTTTTCTCTCAATGTTAGTATTGCTTGCATCAGAGTCTACAAAGGACCCTGCTGCTTTCAAAGAGTGGCTGGAGGTTGTGAAGGGATGGCATGCTGCACAACTCAAGGAGCAACATAGGCATGAGGTTGAGGCTTTTGAGAGACAGATGCGAGTCAAAGATGAGAAAATTGGTGCATTCCGATCCCAGTTGATGGCTATGGAGTCTGAAACCATGAAGTTGAAATCTGAACTGGAAGAGCTGAAAGGCAGCCGATTAACGATTACCACAGAGGATGATTTGAGAAGTGAGGCTGACACTGTTGAAAAGAAGGATGACACATCTTGGTCTACAAATCAATGTGCAAGGAGTCTCGATGTAGATTTTGGCCGCAATGTGGTGGTTACTACTGACATATCAGCTGATGTCAAACCAGAACAAGATATGGTGCAATTGCTGCACCTTGAGATTGACACACCCATGTAAGAAGAAGCTCTAGATAACCCATGTTGAAATATTAACTACTTGCATCTAGTTTGCATCCCTTCACTGGTGGCATATCAGAATTTTCTGCCATTGTATATTTAGTTCTGTTGTCTTCTAAAGTACTCAGAAAGATATGTACTGGTAGCATCTTGGTTTTGTTTATTTGCTGTGCAGTTTGTCATAAACTGAACTCATAACAACAATCAGTAGTTTTGATGTTTTTTGCTATGCAAATTTGTTCCCAGGGAGAAATTGGAAGACACAGAAGTGGAACATCAGGCCAATCTCTTGAAAGTGGGGGAGAATGTAGAAGCAGAGCTGCAGCAGAAAGATATTCAACTGGCTGTTGCGGAAACAGAGTTACGGCAGGTGCAGAAATGTTCCGAGGACAGGATTTCTGGTTCAGATGCTGCAGCAGGCATCTGCCATGAGAAAGTAACCCCAACTTCCAATTACTGAATCTGTCTCAGTGATGGATGTGATCTTCAGGAATACTCTATTGTGCATAGGCTTGCCATATGACCCACTTTTGTTCATATTGTTTTGTTTATATTGTATGTGTACAGGTCATTGTGAAGGAAAACAATGATAATCGGGATGATCAAGAGCCACCATTCAAGACGGTGACAAACCCTGGCTGCAGTGGAGGTTTAAACCAAATTCAACCAGAAGATAACTGTGAGAACAAAGCAGAGGAGATTGTCCACCAGGCAGCTGTGGCATTTAACAACAAGCCACTCTCAAAGATTCAGGAGTCAGTTGCAGAGGAAGAAAAGGCCATGGTTCTGTCTCAACCAGATGTTGCTATGCAGGCTACCAATGACTCTCTGCACCCACAGGAGCACACCATCTTGTCAGGGGAACAGGAAACTACTGGCAATGTTTTGCAGGCTAACGACTGTCTTGAGAAAGTTGGAAAGAAGAATGCAAGTCTTTCAGAGATCTTTCACACTGAGCCCATCGAAAAACAACCTAAGACTCTTTCAAGTTTGGATGAGCAGACAATTACCACCATTGATTTGCACAACAAAGGGGAGAAGAGCTTGACCAAACAAACTTCCAGTCCAGGTCAAGCCTCAGATCATGTTCCAGCTTTCAGGAAAAAATGGTACAGCAGATTGGGACAGGTATGAGACAGCATAAATATGTGATAAAGCATATAATGGTTGTTGGTTTACACATGAAGTGCATCAGTAGGTTAGTTTCAGAGACTATCCTGGTCCTCAGTTTTTTTCTCTGATGTCTATCAGCCTGTCAATTTCTGAACTGTCCAGATGCAGTTATGTACCTCAAGTTGTGGATTCTGATTCCAATAATAATGACATCTGCACATATGTGAGAGATTGAATCATTATGATGACATCTTTAAATGGTGGAGTGCTGTCTTAAATTGTGATGCAGGCTTCTTATATTCAAAGCTTGAAGCCCACCAGAAATCTGTTTCAGGCTGTGGAGAAGAAGAAATTGCTTGACAAACATCGACCTCAACTCAATCTTTCAAAGGATGGGCAGACCCCCTTATCTCCAAGGAGCAAGGGTGCCCTTATCATAAGGTCAGTGTGCCCTGAACCACATTGTGTGCATGCAAGCTCAAAGCATTCAAAGAATGTCTGTAGTGCTTTGTAGAATGGCCATTGGGATGTTTTCACTCACTACTCTGGATATGCACCTACAGAAGGGATTCTCGAACAAGGGAGGAAATCCAACTTTTGGGTCTTGCTTTGGAGGTGCGAAGGATTGAGCAGCAGCTTGCCATAATAAACAAAGTTCCATCAACTTGCAAGACAGAGGTGGATGCTATACCATTTGAAGCACAAGATACATTGCAGACGAAAGCTATGGCTCCAAGGAAGCAAAGCAAGAGATATGCAGCTGTTACTGGGAAAGTCAGTCAACTGGCCAAACAAATTGTGAGTTATTGACTTTTCCCTATCACATGTGCTGTAGACTGCTGTTTGAGATGGTGTTGAGGTTGGATCTTATCCTGGACAAGGCATGAGCTCTTGTTCTCAGAATTGAGCTCAGGTTGCATCAGCTTTGAAAGTTTTGAGATGACAAATCCAGTGGGTGTATAGTGATATACCATTACTGGACAGTTCTGATTGTATCAGAAAGACCTGCACCTTGCATCTAAAATTATCTTATCTACACAAATTGGATTTTTGTGTGGGGACATGCATTAACAAAGTAAGTACTCTGTTATCTTGTGTTCACATTGTTGGATGGTCTGTAGGGTTTGATGAGTGCAGACCAGACCCTGGAAGCAACAGCCAGCAGTGCAGAACAACAAAGCCTATCAACAACAGGACTGTGCTTACACAAGAATCCTCTATTCACACAAGAACCTTCATCTTTGGAGTTTATCCTTTTGCAACAGAGGGCTGAAGCTGTGAGTGAGAATCTTGCGGCAATCCAGGCGAAAATTGCCAAGGAAAATGATACAATCATTCTTGCAAAAGATACATCTGTTCCTTTGATTTCCAAAGAACAGTTGGTGGACAGTGTAAGGGCCCATCTCTTGCAAGTTCAGCAAGCACTCAGCCTGAAACTGGCTTTCGCTGTCCCTGGACCAGAAGAAATCTCTTCTCCAGATGAGGACCTTCAGGTACTGATTCAGGCAGACCAAATGCCTTTTGGTGCTTTATCAGAACAGATTGGGTTCCTAAAAGGTGTCAGATACCTTTTATAACTGTCCTCTGACATTGGCACTTCTTCTCACACAGAAGTTTCCACAAGACTGTTTAGAGCTTCTTGGAAGTGCACAGGTGACCGAGTGTCTTCATTGGTCTACCAGAACATGCATTTGAACCCTTGCTAGGGAGTCTGATAGAGAAACCATGTTAGCATTAGGCTATCCTAACGGTAGCAATGGATGCTTTGAAACACTCATGGTCTGAAGACAAAATGAAAGAGTATGGCTTATGTTTGCACTGCTGGATCAGGTGCATGCAGGCTGGTTCCAGGAAGACCTCAAGGGGGTGGCTGGTTTTGACAGGAGGGAAACCAGAGCTTCAAAGTATAGTCTTCTCTTGAACTAATTAATGAAATATCCTTACTAAACTATGCTTAAAATGGACAGAATGTACATACAGACACTAGCATCATGGCAGCCAAACATTCTGGGACTTTGCCTTGATCTCTCCTTAGCTTTCAGCCTTCTTGTACATGTCAGAGCATGATCTTACAACCAAATTGTGTGGTCTTGTCACATGCAGATATGAAGATTACAGCAAATCAGAAAAGGGAAAGCAGGCTCGAGCAATTCTTTTGCAACAGGAGTCTACAACGGAGCTACAACGATAAGAACAGGCAGTTGACCACAGGAGATGATCAACCGCAGACAAAAGATCTCACCAATCAGACTTCCCAGGCACACTGACTGGGTCAGCTGAAAGACCAGCCACATTGAGGGGCCCCTGCATGAAGAATATCTGGATCCTTTGTGAAGCCTACTTGTGGAATCAGGGGCGATTTGATGAAGTCCTTCCAGTAAAAGCCCAAGTGCATCAACATGGCTATGCAGGATCAGGTTAAAACCCTGTCGTCAAGCAGGTGACAACATCTAGTTTCCACCTGTGGTCTCCTTTGTTGTGCAGCACCCCGAGACCTATGGTTAGCATCAAACTTACACCAAGTTATGCCAAATCTACATTCAAAAGTTTCATCAAACAATTCTTGACTATTGCCATCTGTGATGCTCAACAGGGGCCTAGGTATTTGATGTGGAACTCTTTCCATCAAATTGCCCAGAACCTCAGTGCAGCGATGAAACACCTGGGGATCAAAGTCTGTTTGTAGCATGTTGTTCCATATTTGGAGACTGGAAAGTAATATAATGTACTATAGAAATGTTTATTTCACAGTGTCCCAACTGACACTCTTGTCATGCACACAACAATCTGAGTTGTGTGGGTGGTTGCTGCGAACTTGTCATATGAAATTTATAGTGCAGTAACAGTACTGCTGCAAAATGTGCAAACTTGTAGTAGACCGTGTGTCCTGAAGCTTGCAACAAAACAAAGTGAAGAGATCATTACAAAATAAAGTTATATGTTATATTACCTTTCCCTGTTTGTGTCCAGCTGATTTGATTTTATGGTCTTATTTGTGAGGGTTTTGCTGGGGTGGATTCATGCAAACTCACAAGAGCTCTGGCAAGAAGATTTTGGGGCCTGAGGTGTTCAACCTGCTAAACATCCAGGACAGAACAGAAGAAAGGAAAGAGAGGTGGGGTAGCTGTTTTTATACAATGTTGTCCTGTACATTTGTGTGCCTGTTGTATAGATGCTCAGTGCTGCGAGGTTTACAGCAACCAACACTCTCACAAAACTGACTGCTGTATCCTCAGGCTTGCACAGCACATGGAGATTTGCAGAGAGAGAAAAAAATGTAAGTACCTCAACTCCCAGTTCAAATCTCCAAGGAAATCTAACTGAACTATTTACTTGGGCGCAAAGAACAATAAGGCAAGTGGTGGGGGGAAACAACAAACTAACACCCTGGCGCACGGCAATGGTTTGTGAAGAAGTTCTGGCTACCATCAGCTGGAGCTGGAGTCTTGCTTTTGTTCTAGTCTGCTCTCATTTGAGTTGCTGCTATCATTCTTGTTGGCTGTGGCGGTGCCTACTATGACCAAGATCTTGATCAACTCCCAATTGTTGCACATTCAGAAGCAATGAATCATTGGGCAGGAACACGCGGTTCTGAGAAGATGAAACTGTGTTGGCAATGTCTCGACTTGCCTCAATCTTGCGCAGTGTTATGAAGGCCGGGTTGTTTTTGATGGCATCACCCAGTAGCTCTGCGCTCTTTGCCTCTCCCTGTATTCAATTGTTATTATGGGAAACTAAGAATCAGGAGATGTCCAGTGACATTTTTGGCTGAAGTGGGCTTGCAGTTTCTGTCTATAAGAGAGTAGCAAAGCCTGCCGCTCAACTAGGAAGCATAGATGCAAGCATTCTTCAAGGTTTCTTTCTGATGCTTGTGCTTCCAATGCTCACATGTTCTTTGAATCTAATTGCTGTAGAGAAGTGCTTAACAGCAAAGAGAACTATGCTTTGTGTTGGAGGAAGGAGAAAAGGGGGAGGAGCAGGCAAGGGGGTGGACCTGTGCTCGGATGATTGCACTGCGCTTGTCCTGCTCTGCCCTCTCCACCACAAACTTAGCACGCTCAGCCTCCTGAGCAGCAACTTGTTTTGCTTCAATTGCAGCTGTGAACTCACGACCAAATGTAAGGTTGGTAATAGATACATCATCCAATGCAATGTGGAAGTTGGCAGCTCGCTCAAGCAGGATTCTCCGAATTTCTCTACTAACAACCTGTTTCAATTGCCAAATAAAAATAAAAATGGATGACTACAATGATTGGTGGTTGTCATGCTTCATAAGCAAAGATGGTTGTCATGCTTCACAATCTCCTGCTTGGGCAATGATCAATTGCATTGTTTTTGCAGAGACTAACATGGATACTGACTGTTCTTGCATTGGGTTGGTGGTCACCAACTGATTGTGTTTCTCTGGAGACAGATGCTATTGAAACTCTCAAGCAAGAAACACTAGATTCTCTTGTTCATCTGTGCAGGAAACCTACAGATGGACATCACGCGAATATTGCTACCGGAATTGCAAACAGAATTGCTTGTGAATTGCATACAGGATTGCTAGCAGATTCTAACAGAATTTTGGCCGACAGTCATGCATGAGAAGTTGTAAAGTACTTCAACAACAGATTTCTACAATCAAACATGGAGTGGGCATTTTTTCAAGTTGCTTTTAGAGAAGCAGATTTTGTGTACCTACCTCACGCTGGGTAATAAGCTGGCTAGCATTATACTGCGCAACAACGGCTTTCAAGGTCTCCTGAACAATGGATGGCAACACACGCTCCGCATAGTCCAAACCCAGCTGCCGGTAGATTGCTGGAAGCCTGTCCGCCATGGGACGTGTTAACACTCGAAGGGAGATTCTAACCTACAGAAAGCAAAGGATGTTCAGTGTTAGATCTAGCAGCAAGATTCTCGCAGTGTTGTTTAGCTCTTGCCATTTATTGCCAGAAACTTCACCTCAAAGTGAAATTCTTGAAGCAGAATTGGAGCATGCAAGGATACTTGGAGTGTTAAATCTAGCAGCAAGTTGCTCGGAGTGTTTAGCTCTTGCATTTTTACTGCTAGAACTTCACCTCAAAGTGAAATCCTTGAAGCAGAATTGGAGCATGCAAGGATGCTCAGAGTCTTAGATCTAGCAGCGAGACGCTCACAATGTTTAGCTCTTGCGTTCTATTGCCAGAAACTTCGCCTCAAAAGTGAAATTCTTGAAGCAGAAATGGAGCATGCAGCACACAGAAGAATTGAGCACTCGATCCTCATTCTCTCTCTCTCTCTCTCGTCCATTGCTGTTTCAAGATTCAAACACACAGGGTTCACGGTGATTTCATGCAAGCAAAGAATCTGACTACATCCACGGAAAGGAGAACAGCGGTGGGCCCCATATAACTGACCATCTGTAGATCCCTGCTGCCTGAGGTGCTCTCCACAGTGTTAGGCCGAGCGCGAACATCGTAGATGATGGGTCTCTCAAACCAAGGGATCATCACATGTGTGCCTTCTGGAAACACCTGCAAACAAGGAAAGAACTCCGGGATTACTTACTTCGCAGCAGCAGCAATGGAATCGAGAAATGAATGGTATTACAACAGCAGCAGCAGCCGTGCACGTACTTTGTCCTTGATGCCAACAATGCGGTTGAAAACAATGGCACGGTGACCGCCTTCCACAGTGTACAAGCTGTGCGCAAGTCCATACAGCGTGATTCCTCCTACCAGCGCCAAGCGACCCAATGTTCCTGATGAACCTGTTGGCGGCTTCACTTTGCGCATTTCATCGCGCATATCCTTGAAATTCATTTTCTACAAGAAGTTGGTGAATCCCTCCTCCCCTGCCAGATTCCGTCCCGACATGCATGCAGTTCCTCAAGAATGGGACGTAAAGTAAAGAACCCACCCACAGCAATCTTCTCAATGCGAGAATTTCACACGCAGCAGCCCCAGCATCTCTTGTTGTATTGGGTTTCCGAAAATCGATATGGAGAGCATGCGCCAGGAGGAAATTCGGCTTTGGAAATCGAGATTTTCTTCTGTGCATCATCATCATCTTTTTCCAGTTTCAGGAAGTCATCCGTCTCCGTTGCTAGGGTTTATAACAAGAAGACCCTCTTTTTTCAAATTACGCGACTGGACGTCGTGGTCTCTTGCCCTGTTTTCCCGGACGTGATGGATTGTGCTGAGTTATGGGGTTTTGAGATTTCCTCGGTTCTTCGTGGACATGGCAGTGCGCCGCTTCCGAAGCTCGCTTGTAACCCTAACTCTCATCATTCAGGCGTGGTTGTAAGCTTCATTATTCATGCCTTTCTTCTTTCTTGCCTTTGGTGTGGGAACATTTCTACACAATTTGAGCTTTTGGTGGTAACGAAAGAGCCAAGATCCAAGGAATTTCTCTCATGATGCAAACTGCTGTATTGTGACAGAGGTTCTGGCCTCCACCACAGGGCGGCTCTAGCCTCTTTGGGTGGAGATGATGTTGCAGCACCAACAGCAGGTCAGTTTCTCAGGAAGCAAAGTGTTTGATTGGGGGGTTTGCATATATTGATGCGAATAACAAGCTGAGGGTCTAGAACTACTGGGATGTCTTAACACAAACTGGATTTGTCACAATCTATTCTTCAGTAAATCAACAAGTTGCAACACAATTTATACTGTCTCAATGGGAAATTCATCTGTCAAAATCTGTTCTTCAGCAAATCCACAAGAGGCAACACTACTTATCTGAGATGCATTTTGAGATCACACCATTTCATTGATTCAATTGAATGCATTTGCACTCTTCTGTGGATGGGAGAGGACCATCTCCATACCTGCTGAAGATTTTGAAATCAAGTGTTTGATTCAATTGTAAACTAACAGTGTGGACGACAACAGGGTGCATGGTTCATAGGGTGTAATCCACTCTGGCTGACTTTTCTGGCCCACAACCATTCCAAATGCTAACTCCCTCATTTTGAGTTGTATGTTCAGAGTTTGTAATATAGGGTTAGTCCTGCAAGAAGTTTGTTTGTTCTTCACCAGTTCCTCTCGTTCAGAGAGAAGCTTTGTGGAAGTCCTTTTCAGATCCTTTGCAATGATGGGATTGTCGGCCAGAAACAGTAAAAATATATGATGGCTGTCACCACTCTCTTGCTGGAGAAAGAGGACTGTACAGCTTTAAAAATTCTTACAATTGTCCAAAGCTATGAGGAATGCATCACTAATCAGCTTTTCAATTCTTGCTTGAGGTCAATGCGAGGAACCCAGATTTCAAGCATAAGAAGACGGAAGAGGGACTCTGGCTTGAGGATAGATGAAACCCCCTGTGGGTGGGAGCACAGATGTCTGCAATGGCACCACTGACTATACAATTGGATAGTTTTACATGGAGCAGAAGGCTTGCAAGATGTGTTGAGGCTAGGCAATATTAGAAAACACTAGAGCTTTTCCAACAGATGCAACTAGAAACACAATTCCTGACAAATTTGCTTTTGTTCAGGTGCCAGTGTACGAGCACTTGAAGATGGAATGAATGCTCATAAATAGATCATTCAAAGTGGTTGAGTCTGATGTCTTTGTGGGAAGTGTTCTCATTGACATGTGTGCCAAATGTGGGAGCATGGGGGATGCTTTAAGAGTCTTCAATAAGATGACCCCATGTGATGTAGTTTCTTGGAATGCTATGGTAGCCAGGTGAAATGTGGGCAAGGGCAGGAGGCATTGGAACTATTTCAACAAATGCAATGGGAAGGTATGGACTGATGCCCTGTGACTTTTGTGGGCGTACTAAATGCCTGTGCTGGTTTAGCTGCACTTGAAGAGGGCAGGTGTGCTCATGAGCAGGTCATTCAAAGTGGTTGTGAGTCAAATGGCATTGTGGGGAGTAACCTTGTTGACATGTATGCAAAATGTGGGAGCATGGAGGAGGCTGGGAAAGTGTTCAACAAGATGCCCTTACATGATGTGGTCTCTTGGAATGCCATGCATGGGCATGGTAAGGAGGCTCTTGAACATTCCAAACAAATGTGTGAAGAAGGTGTGAAGCCAAATGGCACTTTTGTTTGTCTTCTGTCAGCTGTAGCCATTCAGG
The DNA here is from genome assembly GCA_963921925.1 of Sphagnum tenellum. NCBI lineage: Eukaryota > Viridiplantae > Streptophyta > Sphagnopsida > Sphagnales > Sphagnaceae > Sphagnum > Sphagnum tenellum. Next base: position 27,569,128 of record OY998144.1, read on the forward strand.
CCTGGTGGATGAAGGTCTGCAATGCTTTGATTCAACGAGTACCACTCACATGCTTTCTGCAAAATCGGAAGATTTCACCTGCGTGGTTGACCTTCTTGGCCATGATCAGGACCATGCCCTGTAAACCAAATCTGGCTGTTTGGAGGGCTTTGCTTGGTGCTTGTAGAATTCATGTTAATGTGGAGATGAGAGAATGCATTGCTAAATGTTTTCTTGAAGTGGACGCTGGAAATGCTGCAGCCTGAGTGATGCCATCTAACATCTATGCTGCTTCTGGCAGCTGGAATCTCCAAGAAAATGTTCACATCAGCAGAGGAAGGAAAGAGGTGTGAACAAACAGCTTGGATTGAAGTGAATAAGGAGGTGTATATATACATGTGTAGTAGATGACAATCCTCAGATTGAAGCCTGTGCAGAATTGAATAAATTGTCAAGGCAAATGCATAGTGGGGGGCATGTGTGATACAAAAATTGTGGTGCATGATGTGGAGGAAGAAGAAATGGAGTTTCATTTATGTTACCACTGTGGAGTTCTTCATGGGTGGCAGGGCTCTGTTTGTACCATGGCAAGAAGTTTGCCTTTTATTGGGCAGCAGCAGGTAATTGGGGCAATACTAAAGGCTGGAAGTGGCCTTGCAATCTTCCTCTGTACTGCCCTGTAACACTGAGCAATTGGTTCAAGCATCTCTGGATTGAAAATCATGACATACTTACAAGCCAGATTTTGTGGGTGTTTTACTTGAGGGTGAAGACCTACAACAGTTTGGGGATGTGCAGGCTGACATGGGTGGGGTTCTTGTTTTGCATATACTTGAATGTATGTTGTGAGTGCAATTGTGTTACTGAAAGTGTATGCACTGAAATCTCTGGACTAGAGCTTCTATCCTGAAGGTTGACTGTTGCTGTCATGTACAGTATAATGCTTCTGAGGTGTCCTGTAGATTGCAGAGAGAGCCATCTAAAGTTCAGCCAGCTACCTCACTCTTCCCATCTGCTGTGTAAGAACCCAGTGGTCCAAGCAGCTGCAAAGCATTGGGGCCTTGCCTCTGAGGAGGACAAGCCTGAGCGTGAGGTTCTGTCAGAACTGGAGTCAAAGGCTGAAAGCTTACAAATTCCTTATAACAAAGGAGCATAATGCCATGGCAGCTCACCCTGAAGAACTGGATCTTTGCTCCCAGTTGCGGTGCTTGAAGAAGCAAAAAGGTTAGCATTGGTGATACTCCCTCTTGATTTGCTTGTCAATGATGCTTACATTTTATTCCTGTATTAACAAGCAATTCAATACATATTTTGATTCATGTCTTTGATGTGCAATGTATGATATTGTCCTGATTTATGCTCTTTGGTTGTGTCCTAATTCAAAGAAGGAAAATGATTGGTTGGAAGTTGTCATGAAAGTGCTTGAAGCTTTTGTCCACTCCATGACAATATTGTGGAGTAGTGTGTGTATAAATGTTGCACTAACTTGGAGTTTTTCTAGTTCATGATGCAAATTGGGTATGAGATTTCATAAAGGAGCTTTGGTCATAAAGAGCCCAATGTATATGAGATTTCATCTATGTGCCCAAGGATGCCATTGTCAAGGAAACATTCATGTGAAACCAATGAGATTTGTTGCACATTCGTAGATTGGCATCCAACTTTGTTGATGTTAATAAATTCATGTAGATAAGACAAATCCAGAACTTCAAAATGAAACTCGTAGAAACAAAAATGTACACCATAAATAAGAAAAGGAGAATTATGTTCTAACAAGTGTTCCATGATGTGCTCTGAAATCTCACAACATGAAAGATGAGAGTCATAGTACTTGAATCAAACTTAAAAATACACACATAAATGAGGAAATGAAAATTCATGTCCCACTATGCATACAGTTTTCCACAATGTGCCTAAGAATCTCATAACATGCAAGGTAAGACTCTAGAGTCATTCCCTAGGGATTAACTTTCAAATATGTAATGACCTTGATGGTGGCTCTTTTGAGTTGTGAAATGTCTTTGCACAAGGGGGTTTGCTTTTTACAGGTGAGAGACCCCATTGTATGAGCAAGCCTTGGTCATTACACTGGGTTAATGCCCTGCTGCCAGGGCATTACCCTGCACAAAAATGTTGATCTCTTGTTCACTTTAAATTAGATTCCGTCGTAAACATAAGTCTTATGAAAGTATTTAATATTTTGTAGTAGGGACATGAGATTTTTTGTACAAAATGTCTCCTTAGTACAATTGGACTTGGATTGAATCATGTGGAAGGAATCTTGTGGTGATCACCATGACTACAGAAGTCATCTCATTGGTGCAAATGTTAATATATTGTTAGTAAGCATTTTTTATGTGTATCTATTACTTTGAGAAAGCAAAGCTTTTGATGAAGAGCTTCAATTTCAAAAGGTGGGAATCCCAAGTGGATGGGGTTAAAGTTAGCCAAACCAAAGTAACAAAACCCATGATCAAAAGGTGGTGAGTTTGTGGCTTTGAAAAATGGACCACTTCATGCAATATCTACTAATTCACATTATGCATTGAGGCCATGTGATGGAAGAATCACCCTGTACCTAATTGAAAAGTTCTGCCCAAATTTTGTGAAAACAGATGTGCCATGAAGTCAAGAAGATGCATAGTGGAGTTCAAGGCTTGAATTGACAATGGATTCACCCTGATTCACATCTGGTAACATGTCCGGTTACATTTCATGCAAGGTTTTACAATAACTGATGCCAATACATTGAAGGTGGCATTCTACTAAAAATTGACAAAGATCACAAGAATGAATGAGTTGTTCATGAGAATTTTGAACCTAAGATTGGTTGTTTAAGGAGGTTTTGAAAGAAAACCAAATGTAGCATGAGCAGGTGATATGCATCAGTTCAGTTTGCTTAAAAAGCTAGTAAGGAAAGTCTGACTGACAGTATGGATTTTGCACAGTTTGTTCAATAATGGGAATTGGTAAAGGATAGGTTTTTACAGTTTTCTCTACTGCATACAACAAATGCTATCACTGTTTCCTGGAAGCCAAAAAACAACAGGCATTGAACAGTATGTACATGTGTGTAACAAATTTGCTTGCAAATTGTCTCTTCACATACTGGAGGAATCCCGACCAAATATGAATTTTTTAGCCCAATCAAACACTACCAACACTCTAGTGCGCCAGCTTACCTGCATGCTTGCATAGACTGAATACCACAGCCACTGTGTACTGTGGCCAATTGAAACCCAATCTCCTGGGATCTCAGCAGCCGCAATTTCTCCTCCGAGTGGCGCAAACTGGCCTAAATGACGGTAAAAGAAGGGATCTAACTGGTGACGATGATCTTCAGGTTTGATGTTTGTGGCGTATTCTTGGGCCAGTTTGTTGAAACAGCAAGCCAAATAAGCACCTTGTTGAGCTGCTACCTGAGCAGTAGCTGGCATAGATTTCAATTGGCTGTCCACCTGCATCCATAGCCAGTCAGAGAATCTCCTTCTTTGACAAGTTCAACTCTCCTAGAACTGTATCATCAGTAACTGCTCTAACTCAAATGTACTGAGAAATGATCAAAACTATGAGATGGGGACAAGATCCAAGCATTTGAAAATCAGCATTGCAAATTTGCTGGGCAAAGATCAACCTCAAGCACTCAATCATTGAGAAGAGAGAGAGATCCAAGCTTGTTAGGGGACAAGATGCAAACAATTGAAAATCGGGCTTGCAAATTTGCATGTCTAAGTTCAAACCCACAAGCACCCAATCATTGAAAAGAGAGAGAAAGATTGAAGCATTTGAAAATCCGGCTCACCAATTTGCCTATCTAAGATCAAACCTGCAAGCACCCAATCTTTGAGTAGAGAGAGAAAGATCCAAGCATGTAGGGACAAGATCCTAGAATTTGGAATTCAACTTGCAAATTTGTCTGTCTAAGATCAAACCCACAAGCACCCAATCATTGAGAAGACAGAGAAAGATCCAAGCATTTGAAAACCAGGCTCACAAATTTGCCTCTCTAAGATCAACCCCCCAAGCACCCAGCCATTGGGAAGAGAGAGAAAAGTCCAAGTTTGTTAGGGACAAGATCCAAACAATTGAAAATCAGGTGTGCCATTTTTGACTGCTGAAGGAAGAGAAGATCAACCACAGGCACCCAGTCAATGAGAAGAGAGATCCAAGCTCGTTGGTCCTCAAGGAAGCTTGCTAGTACTGCAACAAAAACTACAAAGTGCTGCACGTTGATACTAACCTTACACATTGCCTTTCTGAAGTGCTCAAGGTCAAGTTGCACAGTTGATTGCTTGCCATCTTTCACGGCATTGTTAAGAAGTCCAGTGACGCTTTCCATGTGCTGATGTTCGAGGTAGATATCGATTTGAGGATACTCTGGCCTGATTTTTTCTGCAGTCTCAAGAAACTCTTCTGCAGTCAAAAGGCCTGATTTCTCTTTGTCAGCTAGCTCAAAAAGATTTGTAATGTCTTCTGCAATCTTCCTTTGCTCAACTGATGCACAGTCTCCTAGTGCGTACACTCCCTCACAGTTATGGACATGAAGCCATGCATCTGTTGCCAGCACCTTACGATCTGCTTGCCCAATTTGTGCCATCAAGTCAGCCACCACTGGACGAGTGGCAATACCTGACAACCCCAAAATGTGGCAACAAACACCAAACTCAAAATTTCAGGAAAGACTTTACAACCAAGAATCTCAGCAAAGAAGATTTCCATTGGAGAAATCCTTGGAGTCAATTGTAGCAACAGATAACAAAAGATTCAACATCTGTAGCAATTCTTTGATCAGAGAGAGATGGTGTTGCCCGAAGCATGAGGGAGTTCACGCTTTCTTCAAGCACCTTCTTCTTCTTGGAGAAATACTTGGATTTGAGAATGTAGGAACAGATACAAAGAAGATTCAAGATTCAAGAGATTGTAGCAATTCTTTGATGAGAGAGAGATGGTGTTCTCTGAAGCATGAGGGAGCTCATGCTTTCTTCAAGCATCTTTGAGAGATGGTGTTTTAAGAAGCAAAGGGGTTTCATGCTCTCTTCAAACACCACCTTCTTGGAGAAATCCTTGGATGAGGAAGTTCATACTTTCTTCAAGCACCTTCAAGAGATTGGTGTTTTAATAAGCACAAGGGAGAGTTCATGCTTTTATTGAAGCACCTTCAAGAGATGGTGTTTTAAGAAGCAAATGGATTCCATGCTTTCTTCAAGCGCCTTCGAGAGATGGTGTTTCTAGAAGTCTGAGGGATTCTGTGCTTTCTTCAAGCACCTCCTCCTCCTCCTTCTCCTTAGTCTTTCTTCCATCCAGAAAACAAAGATGACTACATACCTGTGGACCAGACAACCATGCCGTATGGTAGCTGCACAAGCTCTCCTGTCTTCATTAACTTCAAGCACACATTCTCGTCTGTGACTTCGGAAACTCGCCATCCTATCTTCACATCCACTCCGTCTCGAGAGAATTTCTTCTGAGCATATTCACTGATGCGCCGATCGAAGCTGTTGAGAATGTGGTCTCCGGATTGCACAACAGTTATGGTTACATCTTGCTTAAGATGTGGGTAGAGACGACAAAGATCATCGTGGATGAGATCGTGAAGCTCCGCTGCGTACTCCACTCCCGTAGGTCCTCCTCCCACCACGACAAAGTGTAGCAATTTGCTCCTAGATTATCGCATTAAGATCAGCTTCGAGAGTGGAAGATGCGAGAAAGAAACCGCGACACTATAAGTCTTTGCTGAAATGATTCTAGAACTGATCTCAAGAATGATCAGAGATTCGCGAAAGGGTAGCTTGCTTGCATATTGCAGCAGCGATCGATCCTCGACTGCAAGCTCCCTGATCATCAGCTTGCAACGATCATGACTAGCAGGATTTCTTTTTCCCAATTTTGTCGAGTAGGTGAAGTGTGACGATCATCCAGACGAGGAATGAGCCAAATTTGGCTAGAGGTCAGACACGAGGAACGTAGAATTGTTTTAGATCCTGCTTTGTTCTGTCGACCTCCATTTTTTTCTCTCAAAACGGCGACTTTTGTGCAATTATTATCCAAAAACTCCATCTGTAGTTCGGGGATTTGTTTTGTCGCCGCAGTGCGAAATTTCGAGAAAAGGAAAAAACAAAAACACTGAGATTTCTGAGACGTATTTTGATTGCGTACCTATCTTCTGAAGAGAAGTTAGGAAGGCTTGCAGTCTCGAAGCGTTCCACCACGCTTTCGCGAATCTTTTCGGCGTCTTCAATCTCTTTGAGGAAATGGCAGTACTCCTGAACGCCTTTGGTGCCGAAAGTGTTGTTCGTGGCCCCCACCGCCACCACCAGGAGGTCGTAATCGAGCGTGAATTCCACATCCTTGCCTCGCCATTTTCTCTCGGAGACGTCGTTGCAAAGTATTTGCTTGGATTTAGCATCGATTCTTACACATTCCGATTGGTAAAACTCGATGTTTCTCTTGCGGATGATCCTTCGAATCGGCTCCGTGACGCTTCTCGCTTCTACTACACCTGATGCCACGCTTGGGAGCAAGGGAGTGAAGACAAAACAATTGCGAGGAGCTACCACACTCACATCATACAGCGAGGAGTCCAGGTTCTTCAGAAAACTAGTCCCCGCCCATCCCGTGCCCAGAACCACAACCTTCTTCTTGCGGCCCCGGCCTGTACCAACACTAGATCTCACCACTTCCTCGACTTCACCAGAAGCTGCTGCTGCTGGCCTTGACATCCCTTGTTCCTCCCGCTGACCTGCATCAGCGAGCACGACAAACAAACCCGCGCCTCCAAGAAATCCCGTAGCGGCAACGGCTGCAAGCAAATAGGAAACTCTCTCGTTTCCGCACCACAACATTCCGTGCATCATGAATCTCGGGAGCTGAGTCCAGTGAGCCTGTCCTCGTGACGCGGCATGAGTACTTCTCGAGGCAGCAAGTTCGGCCAACCTCCGAATCTCGTCCCGGCCTGCACGCGCTGGCACGTTGGGGGCGCGATGCGGATGATCATATAACCTTCGCACACTAAAGTTCCGTTGCTGCCGCCATGAACTTCCAGCGGCTCCAAACCAGTTCTTTAGACACGTCCTAGAGCTCTCAAGATCACGACTTGAAGCTACGAAGTTAAAGCCCCTAAACCCCTCGTGCTGCTGCTGTTGCTGCAAGCAGAACCTTAACGCATTCCGCAAAACCGACCTCATCATCGCCATTGATCAAGATCCTACTTCGTTTTGGCGCTTTCTTCACGAAATTCGCCGCATACTGCAACAACAAAAAGCCCTCATCCATCCCCAAGTACTACGACTTCTCGTAAACTAAATCCGCCCGTCCCATTTCTCATAGCCCCGCGCGCGGCCCATGACTTTCTTCAATGCTCCAGCACCTTCATCTCTCCGCTGCAACAACAAGAACAACCCTTACCACCAAACCATCATCAAGCTTAATCTCAGCTTAATCTCTCTCCCCTGCTGCAACAAAGGTACTCATAATATAACAAGTGATCAGATCATCAAGATTAATAATCTCTCCTCCACTGCAACAAGCGTATCCCACGTAGGGTCCAAGCATGGTAAAGTATGCTAATCTCCAATAGTTTCAGTCTAAGCATAAGTACAGAAAAAAAGTAGCGTTTTCATCAATGTCATCACGAAGCTTAATCTCCTCTCCACTTACTGCAACAAACTCAATACAACAATATTCATGAATCAAGCTTGATCTTTTAGAGTCTCCACTTCAACAAAACAAACCCATACAACAAAACATAATTGTCATAAAAAAGATTATGAAAAAGATTGATCTCCGCTGTCGCTGCTGCTGCGACAACAACCCATTACGAAAATCATCAGAATCTTCAGAAAATTTATGTCGATTTTTCGCTCGCGGAATAATCCTTTCGCAGGTTTTTGCTCTCCAATTTGCAAATTTTCCCGGCAGCTGGCAGCGAGGAATAGTCGCTGCGCCTCAATGATTTTTCGTTCTCTGCAGTCGACCAATCCAAGTGTGCCACATTGCATTCAGCAATTCCATCCTTTCTGCTCAGATCCCCAAAACTAACCAGCTCATCCTATCAATGGATGAGCTTGTTTTATTGGACTCTGTTTATTATGGGTGAACTCTATTTAATTCAGGTAGGACAAAAGGTTTCATTTCCTCTATGGTTTGGATGAGAGAGCTGCTGTATGAGGTACTTCTTTTTTAGAAACTTTACTCTTTATATTAATTTAAGAGTGTCTAAAGCACCTTGGCTGATGGAGAAGCATTTTTCTGTCACACCTATTGGGAGATCCTACCCATTCCTTTGCTAATTCTTTTATGAAAACTGTAGGGGTTTCAAAACACTTGGATTCTAAGACTAAAAGAAAATTCAAAACTAGATCAAATGCAAATTCAGCATGAGAGCTGATGGAAACAATGTAACATGGCTAAGGTTTAAGATTTAGGGTTTCATGCAAATTGAATTTGATAAGAAAAACAGACTAGAGAGTAAGGTAGGCTTCTAGCTGTCACCCCCACAAATTGGTTCCAAATTGAAGTCAAAATTGGACCTCAAACATTATACAGATGCAAAGTCTCTTTCCCCTCAAAGAAGAGCCCACAAAACCCACTTTGCCAATGTCAACCACTTTGACAAAGATCTTCAATTCAAGATCTACTCCAAAGTTGTTGTACTGCTACAAAACTCAAAATCTGAGCAAATAACGTAAAGTGAAACCCTAAGCCCTAAACCCACTACACCAGTGCTGATGGTGTTGTTTGTCATGTCTAAAGTGGCCAAAAAGGATTTGGATTCATAGCATTCCTTAATTACAGATAACAGGTTTCACTAATTACAAACAATTCCATGTTGCCAATGCCAACAAGGCAATCAAGATCTTCAATTCAAGATCTCTATGACAAGTTGTAGTCCGCAATAAACATTATCACCCATTACATCATTTGAATGGTGTAGTTGCCTCAAGTGGTCAAAGGATTTGCACCACTCTTCTCCATCTTCTTCATCCCCCTTGAACTGTTGTAGGTGTGTTTTCATTTGGATTCAACCCCGCAATTCAGGCCCCATATATGGGATGCAAGAATCACAAATCCTCATGGAATTTGTTGCTTGCTCTCCACAGGTTTCACAGAGAAACTCATCATTGTCATCAAATTGCTCAATATCTAGGTTTTGAAGAAACTGAAATCCAATTGAGTGGCGAAAGAAAGCTGGAGCTGTGGTGAAGGACATCGTATCTTCTTCATCATCATCTTCATCTTCTTCAGCTATTTGCTCACCACAGCTCCAGCTTTCAACTACTGTACCTGTCTTCCTTTTCTCTTTCTCTGCCACCATCTTTTGTTGTGTTTCTTTTGTTGAAGGAAGAATTGCTGCAACCTGAGCAGCAGAGGGTACATCATCACCCGTCTCATTAGTACACTCAAGGTTGATGTGTCCGGACATGCCTGCACATTTAGGGCAGAGTGATGACAGTGGTTTGCTTGAGAGAGCATCAGATAATTGTTGTTGGAGAATTGCAACCGCTGTTCCATGCTGCTTCTCTAGCTTCTTAATTTCATGCCTCATGCCTTCAGCATCTTCCTCAGCCACAGCTGCCGCATTCTGCATACACCCATAAACACATCTATTTTTTTCAGAAGAACACATGCACCAAAATTTGAGAATGCAATGGCATCCATAATTTTGCACTTTTGATCAGTTCTGCAGATGAGAACCATGGAAGCAACATCCTGGTTTTGTCTGATCAAACAGGGATTGAGTAGAGGTTGTTTTACTTTAGCAATGCTAGTTGCCTCCTCTGCCTCTTTCAAGCGAACAAGAAGCTCTCCAGCAGCTTGGACAGCATCTGCTGTGTCTTGCAGCTGTGTGTGGAGTGCCTGAATTTCCTCCCTTGCAATTTTCTTCTCACGATCAAGCTCAATCTTCATAGCCACTATTTGTGAGGATTGGATATCAAACCACTGGGCCTCGGTTGCATTCATACCAGATCTCCTTGCCACCGTCTTCATGTCTGAGACACCATCACGAATCTCCTGAACCTTTGCCAGCAACAGAGTATACTTCTCTTGCAATTCAGCATACTGGTTGAGAAGGCGAGCATGTCCCTCCATAGCCAACTGGAGAGCATCATGAATCTCTCGTGTACACCTCTTTTCACGTTCAAGCTCCTTCTTCCATTTCTCTGCCAGCTGCTTGTGATTACGAGATTCTTCCCTGAGCTCCTGCACAATAACGATCCATTCACTTTCTCGCTGATCCCACTCTTTCCGTTCCTCTTCCAAGCGCTTGTCAGCAGTTGCTTCTGGCTGACCTTGAGGGCTGCCAGAAGAGGAAGCTGAATCCTGCAAGGGAGAACCCTCAGGCAACCCAGACACAGACGCGAGCAGCTTACTATTTACAGGACTTGGAGGCAAAATGTTCTTCTCAGGGATGACTGACAGACAGCACTGCTGTTTAGTGGGCACCCGTGGTGCTGTTCCTGTCTCAAGGTAGAGCTGCAGCTGGCTCCTCAATTCAGTAATCTCCTGTTGAAGAGCTTCTCTCTCCCCAAGGTCACAGAAGGTTTTGTACTTTTGAAGCTCCTCTTCCAATGACTGCTGTTTCATCTTTGCTGCTGTATTGACATCCAGGCACTCATTGAATTTCTCCTGCTGCAGCATCTGCCAAGAGTAGTAAAGGTGAATTCTAAGCTCAGATCTGCACACTTTGGATTACATCTGAACACAAAACCCCACTTCTGAAGCATTTTGTGATGTAGAGATCTCTTTTGTACCTCAAATTCAAGCGGTAAGGCAGACAATTCATCAGCATGAAACTCATGTGCTCCACCAGGGAGGACACCCTCCAGTTGTTTCTCCATCTGTGCAATTTTCTCCTTCTGCCTTTGGTGTACGACGGCATTAGACTCCTGCTCACTTTTGCATTGCTGCACCTGTCCATCAGAAAAATTGGTTTCACCAATCACACCTTTCTCACAGAACACTGGTGTGTGCTTTGTTTATTGTTGCCAGGTACCAGCCATCCATGATTTGAAACAAAATAAAAGTCTGAGCATCATAGAGAGGGTTTAAACAGGATTGAGAACTATTGGAAGACTCCTTACCAGGCAGTGCAGTTCTTCAATTTCTGCTGCTTGCAGACTTATGATTTCCTTTGCAGCTTGCTCTCTCCTCAAAGCATCTGCCAAGGCAGCTGCCTCAGCCACCTACAAAAACAAAAAAAATCATTTTTTGAGACCAACATCTAGCCATCTTTAACAAAACCAGTGTCACCTTGCTGACAATCTTGAGAGTTGCAATGCAAAATTGATTATGTATCTTCAAAAGTGGGAAAACTACAATGTCTAGTAGTGTACCTCAGAGCTGTGTGCAGGGGTTTTTGGGGTGACTGATGAGTTTTGGTTGAGCTCCTCTTCTAGAATCAGTTGCCATAGTGATGGCCCATCTCTTGCATCTGGTGAATTAAGATCTGGAGGTGACAATCCCTCCACTCCTGTTTCTGAAATTTCAAGGTCAGTTCCTTCATTTGCATCATGACTAGAAGGACCATGCAATGTTTCACACTTCATTGAGCCTTGTGTTTTGCCAGCATTTTGAAAAGAGGATTGAACTCCACCAGACCTGCAATCCATATGAGACAAAAATTCAGCAACTTCAAGCCAGTTGTAAGATAAGGTTTCCATCAGAGAAGACAAAAGATTCACTACAATATATTGTTTGTAAACCAAGATCACAAAAATGATACCTCTGCACTGATCTTCTTTGCTGTGTGGCCAGGATCTCAAGACCATGTGCAAGGCTTGCAGCAAGCTCATCTCTTGAAGATGAAAAAGCTTTGCTGCTACGGATTGAGTAGCTGAGAGGCAACTTTCCACTGATTGAAAACACACCCGAAGCCATATTTGCCTTTGAGGAGCACTTGCTGTCATTCACAACAGGTGAAAGGATTGATGTGCGCAATTCTGGTGGTGTGATCATATGCAGTTCTGAATGGCTAGTAACTAAATCTGCTGATGGTAAACCAGATTTTGGATTTTCTTCCTGAGCTTTGTGTTGTCCAATGGAGTTGGACTCTAGTCCTGTTTCAGTCATCTTAGTCACAACAGTTTGTAGAAGTTCCCCTATTTCCTCATTCCTCATGGCTTGGTGATGATGATGATGATCACTGTGAGAAGATGGAGAGAACGACAACTTCATCTCAATTGTTGATGGCTGGTAGTCATCATCATCATTTTTGGGAGTAGACTGAGCTGAAGGCTTGTCCCCTTCATCATCATCATCATCATCATCACCCTGATCAATCTCCATCTTCTCATCAAAGGGCTCTGCATCAACCAGTGATCGTGTCATCGGTTGGCCCAGACTTAGCCTGAGAATATTATAACTGCGGCGTGCAGACCATCCATTGGAGAACCCTGTAGTAGTAGTACTCCCATTTTCCTGAAGATTGTTGCTGTTCATTTTCATCTTCATCAATTCCTCCTGCATATGTATATTTCCTCAATCATTAGCATTTCTCCTCGACAACAAGTTGGTCATCAGCATCTCTACATTTGCAAATCCTCAACGATCTCTGAAGGATCATGACAAGTAACTATGATGCAAACAAGGAAAAGCAGAAAGGTACAACATGTGTTGCTCATCATAATGCTAGCAACAGAGACCAGGGTTGCTAGACATCTAACAGATAAAGCAGACATCATTGCACCTTGAGCTGGCGAATCTGTTCACGAAGAAGCTTCACATCATTGGCAGTTTCTTCATTCACAACTGCCTTGTTTTGCATGGCCTTTGCCCTTTGAGCAAATCGAAGAGTACTGAGTGTCTCATTTCTGCAACTGCAATTTTTCCATTTCTCAAATGGTCAAGGAATAGTCAACCCTAATATGCTCCTATTCCTCATCTGTGATTCAGAGAAGATTAGAGCAATACCAGTTAGTTTAGTGAAGTCTTGATGAGTGAAACTTAATTAGCACAGGCTGTGTGGCAGAAAACTAACCTGCTGGCAGGAGAGATGGCACAAATCATGGCAAGCTTTGCATTACCACCTAAGGACTCTTGAAGCAGGAAAGTGAGGCGGGAATCTCGATAGGGGATATGCCGTTGTTTCCCTGTCTGCGCAACTTCTGCTAATATGTTAATCACATTCCTGCACAAAAAAATAAAGAGAAACTGTCTCAGTTTTTTCTGTCTTGCTGACTCTTAAAATGATCAGTGAGGTTTAATCAAGAGCATATTTTGCATACTCAGGGTTCTAGGGTAAAGAAACAAAGCTGCTCACCCAAGTTGGGAAAGGGATTTGTTGATGTTTCCAGCTTCCTTGAGTCTCTCACCAGCAGCACCTGTCCGTTTCTGTCGCTCTGATCCTGCTAGATCCACCAAGTTCATACGGCTGCTCCTCACGCTGCTCACACCCTCTGCAACACTCTATGGAAGGAGAGAAACACACACACACACAATGAATAATTCCATGTCTTCAAGAAACCAATCAGGTAAAGAAAGATCTAGAAGGCCCTTTCATATAAAACCTGCAACATGGACTGGCTAGTGCACCACACCTTAGAGTGGGACTCAATAACAAAAGTGAGTACGCTGTGAGAACGAGAGCTCTCATTGTTCATTGATGTTGAGCCAATAGTTCTGTTTGCAAGTCCCTGCCAAAAAAAAATCATTAAACAGATGTGAACAATGCCACAAAAGCTAGTAGCAATCATTGAAAATAAGAACAAGTGCTCTTGAGCAACTGATTTGAGGTCCATCAATCAACAAAGCATTTCTTGCAAAGGTGTAAGTAATTGTCGTCGTTTCAGGATAAGAAATTTTTTCGGGGTTTTAGAAATGCCTCTCTCTCACCCTCACAAGAAGGTGAGCAACATCTCCCATGCTAGAAACGTATTCTTCAGTCAAGCTTTCAACATAAACACCTGTCTTTGTGTCCTCTCGAATCTGCAAAATTGACACAAAAACACAATTCGTATTTTATCTGTACTGTTGTTGATCTCGATCATGACGGTAGTAAGACTCATGAAGGATTCATGAAGGACTGTGAAATAAGAACCACTGTTTTGATGATTCCAACAACAGGATTGTGACGCAGGGGATGTATGGAACCATGGGGACTGTACCATGAGGTTCTTCAAAGATGGCTCAAGCAAGTCTGTGATCTGTTCATTGTGTATCTGTGAAGCACATAAAACAATGGGCAGTTAAGACCAAAAAACTTCAGAAACATATAGTGAGTGGGGTGGCAGTTTAAATATTGGAGTTTCACACTTCTGCATTTCACTTGTTTCCTAGACAGGCCTGGGGAAGAAGCAGTAGAGAATGTGCACCTCAAGAAAGGAGCAACGACATTGGTACCGTAGATGCTTGTCTACATTGTCCCTCTCTTCCTGTTAGAGTTTCCAATGTAAACTTACATCAGGAATCAGCAGTGTGTGTCAAATCTCCATTATGCCATTTTGCAAAAGGGATTTTCAAAAAGAAGGGGATTTTCTCCCTTGCCTGTTGGATACGAGAAAATAGCTGCTCAAAGATGCGGGGCGTGATGCCACGATCCTCAGTTGGCAAATAGTCAGAAGTTGAACCCGGCATAGGACCCCACATTGTGTGTGTTTTTCCACTTCCTGTCTGCCCTTCACACAAGTCCATCAATTCTGATGTCAAAGATTTGTCATAGAAACCACATAAAAACACATTGCAATGACTCTCACCATCCCCAGCTGCCACTGCTGCTTGAACCCCAATATATACATTGAAGAAGAAGAGTGGATGATTGCTGTACTATAATACCTGACCATAAGCGAAGATAGAACTGTTGAAACCTGCCAGACAATTCTCCACCATTGGCAATCCCACCATCTCAAAGACAGCTTGCTACATACCAAAAACAAACACACATACAATGAATCCACGCTTTCTTCAGCTTTATCTTCAGAATTGGTGAACTAATAATTCTGTCTCCTCACTTCCAATTCCAGTTGTCTCACTGCTGATCACCCAGAACAAAACTGCAAGCTCTCTATTTACAACAAGAATTGCAAGGTCTGTGTGTACAAGAATTGCAAGAAAAGGAGATGAGAGTGAGTGAAAGAGAGAGAATGTGAAATGCTTTATCACCTGAGAAGCATCTTCACCGATGACCGCATCGAAGGTGAATTGCTGTTCAGATATCAACACTGAATTGGAGGAGAGTTTTTGCACTACGTTTGTGGCTTCCTCTGCCTCTTCCTTGTTGTTCAGCGGACGCACCCTTACTACCACCTGCCATGAAGAATTTGCTGCTTTTGTGAAATCCTGACATGAGAACATCAGCAGCAGACACTGTGCTATGTCCCTACACTTCCATACACAAAGAGAAGGAGAAGAAGAAGAAAAAGAAGAAGAAGAAGAATCTGCAAAAGATCTAAAGACTCTGCACAGGATCTCCAAGAATCTGCACAGGATCACAATGTCACGTTCTCCACCTTTACTCCTGTATCAGTAGCTTCTGAAGATTCCATAGCTGTGGAGCTCATCAAAGCTTCGATCCCTCCTCCTCCTGCTGCTTCAATACTGCCCAAATTCAGTTTCCTTTTGGTAGCGGTAGAAGGCAGCAGGTCATGTCCCATACCAAAAGGTTGGATTTGAGGAGGAGGGCCACCGACAACCAAGTCCTGCTGCTCTTGCCTGGCAGGAGAAGGCTTGGGCAGCTGCAGCTTTGGCAGCAATGCTGCAACGGGGCTTGTAAGAGGAGCTCCTCCTGGGCTTTCTTTGTAACTAGTAGTACTAGTAGTCTTTGTTCCTTTCCCCACTGATTTGCAAGCGACCAGTCCATCCAGCACCTGCGATTGCTTCCAAGCAGCACATGAGATCTGTTCCCTTTCTCAAGCCTTCTTTTGTTTTCAACATGAGTCTTCTTCGTCCAGAAAATGAAAACGTCTGAACAAATTGCAGGTGCGGATGAAGACGAAGAAGAAGAGTAGTTCGATCTCTCAAGCTATTTTTATTTTCAACATGGATCTTCTTCGTTGAGAAAATGAAAACTCTGAACAAATTGCAGGCGTGGATGAAGAAGAAGAAGGAGGAGGAGGAGACGGAGAAGGAGAGTTTCATTTCTCGAGCTTTTTGTTGAGTTCAACATGGATCTCCTTCGTTCAGAAAAGAAAAACTCTGAAGAAATTGCAGGTGTGGATGAAGACGAAGAAGAAGAAGAATGCAAAGTTGTTTTGTCGACAAGCGGCACTGATATTGTCCCTTCTTCGCCACCTTAGAAGATGGAGCATGTATCAGAGACAATAAGTCTACTTGAACTTTCCTCCGCAAAAAGCTTGACAATCTCAGAGATTTCAGAGAGAAAGGATTTTTGATAAGCGAGGAGATCCTTACATTGTTAGGAGCATCGGGCGGAACATTCTCATTCAGTTGTCG
The DNA here is from genome assembly GCA_963921925.1 of Sphagnum tenellum. NCBI lineage: Eukaryota > Viridiplantae > Streptophyta > Sphagnopsida > Sphagnales > Sphagnaceae > Sphagnum > Sphagnum tenellum. Next base: position 27,585,493 of record OY998144.1, read on the forward strand.
AAGTTTGCGAGTAGTAGGAGTTTTGCCCACATGAAGAATAGGTGACGACTTGTGTCGCCATGGACGCAACCCAAAAGGATCTCTCTCCCACTGCAGCTGCTGCTGAGAAGAGAAATCTACACCACGGTTGTTCACCCGAGTCCGACCCACTCCGCCCTTCACCATGATTTGCAACGTAGTCCCTACCTCGAGACTTCAACCTTTCAGGTTCTTCCACGAGAAAAACAGAAGAAGAAGCGTCTTCAAACCCCAGCTTCTTCAAGCCCCAAGTGTTGCGAGATCTAATCCAGCACAACAACTCCGGCAAACCCCAATACAACTGCCGGATCTGATTCTTCAAAATCCATTACGAGACTTTCTGCTGGACCCAGAACTCTTCTTCCAGCCCCAAATCCCGTAGATTTTCTTTCAGCAGCGGTTTCTCAGCAGCTCCTCCAGCTAGTACTCAGACTGAAGTTGGAGAGTTTTGTACTGATTCTATGCTCATGCACTTTCGTGATCCCTTCAGATCAGAAACGAATCTCCGACCTCTGCTTTGCTATTCCCCCCACTTGTTCTGCTTGCTCGAAGTCAATCAAGCAACTCGTGCAACTAAACAAAAAAGCTCACAACTTTATAACGATCTGACAAAACAAGACTCAGAACTTCGGGGATCCGACCAAACAAAACTCACAGCTTTGACGATCCCTCATGCAAAAAAAACGCAAAGAGCTGTCATTTGTTACAGGAATCAATCCTCTGCCGCTGCTGTCGGAGTGTGTCCCCGCGATCGTAAGGAGGCCGTTGCGCGACGGATTCAAACAGTTTGAAATAGCGGAAATCGACAAAGTGCGCGGCGGCGGGGGGGACGGGGTCTGGGCCCTCCTCCTCCTCCTCGTCGCCCACCCTTCCTCTCGCGGAGCCCACTGGGCCTTACTAAGGACTTCGAGTCCCATGTGTGGTTGAGAGGTCCCTAATAAGGACCGAGAAGGAGAGTACCGTGTGGCATTCGAGGTTTCAGGTTTGACTTGTCATCCTTGAGTGGTCCTTATGAAGGACCGAATAGTCTGTGATGAGCCAGAGTATGAGAGTGGGTATCATCATGTTCTGAAATTGACCCAAGCTTTTGACCTTGTATTCTTTGTATTCTTTAATTTTAATTTAGAAAGGATTTTTGGGTATTCTTTCATTTTTTTTTAATTTTGTTCTTTTCGTTGAGTAACTTGGAATGGTTTTGGAACATGTACAATGCTTTTGAAGATTAAAGCAACAACAGAATAATGAAGAGGAATTCTGAGGTTGTATGGCTCTCCTAGCTCATAGATAGTGTTTCCATTGCACATCATTTTTTTGGGTGGGTCAAACCGACCTTTTGGGTCATTTCTCAATGGAATCATCACCTGTAAACAATGATGAGAAAAAAAGATCTTGTAGTTGTGCTACTTTGCAACAAGGTGATCTAACAAGCTTTATGCCACTAATCAAGTGGGACATGACATTGCTGCAATTTTGCTATACATTCAGCTACAACTAAACAACTTTTTTTGACAACTTTGGTTATGTAAGGGCAATTTACAACTCTATGATGAAAATGGTCTTATTTGAAAGAAGAATAAAAGAGTAATGGAATGTTTTGAATGAAACCACAAAAACATTGAATTGAACATTGAACCCAATCAAAGAAAATTCATCATTGTAAATCAAAGAGTAAAAATTTGACAAAAATAATTGAAATATATGAAATGAACCTACAAAAGGATTTTCACTTAATTGATACATGGTGCACAATGTAGTTTCCCTTTAGTCGCACTTTGTTGATCAAATATCATCTAACAACATAACAATGGGGGGAATGCATTTGGAAGAACAATAAAATAGAAATATCATTTAGGATTTTATTGAGTGTTAAGTGGATATCATTATTTTGTAGATCAATGCAAGTCAATTCTTTAAGAGAATTAAAATAAAAAACCAAAAATATATTTGAAAACCTTTTTTACCTTTGAATTTTTCTTATTAAAAAGGTTCTCATCATTACCATATTAGTGTGATGTGTGAACTTAGTTCTTTGATAAGGGTTACAATTTTTACATTAGTAAAAATAATAGAAAATAATTTTTAATTAATAAATTCTTGCAAAACTTAGCTTAAGCTTAAACTTTAGGCAATGATCACCTTAAAACTTAACTTGAAAACTATGTATTATTAGACAAGGTTGATACTTGAGGTTGTCAAAAAAATTTAACCAACTATTGTAATGCTTTTACCATTATCAAAATAATTAAATTATTTTCAGTAAATGCAGATTTTTTCAAATTTAGTTGTCCATCATGTTAGAAGTTTTAGAAATTGTATTGTTGTTTATTGTACATGGTTATTTTGTTTACTCCAAGTCTATGTGGATAGGTCTTTGAAAGTGCCAATTTTTAATATATATATTATTGCTACTATTGGAGTGAGAAAATGAATAGTAAATAATTATTGGTCAAGAAGATGAAGGAATGGTAAACGTATATTGCATTATTTCATCAAATTTTCCAATTGATGGATATTGGTGGCAATCATCACCAATGGATACATGGGAAAGAACCACCAATATATGTATTATGGGTGAGTTGAAAAAAGTGATTGTTAAAGAAACATATTAATTAATGTACATTAAAAATGTTATTAAAATTTTAAAAATGTTATAAAAATATAGTAAATTAGTTTGAATGCCCATAGTTTATGTACTTAAAAAGTGATTTCATGTGATAATTGTTTTTCAAACAAGGTAAAGTTCAATTTAACACACAATTTTGGGATGTCTAGGGTTTTTTGGAAATGTAATCATTTGTTATATGTAAAACAGATTTTTTCTATTCATATTCAATTTTATATGTTTGAAATTCATTGATCTATATAAGTGGATAGTACTGCCAAAAGTTGGATGAAAAAAATTAAAGTTTTCATAATGACACATGTAAAATTTGGTTAAACCTATTCCTAGGAAAACACTTTGTCCTTAGTGCCTTAAACTCCTTTTATTGTGACTAGAACCTACAACCTACAAATGGTAAACCAAACTATTACCAAATTAGTAGGGTTAAGTTGTAACATGAGAATTTTAGTACATGTGATAGATTATGTAATCACTTTTATAGTATTATAAAATAATGTAGTGAACTCTAACTATTTTATGTTATTGGGCAAACCTTGGTTAAAAAATGTAATTTGTTTTCATGATTAGGGAAACAACTTGTGGTAATTTAGGAAATAATTATAGTAAAGGTGAAAGCACACTAGGGTGTCAGAATTTTGGTAGACTAAAGTACCTTTTCAAAGTCTTATTTTCATGTAGTTGAAAATTAATTTTAAATATGAATATTTAGATGATATTGAAAATCATTTTTTTCCATTTCCAATTTCAAAACATGATGTTACAAGACATATCAAAAAATATCAAAAAAGTTTTTTTTAATAATTATTTTTAAATGCTTAATTTTTAAAAAATAATTATAATTTTAGAATTTTATAAAGTCCATACATAATAAATCAAAATCACATTCCATTCATTCAATGGATCTTTAGTTTCTTAAACATAAATTATTCAATAAACCAAAGTTTCAAACACAAAAAATAACACATTGTAAGATAGAAATCCATATCCATGAATTTTGCAAGTGTGACAAAAAATGTGGGCAAAATGCAAAAGTCCATTACTTATTGACTATTGACAATTTTGATTTGATTTTTTCATTTTTCAAAGGTTGATTATGATAGCTTTAGATAAGTGGGTCCCTTTTTTATTATTTCAATGGATATTATTTTATTTATTTTCTTGTACCTAAGGGATACATGGTAAATTGCCAGTGTGACATCCATATAAGGTCATTATAGTGTGCAAACACCCATAACCAAACATTTGGGTAGTGATACTAAGTGATTGGAAATATTAAGTATGTGTTATGATTCTAGCAAGGAATTATAAATGATGAACACATTTAATGTTTACTTATAGCCAAAATTGTTTTTTGTAATGGCATAATTGTACTACTTGAAAAATTAGTAATGTTAATTATTATAAATATCATAATAAATACTACAATAAATCTTGAAAAGCCACATGTATTGAATTTTAAAACATGCACCTTGAAACAAAAGGAGGTTGTACCAATGGTGTCATTGGAAAATACAATCTATCCAAAAATGTATTATTGTGCCATATGTCAAGTGACATACAAGTCAAACAAATGTGTATCAACAATAAATTTTAAAAGTTATAGGTAGCAAATTGGATTTAAAATGAAAACCAACAACTAACTAAACTAAGTTTGGGAACAATAGATCAATTTTAATGTGTGAAAATGAACATTCATTTGAATTTGTAACACACATGTGTTTTCAAATTGTTGTTGACAAAATTCAAAGACATATTCACCTAGATGTATAAGAACTTGAAAGGAATCCCTCTAGAATTAACAGAACATAATCTGATTGATTTGCATACTACAATATTGCTAATTCATTAAACCTAATATTGAATGAACCCAAATTATGTTTCAATGATGAAATTAGATATTAATAAATTATTGGTTGCAAATTTAATACAACCTATAGAAAAGAAAAATAGTTATCACCAATAATAACGGTTTTTTAAAAAAATGGGAAATTTTACATTTGTGTGGATTTCCATAAGTTAAATGCAACCACAAAGAATTACCCATACTAACTATTGTTCATTGATAAGGTTTTCAACATTAGAACAAGTCACAAGGCTTCCTCATCTCTAAACAAGTACTTTGGGTATTAATCATCCATAGCTGCAAAGGATAATTACAAAGTTATTTTCATATTTGATGGGGGAACAATCATAGTATATGCAATGTTTTTTAGTGTGAATAATGGATTGCCAACATATTAATGGGTAGTCAACAAAACATTCATGGAATATTTTGACCAATTCATGAAAAAAAAATTACTTGATTTTATGGTGCATAATTATTTAAACATTCACTTGCCCAAATTGAAATTAGGCTTCCAAAAGTGCACAAAGCTTAACATGTAAGCATGACTAGCCTATAGTGTATGCATTTTGATTGTTGAACAAAGTTAAGTGAAATTATACCACCACAAAATAAAAATAAAATCAGTAATGGTTTTTCCTTTCCACAACTTGAGACACTAATTATTAAGTAATAAATTTGTTTTTTATGTAAACCACATGGTGTTAATTTACTTAATGAACAAGACACAAATGTCCAAATAGATAATAAGATGGTTGTTACAATTTTTAGAGTACAATGTTATTGTAGCTTACATATTAGGAAGGACCCATGTGGTGGTTGATGCATTATAAATAGTACTTAATACACATGAACCAGTAGGTGTTTTAGACTAAACAATAGATGTTACATTATTTGTAGTATATTTTGTATGGATTAAGGATGTACAAGATTATTTGCACATAGGACAATTTTTATAAAACTTTATGGGAGCACAAAAGTAAAAAAATGTTAAGAAAGTAAAACCTTTCACCATTTGAAATGAAATATTTTTCAAAAGACAAGACAATAGGTTATGAAAATGTTTTGTAATAGAAAAGATACTTGTAATATTTAGGAGTTACATGAGGGGGTAGTATGTGATCATTTTATTACAAAAAAGTAACAAAAAAGACCTTACTTGTAGGATAATGGTGGACTACATTATTTAAAGAAGTAATGGAGTATTGTAATAATTATGACCTAATATGTCAAAATGTAGGTCGATTGAAGATCATGAATCTAGAAAAGTTAGTGACAACATTATTGAAATAGTTGTTTATGAAATGGGGGTTGGATTTTATGGGACCCATCAAACTAGTTGGTATTTTTTAATGCTAGATATGGATTGTTGACAATTGACAATGCCACTGAGTGGGGTGGAGGCACAAATGTTTCAAACCAACATTGTAGTTCAATAACAATGAGGTTCATTTAATTACAAGTGTATTTTGGTTAGGTTTGGTTGTCCATTAACATTGATTACAAATTAAGGATGTCATCAATAACCTAATTAAACACTTATTGTTAAAACATGTTACTTCATCAATTTATTACCCATAAGGGAATGGACAAGTAGAGCTCATTAGAAAGATGATCAAAAATTATTTAACAAAATTTGGGAATGAAAATCATATTAACTATGATATTGAACACCTATCAACAAGATTGTTTTCATACATGACTATGTACAAGGTTGCACCATATCAACTAATGTATAGTTTGCACCTACTAATGTTGACAAAATATGTTTTACCATTTTTCAATGGAGGACCATCCATAATGCAAACCCAATACGAACACTAACAAGTTGATTACATGATTAAAAAAGGTTGTAAAAATACTTGTTGGATACATGAGAACATGTTGTTGGAGCTTAATGGAACATGTACCTATGTTGCAACATCATCCAAAGAATTTTAGCTTTGCGATTAAATGCGTTTTGGTTTCCAAGAAAAGACAAATACAAACTTAGTAGTTCAAAAAACGGTAGTATGGGCTACACAAATACAATTTTTTTTTATAAACAATATTGTATTATTGGTCATTTTGGGTAAGTTTGAACCCAACCTTGTGTTAATTAATGTTGATAAGCTTAAACCATAAAGGTATATCAATTAAATACTCTTAGAACTAGTTGTCAAATAGGTTAATTAGGAGTGTGTGGAAATAGGTAGTAATCTAAACATAGAATGTGGAATTACACCAATATACTAAGATTGGAAAACAAAAGTGTGAAGTCATCTACAAAAGAACAAGTAGATGTGTGTCACAAGTTGGAACAATAACATGTATGAGAGAATGAAATAATAAATGAAGAAAAAGGTAGTTGATGTGTTATGACATGATATGTTAACAAGTAGTGAAAGGTTAATGAAATACCGCCAAAGCGGCTCCTGTGTAGGGAGCAAGGCTTCTCGAAGTCTAATTGATCTGTTTATTCCTTGAATTGTCAAAGCACATGAACACTGATGTAACTATTAGTTAATCATTATTAGTTCATGTGTATATAATTAAAGTGCCACTAATAAAATATGCAACTAAGAAAAGTGATTGCCATTTTGACTAACCTTAAAAAACTACCCAACTTTTATGATTCAAGGGTGTTTGCACACTATGGTGACCTTATATGGATCTCACACTGGCAATTTTTCTTGTATTCCTTAGGTACCAAAATAGAATAAAATAAAATACATTGAAATAATAAAAAAAGGGACTCACTTATCTAGAGCTATCATAATCAACCTTTCAAAAATGAAAAAAATCAAATCAAAATCATGGATAACCAATAAATAACAAACTTTTGAATTTTGCCCACATTTTTTTGTGATGGAATGTGATTTCAATTTATTATATTATGAACTTTTTAATATACCAATAATTGTAATTGTCTAAAAAAAAATTTAAATATATTTAAATATGTTTTATAGCATCATAAGTTGATTGAAAAAGGAAAATATATATTTTCAATATCATCTAAATATTCATATTTTAAGCCAATTTTCAGCTAAATTAAAAAAGGACTTTGAAAAGGGACTTTAATCTGTTAAAATTCACACCTTAATGTGTTTTCACCTGCAAGTGGATAATAATAATAATTATCTTGAAAATAAATTAACATCCATTCTAGTTGTCATTTTCTTGGTGTTTTACATACAAGGCAAGACATTCTGAGTGTAAAAAAACTTTTTCAATTGAGTGCATCAAATTGTGCAAAAAATGATGGAAGAAAAAAATAAAATGAGAGAGCAAAAGCAAAAGGAAGAGGGAAAACATATTTTAAAATACTTATATGTAGAGCCATGGCATGTTTTTTTTCCAAGATGTTCACCTCCAACACTAACAAATTTTTATTCATTAAAAGAAGAGGAAATTGATTTAGATGTTGTGTTTAAAAGGCAACAAAATATTACAAATAAGAACTTGTGAAACATAGAATTTTTTTTGTAGGAGTCGTGTATTGACTAAGAGGAGCTTGAAAAAATAACCCTAAATATGTATTTTTCAAATTCTAAAGAAAAACAACAAACAACATAAGAAAATTTTAAAGAACCAGTGGAGGAATAACATCCTTTTGAGAAAAATTAAAAGCATCAGGCAAGAGCCACATGACTTTTGTAAAAGGCCAAGACAATAGTTATTCGCTTAAAACTTGTAACTTCTAGTGTTGGGCCTTAAAAAAAACCATGTACAAAAATGGTGAAGAATGTGCTATTAGAAAAAATAAAATTGTTATAATTAGTTTGGGGAAAAAAGGGAAAAAATGGGCAAATTATGTAGGGTAATTTAAAGTTGAATGGAAAACACCTAGACATGAGTTGTTGGTATAGTTTTGGAACACCTTAAAGGTCAATACAAATGATTAACTTTTTGCACAAATGAACAACAAGGTTGTATGCATTGATAGACACATGATTATAGTTAAGTTCAAGATTTCAAACAAAAGAGATTAGAAAAGCTATCCATTTGTTTTAAGGAGAAAGTTGAACATGCATTATGTCAAATTATAAAGGCAAAAACACATATAGGCAAGGAATAATGGAATGATTTAAAAGTGATTTATCCATAAAATGTTAAGTTATTTTTTCACAAATTATTTACCAAAAGAAGAAGGTTAGCTACTTCAGTAACATGAATGCAAGTTTTTTCATAACAACAAATTAAGGAAAGGCAATAGATTGGGCCACTATTGTGTTCAGTCACATGAAGAAAAACTCCAAAGGTTTTGCATAAATAAAGACGTTGTATGTGATATTAAAAAGGTAATACCAATGAAGGATGTGTGCACTTAAGCCTCCAACATAGAATTGCTCATGGAAGAGTGGATTCTAAAAGTGGAATCGTAAGCACTTGAAACATTTAGAACACAAACAAATAATTAGAAAGTGGATTAGATAATGGAATATAGTGGATGAAAACAAAGAAACAAGTCTAAATTGAAAATCTATTTCCTTGACAAAATAACATGAAGAGAAATGACAAACAAGGATAACACCTATGAGTGCAAGACAATTAAACGAAAAATGGGGAGATTCTAGAGTTGATTTTATCAAAAGATGAAAGGTGTAGTAGTATATTTCAATAAGATTAAGTACAACATGTACTAAAAGGAGAAATCTCTTACACCTTAATATATAGAACAACACATGGGGAATGAATAATGAAAAAGTGATCACCAACACTTTACTAGGATGATTGATTCTTGTTTTTGTTAGAAGGGGAACATGGGCTACCAATAAATACACATGGTTAGCCTTTACCATGAATGGCACAAATCATTTTAAAAGACAAACCTAGTGTAAGACATGACCAACATGCACAAGGAATGGCAAAAGTGGCCCATGAAGACAAACTTGAAGGCAAACAAGACCAACCAATACCCATAAAGGCACCAATGACCATTGGGCAAAAAATTGTAGGCTTAATTAACTAACTAATACCAAGAATGGAACAAGTGGTTATTGAAGCAATCCACCATTAGCAACAAGGTCCTATATGCTTGACATGTGTTGCATATGAAACTTTTTGCTAGTCATTAGGTATTGATTCTATGGACCCACATTGAATTTTCACACACTAAATAGAGGATAGATTGGAAGACAGGCAAATCCACATGGGAAGGCTCTAGGTATGTTCCAATACATAGTTGAATAAAATTAGGAAATGAATATAGTTATCTCAAAATTTTCTAGGTTGAAGTTGGTTAACAAAGATGTAGAGGATGAAAAATAAAAAATGAAAAAATCATTGTAACAAATGCAAATGGAGGTGTAGAAATTACAACAATTCATTTATTGTTGAATTTTCAAAAAAAAGCATTGGAGTTGAAGGTAAAAGACTTAATTGATTAATGGGACATGGCTAAAGACATGTTCCAAAAAGATTTGAAGATGGCATTTAAAAAATAGGTTGGATGAAAACATATACATGCATTAGTTGAAGGCATATTAGGTGGAAATTCTTGATTTCCATTATGTACCTTTAACATTTAGCTTAGGAAAAAAATACTTCCCACAATTTGGTGAAATGATGAAAAAGGAAAAAAAACCAAGTTAAAACCAAGGACACTTGAATAAGAACTTGCAAGCTTGGTGGAGATGAAAGGGGGAGTTAAAAGAATATGTATGCAAAAGGAAACAATGTAGTAGAAAAACAATAGGCACATGTTGTTCAAGAGAAGTCTCAATTAAATGAGGTCAACACATAATTTCAAACATTGCACAACAAGGACCTATCACCATAAAAACAACCACAAGAAATTTGTCAACACAATGGTAGGTGATGGTGGAAGAGTAATAGGAAGTGGATTCAACAAACCAAGTGGCAAAACAATTTGTAGAGTTGTCACTATTAAACCAAGAAGCAACGAAGGCAATATTTTAGAAAATAATCAAGGAGGAATACTATTTTAATTAGATATTATAATTATAATCAATTATACATCACAAGGATTTCAAGGATGGAATCCAATAAATAAGTGGGGTAATGTAAAGGAAACATATGGGTGTAGTCACAATCCAATGAGCCGAAAAGAGTGTCGGACCACAAAAAAAAAAATCAAAATTTGATAAATATTTATGTTTTGCCATTTAAAGCCATGGCAATCATGGCAAGTTATTGTTTTTTCATTCATATGAATGTCATAGAATTCAAACAAGAAATTCATTTAATGAAAATTTAAATTTAACTTTTGATTTAAGACCTCTAGAAGTGAACACCTATGGTGTTAGATAAAAGTCAATTTTGCAAAGGACTGTGAAAAGGACTCACATAATAAAACACATTTGATGGGAAAAAAATTAAAAGGATAAAGACCTATTAACCACATTAAAAAAACACTCATACCTTAAAATATGTGGAAATCTAAAATTTTAAAAATTCAAAGAACTTTCCAAAATTGATCTAGAATTTTAAAACTTCAAAAGTCTTTTACAACACATAAATGGGATAAATTGTACATGATGTGTCAAGAAAAGTTGTAGTCTCTAATACAAGAAAATATAAAAATGTAAAAAAATTAAAATTTGATTTTGATTTGAAATTATTATCATTTTAAAAAACAAAACACTAAATTCAGAAGGAATCAAAACACTTTCAAAAATTTATAATTATTAAAAATGATTAGAAAAACATGTCATGTACTTGGACAACTATAAGCATTTATTATAACAAGTTGCAAAAAAAATTGTTCCAAAATTCATTCATATGAAAAAAGAAAATTTTGGCGAAAAAAAATACCGTCCTTTTTTAAAGTAATCATGTTGGCTTATTGTATCCCATTTGCACCCATATTGATTAATGAAAGAAAAATGTAGTGTATTTAGTTAGTAAGTACTTTGTTATTGGAGTTCAATCAAAGTTTTGAAGGGAAAATTTGAATACTTATTTTCCTACCTTTTTGTTTTTTGGAGAGAGTTTCTTACACCTTCTTGTTGTGGCAATGGAACTTGGTATTGTTTTCTGAATAATTTTATTTTATGTTATTAAAAATGCATAAAGTTAATATTTGTAGGAACAACAAATTGTAAGTGTGTAATCAGTTTCCACATAAATATGTAATCTTAAAAATGTTTATAATTCTATTTAGAAAACCTAACCACAAAGTAAAAATTTAATATTTACCAATGATATTCAGTCCACATTAGTTTCATCCATTGTTAGACCTTAGATATCCTTCTTTTGAAATTGTGAAAGAAAACCCTCAAATGGAATAAAAAAAAAACCTCATATGATAGTTTTAGTGTAGTTAGAAGGCACCTTATAGCTTGTAAATTTTCCTTTGGAAGGGTGGGTGTTCCAAAAAACATAATGTCAAGGATTAGGCATTATGTTTTTTCAAATGCTTGTTTCATATTATTTCTTGCGATGCCCATCTAGTATTAGGGGAAGAAAATAAAATAAAATAAAATCCTATGGGTCTTTACACACAATAAAGCCCTTGGCCATGGGCTTTGCCAGAATAAGGGCCTGCACTTGACATTGCCTTATGTAGGCCTGATTTTGGTATAGCCCATGGCCCCAAGCTTTACCTAATCACCAAAATAAATGTTGTTTGAAAAAGCAAATGAATGAATGTTTGAATGAAAGCCAAAACTATAATGGTTGTAAAAAGCAGTTCAATGAAGGGATTGAATGAGAGCCAGAAGATGGTTTGAAGATGTAAGTCACTGTACAAGTACAAACTGTAAATGGACCGAGTTACAAATGGAGTGAAGATTGAAGAGGAAATGAATCCAGCAGCAAGAACACCAAGTTTAAAGACTAATCATGCATAGAAAGTCTTGAATTACCCTTTATGCTTTGTAGACATGTTCAATGTACTTTAGGGTCTAATCACATGCCAAATTCATTTGTGATGTGATCTTAATGCACTTGATAATGCTTAATTATCATAACATATCTATGAGATTATGATGGAGAAATCTTCCCCACCAACAATCCCTTGAAGATAACACACACAATAAGTGCTTATTCAATTTGTTCTTGCTATAGGGATCCAACCACAAGGAAAACTGTTGGGTTTCAATTCCTTAGCTAACCATATTACAATTGAGTCTGTAATGAGCATCAAACGGATGGTGTGTGCTTTGTGGGTACTGTTTTTCTCTGGCCTGGTGCTCCCTTCTCTCGTGTCTATGTCCCTTGATGTGAAGTCCTCTTGGAAGTTTGTGAGTGTAGATGGTCGGTGCCTTATTACTGCAATGTATCTCCATGAACAAGCATGCTGCGATCCCCCGTACAACAACGGTTTCTTACATGGATCTGAAGGGAAAAGACAAAAGACAAAACACGTGTAAGAACCAGTGTTGGGTTGGGTGCATATCGCATTTTAAAGAGATCCATTGGGTCCAGTTTTCACAAAGGATTTGAAATAATTGGTTGATTCTCTTAACATTTTTTCACATAAATTTGAAAGCAATTGGGTATCAAAGGTGATTCTCACAAGCTAATTAGGAGTTTTTTCTTTTTCAAGTCTCAAAAATCATTGTCATAACTGAATTATAATGGGCATGCAATGGATGGTGCACTGGTGGGTGCACCATGCTAGTTCACTTTGGCCGAAATAAAAGGGATTTCTTGGCTTTGTTAGGCAAGTGGAGAGGACGAAGGAACAATGGGTAGTCATCATTTGGTCCCAGATTTTGATAAAAGCTGGCCAATGATCCTGAAGCAAATATCTTAGTTACTTACAACCTAGATTCTAAACTTTACCTAGAGTAAACCCTCATACCTTGAGACGGGTAAATTTTTTTTTACCTCACCCGAGTCTCACTCTTTTCAAAAGGCATGGGGCTGGGTCTGGTTCTCAGACAAGAGAGAATTGGAAGTCTGGACGTCAAATAGGGTATCATTAAGTTAAATATGCCATAATATTTTAACACTCATACCCAAATGATACCCAAATCACCCTGAGATACCCGCCCAAAACTGGTAAGAACTAAGAACCTGCTGTGTTGTCAACTTTGTGCCTACTTTCACCCTAGGCATTGCTTTTCTCAGCTCCTTTCTTTGGCAATGTTCTTCAGCTTCCTCCCTTCCATTTGCAAGGGAGCATCACAATTCCATGAGAACATGATGTTGTGACCAAGTGTGGGTTGCAAGGAGGGAAGCAGAAGGACCTGGTGGGCACTACACACTTCACCCTATTCTACTTTTAATTGAGAAAATAATTTCTAAGGTTTAAAGTTCAAACCCTAAACCCAATAAACAAAAGTGATTTCTCAAGAGGTCCACAACTTACAACTTACAAGTCATTGATTATTTTTAATGGCTATTTTTCAGTCACTCTTAATGATTTCATTGGCCAAGAGTCCTCGACCCTAACAAGGGTTGTGTTTTAAAAAATTTGTGAGGTTGGTGGTATAGTCATCATACACAAGAATACTTAACCAAATTTGGCTACATGTCAGAGAGGAAACTAAATAAGATTGAAGATTTGTGTATTAGTTTGGCAAGCTTTGGAACCTGTAGTGTAAATATGGCAAATTCAGACTTTTTTTTTTGGGTTGAAATATTGCGACATGAGGCAATTTTTTCAAAAAACAACCTTTCCATGAGTCACATGGCACTTTTTTTTTTTTTTGGGTGTGGCCAAAATTCTCGCCACAAATGGAAACACAGATTCCTACACACACCCAGTAAGTAAGATTTTTTTTTTGGTGGGAATTCTCAAAGACTGTGGGTTATGTAGTAATTTAAGTTTTACCAATATCATTATTTTTGGTTGTGTGGGGTTCTTCTCTGAGAGCTCTGGCATGGTCTGCTAAAGAGGAAGTGTGCTAGGTGAGGGTATGATTAAGTTATTAGATGCATCTAAGCTCTAATTGGTGAATCCAGATGCCCCCCACATTGAAGAATGCATCAATTATTAGGTGAGGGGTTATGGGTTGTTGAAGATAACTTCAGAAACTTGTTTAGTAGTAGTAGTAGTAGTAGTAGTAGTAGTTCCACATTTTCACACCCATAACCCAAAATTGCAAGGGCTTGCCAGTTGAGGAATCATATTTTGACTTGAAGTTTGCTTTTATGAGTGTTAGACTTGGTCATTGTGAGTGAAGGTTAGGCCCTAGGGTTCAAGGTGCATATATATATGGGTGTTATGGATGAGTCATTATGAACTAGCTATTTTGATCCATGACACTTGGGATCCACCTAACCCAACTAGCTTTACCATTTCATCACTGTAAAGTCCTCAAAGAAGTTTGCTAGTGTATTTGGAGGGTTCACTATAGGGTGGAGAGATTCTTGCAATGACTACCCCCTACAATGGGCCCTTCTGCTCCCATCAAGGGCCTTGCATTGGGGCCCTCTTCCACTCATTTGGAGGGTGCATTTAGGCAAAAGCCCTGCACACAACGAGAAGAGACCACTAACATGGAGTAGCAAATCTTGGCTGTTGACATCTCCCGATCAAAGGGTCTTAAGCTTTATGTCAGGTGAAGTCCTTGGAGAGGGGCCTTTCTGAAAAGGGCCCCATGCTTTGGACAACAAGCCCTGGTTTCTGGAAACACCCCCTCTGTGGGTACCCTACATTCTTGTGTTTGATTTTTGGTTGGATTTTTTCCCCAATAACTTCTGAATGTGGAGAACTTTGAAGTCCAACAATTGATCATGTAATCAATCCATTTGCAGATGAATAAATTTGGCCAGATTTCTAACTATCATAATACCTTGACAACTTTGAAAATTGGACACATTTTTTTTCACATATTTAGTTAATTTTGAAATTTTCATTTCAACACATGGAATATTCCCAAAGATTCCACACTCTCTTTCACAGAATATTTGTTCTTGGAGAAAAAGATAAAATTTCAAAAATTTCAACAATTTCAAAATTTGATATAGTTAGTGTCCAAGCATAAAAATGTAATTTTTTTTGTTGAATTTGGCCAGTAGTCTGCACAGAGGTAAAATGAGTTAAGAAAGGGTTGGGCGTTGAAATGTCAAAAAAGAATATCAAAAGACCGGGTTCCACCAACCCCCACCCACTTGGCCTCCTCATTAAAGAAAAATGCTACCTAACACATGGCCACAGTGAACCAGCACACACACCAGTGAACCATGAAGGATGAATGGTAAGTGGACAGAAAAACAATTTCCTGTTGGGTTCCAGTTCATTAACTAACCATAGTGGTTACTTACCTCAGTTGATTTTCAAAATTACCTTCTTACTAACAACCCACAAGCAGGTTGTGAGTAAAGTAAGTAGGTAGTTAAAACAGCCCTTACCTAAGTATAAACCATCTATTTACCTACTAGTTACCTGATTTCCTACCTATCTACCTATATATGAGACCTATTTCTTACAGAGTTGGTTACCCGCGTTGAACCAAATCTTAACTCTGGTTGAGGTTCATCCACAACAAAGTAATAAGGGGCATCCAGTGGATGGTGTGCTAGTGGGTGCTGGTTCATTGTGGAAAGAAGAACAAATTTCAGAAAGGACATGGAAAGATGTCATCCAAGGAAAAAACCTTAAATGACGCAACTAAATAACTTCCAAACGAGGCTAACACACAAAACCCCGAAAAGAAAAAGAAAGGTGGCCTGGGATCTAATTGTCGGTGATAACACCAATCACCGACCAAAAGATATTGGTCCATCATCTTTTACATTGTAAGGAATCTTTTACGTAGGGTAGGGAGTCTGGGACCTCTGTGTGTGTGTATGTGTGAGTGTGTATCGCAGCAACTTTTTTCCGCCACGTGCCGGCTACGTGAAATAGATTATTGGGTTTCTAAACTACGTGGCAACTTCGACTTCTGTACGTGTTTTGGGGAAGTGTGAACGGTGACCCGGGTCCCGCAAAAGTGGCGTTTTAACAAACCATATCATTAACACACCAAAAGTGTCCTCTAAGAATAAAATGCATCGAAAGTGGCGTTTTAGGCCTCGGCCGGGAGAGGGATGATGATCCAAATCAGTGTTGGCCGGTTATTTAATTTTTTTTTTAGTAACTGCCTGGAAGGTAATTTTTTAAAAACAATTTTGGGTGTCGGTTATAATATTAATATACTAAAAATCAAATGTTGGTTAAATTATCAATATTTTGAGGTAATAATTTGTTGATTATGTATAATGGTAGTTTATCAAATAATCAGTTGATAACCGGTGATTAATCTGTGGATTATTAGCCAGTTATAGGATGTTTTTACAAAGTTAAATAATAATAATAATAATAATAATTTTCTGATTTCTTATCATAACATTGTTTAATGTTTTAGCATAGATATCTTACCTGGATGGATAGATATTTGGGTAGATTATTAAATTTTAAAATATTAATATCAATCCATTAGGTTATTAAACAATTACAAACAAATAAATAACCGGCTCGTAGGTTATCAATAGTTGGACTGATAACCGAGTCAAAACTCAATAACTGGCCAACACTGGTCCCAATCCCCCCAAAAGTGATGGTTCTAACTTTTAACAAGGCGAGTGACGTAGTTAACACACTAAAAGTGTGCTCTATAATTATAATGCCTGAGAGTGGCGTTTTATGGTACCGAGGTGAACGAGTCAACACAGTAAAAGTGCGTCCAACAACTGAATTGTCTCAAAAAGTGGCGATTTAGGTAAGAGTGCGAGGTAGTCAGCTTCTAAAAATGCGCTCCAAAAGTACCTCTATAGTGGCGTTTTAGATAAGGCTAAATACTTCACCGTAAAAGTGTGCTCCAAAAACTAAATGTCTCTTGAGTGGCGTTTTAGATACCAAGGCGAAATAGTCAATCACAGCAATATTGTTGTCCAGACAATAAATTGTCTCTAAAGTGGCGTTTTGGGGAAGAAAGCGAGGTAGTTAACGCACTAGAAGTGTGCTCCAAAATTAAAATGTCCCTCAAGTGGCGTTTTAGTTCTGGGCTGAAACACAGAAAACGAGAGAGAAGCATCGCGCATTGGCGCTGCCCGCGAGCGGCAGCGATTTGTGGAACGCGGCTGGTGCGGCGGAAAACAGCAGTGCGGGACACGTTGCGATGCGCCTGGTTTTGTTTACTGTTCAAGGCAGTATCCGTTTCTTTGTAAGTAACTTCGAAGATTATAATGACTTGATTCGCAAAAACAAAATTGCCGGTTCTGTTCATTGTGCGTTTTTTGGTAGGCACATTTCTCGTCCAGGTCCTTGTTTTGTGAGAAACGTCTCTGACGAAGAAGTAGTTATGGAAGGCGTAATAGATGCTTTGGTACAATCTGGCTTTAAAATTGTTTTTGTCCTTGGCGTCTTAGACAGACAAATGTCATTCTAAGGAGAGATTGTGTCCTCTTGAAGCTTTTCTTTTGCGTGCATGTGGTTTCTTCATCCCCCCCGGGTTCTCGTAAGAAGTTCGAAGAGGCATCAAGCATATTATTAGGGTAATCTGCGTCTTTGTTATCTGGAATCCGCATCTTCTTCGTAATAGGACTTTTCAATTCAAAAGAAGTCATATCTTGATGTCTTTCTCCGCATGCTTCTACTTTTGAAACGCAGATTCTGAAAAGGATTACAAAGAGAGAATTTTTTTGGGATCGGTTTCGTGATGTTCTTTTTCTTGCCCTTTTATTGCATTCCAGACAGAGGTGACTGCAATCTGCAAATTTTCCTTACCGCATTGATGATATCAATTTGCGCTTGTCTGAAGACGCGCAAATAAGTTCATTGTCTGTAGATTGTTGTAAAGCATTATTCTGCTTCCTGCCAGCATTTTGGCATACCTCTAATCCAAGTCAAAGCTGGTCCTGATTCGAGCACCCCTCCATCTTCACTTGCCGAGGACGCCTGAAGAGCGAGCTTCTTCGGGGATACACGAACTTGTAAAGAGGAGTCTGGTACGATGCAGAGGCTTGCTGATACGGTTCTCGGAAACGCTAAAGAGTAAGACTGCCACTCCTTCCTTCTTCTTACAGGACTAAGGGTTGAAGAGCTTCTGGAGAGTCTATATCACTGTGTGCCAGGCTGAAGTGTTATCTCAAATAGAGATTTTTTCTCAGCAATTAACTCCAAATTTTGCTTCACATGTCTTAACCAATGTTTCCATTTTGACCTAATCTGCTCATGTAGCATGAGTGATTGCTAATGCTTTTGCTGAAAAAATCCTATCATTTGATGTAGTCATTTACAGAATCAAGCCCTAATCACTATGGTGAGAGTCTATATCACTGTGTGCCAGGCTGTGGTGCTAGCTCACATAGAGGTTTTTCTCAGCAATTTGCTCCAAATTTTGCTTCACATTTCTTAACCAATGTTTCCATGTTGACCTAATCTGCTCATGGGGAATGAGTGATGGCCAATGATTTTCCTGAAGTAATCCTGTTGCTTGATGTAGTCATGTACAGAATCAAACCCTAGTCACTGTGCTTTACAATGGCCAGTAAGAATGAACAAATTTTGTTTCATAGCAGAATTGATGTATTCTTGGAACAAATGTGTGCTCATATGATGCAGGTCACTGAAGACTTTCAGCCAAGAAGCTTTTAACAATACTGTGAGGGTTATCAATGGCTTTTCTGCACTTTTGCTGTTGATACTCCCAGGAAGGTCTAAAATTTTGGAAGGCCTGCAAGGCTTTGAGCTTTACCCAACCTTGCAGGCACCCCGAATGCCACGCTGGATGGAGAAGTAAGTTCCTCCTCAACTACCACTAGTGGTTTTAGATTTGTACTCCACCTACCGAACCACCTTGTGAACTAGATGACTAGTCTGCAGAATGTTTTTTCAAGCACTGATGACCAGCAAATTTGCCACATCCTGGCAGCAGAATATACTTGACGAACCCCAGAAATTATTCCAGTCTTTCCCAACTTGCAAAAATGGGTAGTAGGGGTGGTTTCTAAGCATTTTTCACCTCTCCCAGAGTTGCTATATATTTTATGGAGTACATCCTACATTTGCATTTTTTGAAAATGGACAGTTGAACTTGGCTCAATTTGGAAAGGAAGATTCTGCAGGTATTAGTCAGAGTAGCTGTATAAGTGGTTTCTTGAAACAATGTTCACACTCTTGAAATATCTGTGATAGAATTATTGTGGAGTTTTCTCTTCTGATAGATATTTCAGGATTATGTCATATGATGAAGAGGTCAGCAATGTGCTTTTGAGAGTATTTCCTTTCATAACTCAACATGTTCTGGTGTGGATTGCAGTGGAGTATCCTCATTCAATGCATTTATTTCAGAGTATGACTCAGAGGATGAATGGAGTAGTGAATCAGAATATGGATCAGGCCTGGAGGAGGTTGATGACAGAGGTCCTCCCTCTCCTGCCTCACAAACTTCACATATGTCAAGACGTAGCAGTACAAGTCGGGTGGAGCGGCGACATAGGTCCTTATGGCAACGATCTCTTCGATGCCTAACATGGCCTTTGCGTCATTGGTACGTTCTTCTCATTGTACTTGATGTACAGCTAGCTCTTTGCTCGCAATGTGAGTACTTTCGGTTGGACATATCTGTTAACATGATTTGAGCGTGCTCTTTTGATGGCAGGCACTTACCAGGGCATAGACCATTGATGACACAAGGATCAGGAACATCACAGGAGAATTCGCTTCCTCGCAGGTCTAGCTCCAGCAGTTTTAGGGGCTTTGCCCGGTGCTTAAGTGGGGTCAAGGACTATGTTATGCCAAGGCAAGTGCCAAACCGCAGGCGTGGCATTATTGAGGTAGGGTGCTATACCTGAATCACCTATGTTGATCAGCAGTGCAAAATCCATTCCATCATCTACTTCGTTGTTGCTGCAGAGTGGGCTTCCAAGGAGTGCCTGAAGCATCCTTCAAGCTGATGATCTTGGAATATGAGTGCTACTGTTTTCAAAAGCTAATAATGATGAATTTTTTTTGGTTGATCCCATTCCATTGAAATGTTTACTTAGACAAGTGTGATGTAACAGGACTTGCAGATTTCGATTGAGCTTTTTATTGAGCAAGTGTTTGAAGTAGTGCGGAAAGGAGTTCATCATCTTTTGTCGCCCTTCCAGACATTGAAGGAAGTTACTTTGTGGGTGAGATTTCGGGATTTGGCACAAGACAACATGGGTGCTGAGATGGTGGAAACAACCATCTTGGGCAGTGATGAACCTGTTCCTCAGGTAGAAGTCCAGGGACATCAACAGACACTTAACACTGACAGCCGCACATGTGGGGACATCATCACAAGCTTGGGGTTAGTATACAACTTCTCCTCTCCAGTGTATGAGTTTGAAGACAAATTGAGACCTCTACTGAGTGTTGCCAAAAAGGTCCAAGCCTGGCTTGATTTCGTGATTATAACTAGCTCATGGGTTGGTCTGTCATTGACAGGACATTGCTATCCTTTATTAATAAAAGATGGAGTCATTTCTCTTTGAGGTCAAACTTAGAATGTTGAGCCATCTCAAAGTTGCTCTTAAAATTTATTGCTGGTTAGTGCCACTGTGAATATTTAGAATTTTCACTCTTCTTCAAACTTTCAGTTTCATATCCTACTTGCTCTTTGGATGTGGAACAGAATTATGATTGCCTCAGCACCAGAAGAGATGAAAGTTCATAGTTTGAAGTCTGACTCTCAGTTCTCAACAGAGGGTGCTTCCAGTATTTCAGACTGCTTTCTTCTCATACCAAAGAGATTTTGTTGCTACTTATTTGGCCATGAAGCTGGTGAAATCTGCCTCTGGGCAATAATAGTTCCATACATGCAAGTATCCTATTGGCGTGACCTAAAGCAATATCCTTATTGTGTGGCAGGTATCCATATGAAGTACTCCGTGTTACCACTGCTGATGGTTACATCCTATTGCTTGAGAGGATTCCCAGGTACGAGGGGAAGGAAAGTACTGACAATCCAATAGCAGTGAGGGCTCACATTTTGTGATAATCCTAAATAAGGGCCAAAACATCTAATCACAACTATACTCAAGGAGAATGTTTGTGTTGGCTTTCATAGACATTAAACATTAAGGAAAAGCTGCTCATTGTCATGTGACCAAGCATGATGAGAGAGCCTTCCAATCAGTTTATGAACCAAGGAAATGTTAACCTGTTCATTGTATCGAAGTTGAATAAAATGGCAATCAACACCAGAGCTGCACCCTGCTTAGTAAGTCTGATAGCAAAAATGTCTTCATTGTTGCCTTTGTTTATAAATATTGACCTGATAACTGAGCTATAGAGTAGCTTTTGGATAAGCTTTATTTTGATATTTGGCTTTATGCTCATTGCAGAAAGGACTCCCGGAAGGTGTTGTTCTTGCAGCATGGAGTTTTTGATTCATCATTAGGGTAGGCCAAAACATACCCAGAGATTTTAAGTTCTTTGGAAAAATAAGTGCTAGACTTTGATCTCATGAGACATGCTTCTGTTTGTGTGTCCTTGTCAATAACTGCCATTTTTGAAAAGGGAACTATGTGGTGATTTCTCAGAATATAGTTATTTTTCTTTTAGTCTGGAGTCTTGGGAGTGCTAGGTAGTTGACAACGGACCAGGATTTTTGTTACTGCAATGCAGAAAGTGAAAACCTCCTCAGAGCAAAGAGTCATTGCTCCATTGTGGGTTTACTGCAAGAGTTCCCAGAGGTCCTTAAGTACAATGCTCAAGAACATTTAACTACTTTCTACCACCAGAACCTTACTGTGTAAATGGTACCTATACAGGTGACCACAACTATGCTACAGTCTAGCTGAACCAAAATAATTAGGTTTGCCTATGGTGTTCAACTCAGTGTGTTTTTCTTGTTATGTACAGTTGGGTTTCAAATGGAGTTGTGGGATCTCAGGCCTTTGCAGCTTTTGATCAAGGTACACACTTTTGCTCTGATGTCTCAGTTTCTTTGGTTTTCACTTGTAGTCATAAAAGTCTGTCTAGTTTAATCTTGTAGGTTCTAGAATCTCCATTATGTGGTAGCTTCAAGATGTAAAATTCAGTAGTTAATCTTTGAGGCACGAGCAATTATGTCTAAGTGGAATTATTGAAACAATGATATGGAAGACTCAGGTGCTGATTACTCCAGGAGCAAGGATACTCTGCTTTTTGAATGACTTCAACCAAGTTATTAGTTGTGTTGAAGACATTATGGGAATGTTGCAGGCTATGATGTATTTTTGGGCAATCTTCGGGGTTTAGCATCTCGAGAGCATGTGAACAAACACATTTCATCCCAAAGGTGTAGTCTGACTGCTATAAGACTCTGCCCTGAGAACTTACAACCTGTCTGAAATGCTTTTTTGGTATAGATTCAGTGTGAAGGGCTTTCATTCAGATGACATGATCACTGAACAAACATTTGCATCCTTTGTATCATCACTTTGTGATGTCATGGCAAGCAAGTCTAATCAGTATACCTTCAAATCAGTAGGTCATTTTTTTCACTTTAATAACTTAATGCCAAAATTATGTTAGTGGATGTTCCAAGTTAATTTAAAAACTCAGTATCTTGGATTTAGCAACACAATTCCTTTCTTGGAATCGATGGCAGCTAAAGGTGATGGTGATTGGAGTTGGCAATTTGAATCCTTCATGTCTGGTTCTAGAACTCCTGCATACCAGATCATACTTGCTCTATCCTATGTTGATTTTTCTGTGAAATTGAGACTAATATACAAGATTGAGATTTTCTTCATATCTTGCAACTTGCAGTCACATGTATAGCTAAGTTCATTCTGTAGATGTATGTTGTGAGGTAAACTGATGATGTATTCATTTTTTGTTATATTCATGCAGTTATTGGCAGTTCTCAGTGAATGAGCATGGCACTCAAGATATTCCAGCCATGCTCACCAAGGTCCATGAACTCAAGACAATGGAGCTAGCAAAAGTGAGGGTTGATGAAAATGAATCCTCAGATTCTCTGAAGCTGACGGAACACGGTCTACCCTACACAATGTGTGGAGTAGCCCACAGTCTGGGGGGAGCAGCACTGTTGATCTACATAGTGACAAGGCGGTTAGACAAAAAACCACATTATCTTTCAAGACTGATCCTTCTTTCCCCTGCTGGGTTCCATGAAGATGCCCCAATAGTACTTAAGTTGGTGCGGTTCATGCTCCCTGTTCTAGCTCCAGTCCTCAGCCCCTTTGTTCCTGGTATTTACATACCCACAAGGCTTTTCCGAGGTCTCTTCAACAAGCTCTCAAGAGACTTCCAGAATTATCCAGCTTTGGGAGGGCTTGTTCAAGCCCTACTAAGCTATGTTGTTGGTGGTGATAACTCCAACTGGGTTGGAGCAATTGGTGTTTCACATTATAACATGAATGATATGCCAGGGGTGTCGTTCCGTGTCGCACTTCATTTGGCTCAAATGATGCGCACAAGGCGGTTCATCATGTTTGATTATGGTGCAGTTTCTGCAAACATGCAAGCGTATGGGACGCCTTACCCATTGGATATAGGGCTGCATTATGACCTCATTGACATCCCAATTTTCATTGTGGCAGGGTTGAAGGACAGGGTGATCCCACGATCCATGGTGAGAAAACATTATGAAATGATGAGAAATGCTGGTTGCCAAGTATCGTATGCAGAGTTTGAGTATGCTCACCTTGATTTCACATTTGCGAATAGAGAGGAGTTAATGGCTTATGTGCTATCACGAATGTCAGTCAGCCTACCTAGACAGCCTGGGAACAGCATAGCTCCTCTGGTGGAGGACCAGCATCCCACAAACAGGTCAGCCAGTATGAAGAAATTGAATTTCACTCATTCTCGACAACCAATCAACAAGTCTGACTGAAGATAGGCACTCTGACAATCATAACAAAAACTTCAGACAGGAGCAACTGGGGAGGTTGACCCAGTGGCTGCCTTTGAGCACAGTGTTCAAGCTAAAGTGACAACCAAGAGCTTGTTGAGTTTTCAGAGTCTATTATATAGCTCCTTAGTGTGCCTTGGCAAGTCTTCTGTCATGACAGAGCTAAACTCATGAGGCTAGTTTTTCTGGTGAAGAAGCTGAGTGGAAGCTTGAACATGCATTTACATGTAAATTAGACAATTTTTTTGGCTTCTCAGGGAGCTGTATTATAGGATTGTGTGCTAGAAAATTATAGGGCACTATTCGTGCCAACAAGCCACACTTTTTGTGTTCTGTTATTCTAGGGCTATTGCTTCTTTCTTGGAAGTAGATGTTAATCTCCATGTTATCCAGTAGAATTGTTATTGAGTTCTACTGAAACATGCAGACATTGAGCAAGTTCCTCCTGGAATTTGCTGTCATGTTCTTTGCAAGGTTGCTAGGCACCTTAACTGTCATTTGCTTGATGCTGGTTCTATATGTAAGTGCAGTAGAGAGAGAATGTTTTCTAGGCTATAAAAAAATGGAAGTTGCCCTTGAAGAGGACTTGGTCCTGGGTTATATGACCTGTGTTTTATACAGCATAATCTGAAAGCCACATAAACTGGTGATTGGTTTGCTGCTTCATGACTGTTCTGTAGCCTTGATTTTATTGTTGAAATGCAAACATGTGAGCTACAGACACTCAGAAACAGGCCATGCATACACTCCTCGTCCCACTGGCAGGGAATGTCTTTTGCATGTTACAAGTGCTGAAGAAGGTTATGCTTTCTCTGGAGGGGAATTCGGTCAATGTGTCACAGCTGCTGTTGGCTTACATTCTTGACTACAAAGGTCTGGGCAGCATGTGGAATCTGACTTCAAGTCTGAGGTTTGCATTCTACCTTATGTCATCCCCATAGTTTCAGATGTGGGTATGGAAGCACTGATATGATTAGAAAACTGTGCTCAGAAATGGTTGCTGCGGTTGTCACCTCAGTCCTCTCCTCAAGCCTTTCTAAAGGTATTATGTTTTTTGCTCCTGCTACTTTCAAGGCAGTTGACCAATCTGATTCTGAAGGTTTATACAACCAGATAGCCAAGGTATAGTATAGTATCTGTTTTCAGACTGTCTGACACGATTCATTCAGTCTGCAGAGTATAAGTCCAGACGATAGATCTAGCATCCTTCTCTGTCCACCTGAATATTTCCTTTTGTCCTTGATTCTCTGTAGAGTATTCCTAAGTGAATGGTACTGTTCCTCCCTTTTTTGAAACCCAAGTAGCAAACAAGTGTACTTGTGAATTGTGCATTCAATAGGAATGGTTTTACCTTGCACTAGATAATAGAAAACTGCACTATAGTTTCCAGCATATTATTCTACTGCATTAAGCTTTCCCTGACCTTCATCAACCATGAAAGCTGGTTCTGCAGCTAGTAAACTGTGAGGATTATTATGAAGAGAAAAAAGCTGTAATTACCTAGTTCTCTCCATCTTCTTCTACCTCCTATCTTCTTTTGGTTCTGCAGACAAATTTGGAAATGAAAAAAAGGCCCAGGCTGGCTGGCAATCAGTAGACTTTTATAAAACAATCTTTTCATACCTAGTGCTTGATTTACTTTGTCTGATTTTGCCTCAGATTTAAGAGATCAATGTGGCAAAGCTGCAAAGAGCCCTTCTTTGAAAGCAGACAGTACCCTTGGGTGGTGAGGAAACACATGACAAAGATGAGAGGTTCATGCTTTGTGATTGTATGGGCAAGAGAGGGTTTATGTGTTGTGGTTGCATAGAGGAATAGGAGGGTTCATGTCATGCGACTGCAAAGCCTAGCCTCAAGCTTATGCTTCTATTTTTGCATCACATCGTTTCAATATTTCTCTATTGCAGGTAAATCACCAAATCTCTAGATCCATCTGCAAGTAGGTAAGAATTTTTCTGCAAAAAATTACTATACTTCATTGGCATTCCAATATGTGAGACAAAAATGTCATTGCCTGCACACTCTGCCCTAATATGCCATCTCCAGGACTTTCCTAATCACTCACTGTTTGAACAGAATGCACGTGAAACTTCTGGAACTCTCTCTCTCTCTCTCTCACACACACACAACCATTTATTGCACGACCTTCACTATCAGTGCAGAGAGTGCACATACTCTTCAGAGTTCTGTTTTATCATTTCATATTGTTGCACTGACACTCCCATAAATGCGCAAATGAGTAGTGTGAACAGTGTACTATTATTTCAGGTAGTGATAATCCCACATATATAATCATCATCACATGTTAGGGTAAAAGTGGTGGTGGTGTTTGTTTAGGTTGTTAGTTTAGAGTATTGGTAACAAAATGGCATGTTATTCTATCAGAAAGAAGGTAGTTAGTTGACAACTGGAGATGAGACAACTGAGAAATGGTCGTCAAAGTAATAATAAAACAAGTATTGCAATTTGTTGGTTTAAATGTGTCTTCATACATGATTGTTGTTTTCATTTCATCCTTTGTTTTGAGTAAAATGTCTTCATCTGGTATGAAATTGTGAAGTGTTCTGGTTTTTTTATAGAAAATATTCATCAAACATTTCCTATTTTGACTGTTGCTGGTTTGAAATTTGCACAAAGGGAGGGCAAAGTTATGACTAAAGGAGCTATTATTTTTCACAAGGGGGTCAAAGCCATAAAGCCAGGAGCTACAAATCGGAGTAATAAAGAAAGGAAGATAACTGAAGGGAAGGAAGGAAATAACCTACTCTTGGATGCACTTTTCTTTTGTTTTTACTCATAGAAAAATGCAAGGGGCTTGTACATTTCTTGAGGAATGTAGCAATGTATTTATTTTTATTTTCCTGAGGTTTGCTTGCATGATTGCTGCAAATTGCTCACATTCTTGTTAGGTTTTTTTTCCTTGCAACAAGTCTAGCTGATGATGATGATTATTATTACAGGCTTGCTTGCATCCTGCAATCTAGAGCTAGTAGTAATTTGCTCAAGTACAAAGGAATTGCTGATCTAGAATGTGATTTTGTAGTAGAATATCATCATTATCATCATCTCTCTACATTTGCTGGAATGTCAAGCTTCTCCAATCAAGGAATTTGCTTATTCAACTTGCTTCAGTCCACTGCAACACCAGCTTTGCTCAACAGATATAGTGTGTAAGAAGAAGAAGAAGAAGAAGAAGAAGAAGAAAACTCGAAAGAAACGGCAAATTTGTAATTAAGAGACGTGTCCATGAATCATACAACAGCTGCTCCGGAGCCTTGATGCTCTCGTCGAGTTATTTCCTTACGCCGACGCTGTCGTAGAGTTTCTGACGTCCAAGCTGTTCAATCAACCGCGATAAATTGCAACCGTTTAGACTTGAGATAGTCCCATGCAAGAGTGGCAGAAAAAAAGAAAGAGAAAAACTAAGTATCATTGCACGCATTTTACGCGTAGAGTTTGCGATGTCGAAACTGTTCAATCTACCGTAATGAAATTGCAACGATTTGGACTCCAGGATCGTGCATGAAAGACAGAGAGGAATGGAAGAATTTGTTGCAAGTCTCACTCGTGTTTTTGTGCTTTGTTACCTGCAAACTTGCTCGACGATGCAACAAGGGTCGGACCGTCGGGTTCACTTCCCGCCGCCTCCGCCTCCACCACCCCCTCCTCCTCCTCCTCCTCCTCCACCACCACCACCTCCTCCCCCTCCACCCCCACCTCCTCCGCCTCCTCCACCTCCGCCGCCACCGCCACCAGGTGCATAGCCGCCTCCGCGGCGCCAACCATTGCCGTAACCATTATTGCCCCAGCCATTGCCATACCCATTATTGCCCCAACCATTGCCATACCCATTATTGCCCCAGCCATTCCCGTAACCGTTGCCATACCATTTCTTCGCGTTGGCGTCGGCGCCGGTCACCTTAGTAGGCTTGTCAGCCTCGGGTACCTGCGGGAAGGCAACCGCGAAGATCAGCAAACAGACACATACACAAAACGGTCAGAACGTCTTTATCGATATACTTGCGCTTAATCCTTTCGTAGAGCGATCGGTTAGATTGCACGAAGACTGGAGAAATGGTAACAAGCCAGATGAAGAAAGGATTGAAAATGGGAAGAAGTTGCAGGAAGAACAGAGCTGCCGACCTTAGTCTCGGTTGTAGACTTGGTTGATTCGGCAGTTTCCGACTCCTGCTTTTCTTCCGAGAGCTGTCTGGAAAGCGCTGGTATTACCAACGCCTGTGAGAGAAGGAGAGCAACGAGCAAGAGGGTCAAAGCCCTCATGGCGCTGGAAGAAGAAGAACAAGTCATGCTGTTAGCAGTTTGATCAGTACTCTCTTGAAATCTGAAGGATGAAGTGATGCTGAATGGGGTTCAGATCGAGTCTTATATAGGGGACGGAAAAGAACTGTCAAGTAATGCCTTCACAGCTGAAAGACAATCAAGCTCGGGCATTGCCATCACTACTTGGTTGACTTCTGTGACGCAAATCTTTTATGGCGACTGACATGATGGATGCAAGAATAGACAATGTGACGGTGAATTAGGTGAGCTTCATCAATACAACATTGCTGAAGAGCTGCTGTCGATCTTTTATAAATCTGACAAAATGTTGACGAAGGTCTGCAAGCAGTTACAGAAGAAAAGGGTGTGTCATGAAGACGGGAGTCTTCTGCTTTATATAATCTAGATCATGATGTCAGCTTAGAAGTTCTAACTACATGGACTATGTAAGCTAGAAAAGTTGAATCTAGATGCAGCAGCTGCAAACTCTGTCACATCTCACGAATTAAATTATCACTTCTGCTACTACCCGCTGCTCACTATAATATTCTGCAAGTAGTCTAATCAATTGGGCCAAAAGCTGCGGATCAATCAAGTTTGGTACACGAAAGTCCACAATCATCCAGCAAAACGTATCTGCATGCTGCACTAGCACATGGCCCATGGGTGATCAAACAAGTTAATCGTAGTATGTGCAGGAACCTAAGTATTATTATATGTGGACAAATTCGACATTCGAGAATCAATCAGCGATATTGAAATGAATGAGCATCTCCAGAGAGGTGCCTAGTACGTGACCTTGCAAAAAAAATTCTAACATCCCAAGTTTGTTTTCCAACCCCACTCATAAAACTAAAACTGAGACTCCAAATAGGTTAGGTGGGAGACCACTGATAGCAACCCACCTGGAGCAATCAAAATATCTAGCCAATCAATAACACGTGGTAGGCTTTGCTGTGCCTCAGCAAACGGTGCAAAAATGCTGGGACAAAGCCATTTTGGTGAGCCAAACTGTCATGTTTTGATTTTTTTTTCACCCAATTTTAATTTGCAGTGTCGCATACTAAGCACCGGTAGAGTTGCTCTTAGGTGCAGTACCTGGATGCAGTTTCTTTCCGCGTCTTGATTGGACGCGACTATGTCCTCAGTACGACAGGTGCTGCACATTGATCACTAGATCAGCTGACAATGTGGTTAATATTATTATATAGTACTCCAGCTGCATAGACTGCGCCAACTCGATGTAGCTGCTTCGGCCGTTTCCAGCTCCCAGCTCGAGCCCTCTCTTTCAAGATCCATAATGCAGCGACGGATTGTAGCTGCCCCCAATATTATCGATGGAATCATCATGAGCCTGTCTGCAGGCGGCAGATGCAGCCATTCGAAAAAGGAAAAAAAAACTAGAGAAAAAAATTATGATGATCCACTGTAGCGCAACAGCAACCGGTACGTGTTGGCAGCATTTACATAAATTCCGTTTACTTTTGTTTTGTTTGTGATCTCCTCTATCTGACAAGACGAAGCTCAGCGATCCCCTTCGCCACAACCAACGCGGAAGTGCGCGCGGACACGCAAGGCCAGAGCCGGCGAGGAACGCGACGCCGAAGCTCCCTGACCTGACCCAGGGGGCAACCAGACCTGACTGTAGTTACTTCTGGTTGGCACTTGGATTTAAAGTTCTTTTGATCCTTTTGGGTGGGGGGCTATTGGCAGGATTTTGATTTGATTTGTCAAATTTTTGTATAAAAAAATTGGCGAGTTTTTCCCATAAAATATCTAGATCATTTGAAACAATAGAAAAAACACATTATCAAGAAATTTCCCCTTTTTTTGATGGAAAAAAAATCACTAGTTATGGCTCAAGGGGGTATTGGGGGGGGTAGGCTTGACAGTTGGGTTGTGATTTGAACTTTGAAGATAACTACAAATTTGGATTTATGTAGTTTATTACTTTCTATTTATTACAAGTTATAGTGTACATGAAAAGTGGTGTGATGAGATTGTTCAATTTATGGTAATGTGCAATGTGTTGTGATGACATTGCACAAGGAATTGTATTTGCAATTGTACTTCTTAAGGGATGATGTATGTGTATGGGCAAAATGTTGTGACAGGAGTGTATAATTGAATGTAAGTGCAAGTGTTTTATGGGATCGTGCAAAAAGTATGAACATAACATTAACATTTCATAGTAAATTCTCATGCTTGCCTAATGACCACACAACATGTGCACATTGTTTACCATTGAAATAATGGCAAATTTGAGGACATTCAGCTGCCCTAGTTGTTAAAGGGTTAGGGCATCAAGAGTTCCTATCCCACCTGGACCCCTTTCTCCTCATGCTCTCTCTAATCTTTAGTAAGCTACCCTTGTGGTTAGGGGTTTGAGGATGTCGCGAGAGTTATACCCAAAAACCAAAACTAAAAGGAACACTATACCACAAATATTATTGCATAGTTTAAAGGGGAAAGAAAGGTGTTGCATTAAATTTTTTCCATAGATAAAAACTTTTAACTATATTTAACCTTATACAAAGAAACAGCACCTCAAAGAAGTTTGTAATGACACAAAAAAAAAGGAAGAAAATCTTGAGGAGAAAACACATTTTTATATGATATAATCATTTTTTCCAAATGCATCGCAAAACATGCACATTTGAAATTCAATGTTGGCATATATGTATTAAAATTATGTATATTCAAAATCCATTAATTTCTCTTTCACATTTTCTCAAAACCAAAACAGTCATATTGATAACCCAACATTTAGATCCTTAGACATAAACCTCAAATGATTACACACTCAAAACTCAACCTTAAATGCTTAAACGTCAAACCTTAAATGCTTAGAACTCAAATATTCAAAACTTAATGTTCAAACCTCACACTCAAACTTTAAATGTTGAAACACTTCAACTTTTGACATTTAAACTTCATTCTTTAAACATTCAAACTTTCAAATGTTGAAGCATTGTCATTTATACCTCAAACCTCAAACATTTAGATTTGAAGTTCACACTCCAAACCTTAAATCTTCAAACACTTAAACTTAAAGCTCACACTTCAAATGTTCTAACCTTAGACACTCAAAGGTCAAAGTTCAAAGGCATAAACACACAAAGAAAGTTTGTATTAAAAGGCATTGGAACCTTTGGCACCACCTCTGCAAAATTTCAATTTGACAAAAAAAAAACCATGGGACAAAGAATGAAGTGACAAAGGAAGCTTGGATACCCTAAATGCTGAGTGTTGGCCTAGAAACTTGAAAACTATAAACTTACTAAAAATATGCATAATGGGGTATTGGAGTGATGCCCCATATAAGTAAAGTCAAATTATATATAATTTCATACAAAGAAAGCAAATGAAAATTGATTTTCAAGCCCAATTGTTTTCAGTTCCTTTAATTTTAAAAATCCATTTAACTTGTTTCATTGCATTTTGGCCTTGAAATGTTGAATTATGACATTGACTTTCAAGACGTGTTGTTAAATTGAAAAGTTTTCGCAAGAGTGAAGGTAGGATACGTTAAAAATAAATATGTTGAGCAAAGATATTTAGTGGTATCCTAGAATAGTCAAGGACCTAGAGATAATGAATTAATTAGTGTAATTCTAGGCTAATTAGACATTTTAGGTAGGACAAATAAGTTTTGGACAAATTTTAGGTAAAGTCAACAGCTAGTAAAATTTTAAACGAATTGGACATTTTATGTAAGAAAAAAAAATAACACAATTTTGGACAATTAAAGGATTTGAATCTTGACATTTTAACATTGTAAAAGTTATGGGGAATATATAGAGGACAATTTTGAGGTATAAGTTGGATGTACATAGGTAGACAATCATTAGGAATTAATGTTGGGAGGGAGGATTTCACCACTTTTAAGGTTAATTCAACCTTAAATCATGTTTTGTCCTTGTTAAGGATGAGAAAGGAGGCAGGATGGCAGCAAAAGGAAAGGACAACAAGACATACATAGAAGAGGGGGAGGCAAAAGAGGAAGGAGGGAAGGAATGTTCTACAAAGGAGGAAGAAGTCATTGTATACGAGTAGTGGGTAACCCGTGGCTACGCAACTCCAGCCACCCTGAACGCTCTGTTAAGCTCTACTGTCTGCCCTGCCCTGCCCTGCCCCTCCCCTGCCCTGTCTGGCCGCCCTGCCCCTGCCCCTGCCCTGTCCTGCCCCCCCTGCCCCTCCCCTGCCCTCCCCTGCCCTGTCTGGCCGCCCTGCCCCTGCCCTGTCCTGCCCCCTTGCCCCTGCCCCAGAAAATGCAGCACGTCGCCATCTAGGGACCTCGATTTCAAGACCTGGTCCTGTCCGTCCGTCGAGGTCCTGAAACCAAGATCAACATCTGGACGGACAGACAGACGGACAGACACCATCCTAGCTTTAATATATAAGATTGTCATCATTGATCATGTTGTATTTTAATTTTGGGTTTAAGTATGGTTGGGGTATCCCATTTGGAACATAATGACTCATTTTTAGGATCCCCAAATTCATTTTTCTTTCATAAAACTTATGACCTCTCTTAGAATCCCCTTTTTTTTTATGTTAAATGAAATAAATTTGTTTCAAATGTTATATGGGCATCTAAAATATTTACTTTTTTCACTTATGAATGTAAAAATATTAAATTTTATCCAAAGTGAGCCATGTTCTATTAATGGCCCCAAATTTCCAAAAATTTCATTTTTTGAAATTTTGTACATTACAATAAGGCACTTAGTTTTTGTCACACTTGAACATTTTATATACATTAGTAGTTACGATGTTTGTGGTAGAAATTTTGAAGCAAAATAATTTATTTAGATGTTCCTTATGAATCTTTGAACTTTTTTTTTTTCATGAAACAAAGTTTTGGAAAGTTTTTCAAGACTTGTTAGAAATATTTAAACTTGTTCAAATTTGAAGTTCTATGCATAAAATAATACCTTAATAATGTATGTATTTATGATTTTTTTTTTGAGGGTTCACTTGATATTTAATGAGACAATCCTTTTGGGTATCTCAACCATACTTGGACCTTTTTAGTTAACTTTATTAAGAGCCAAAATAGAAAAAAAAACTAAACATTAAAATTCACATATAAAAACAAGAAAGGAGGGTTAGGTTGTAAGGAAGACATGGTGTGTAAATAGTAGTGACAACTAATTGGTCCAAAAATTGAACTCACAAGTGTTGTTGAAGAACTTATATAATAAAACACTTGGCAAAATTGCTAAGGGTAGGATAAACGAACCTGGTAGAAGTTTAAGTAAATAATTATACTTCAAAACTCAAGGTGCAATATCCTACTTAATTAAACACATGCTTATTTTCATGAGTTGTTTTATTTCGTATCAATCTATTTAGAAGTTTTGGAATTACAACCTATTAAAGTGAAAAGGAAATAGAAGAGGTCCCAGGTTAGAACCATAAATTCTATGGATAGCACCATTGTCATATCAACCAATCAAGATTACTTATAAATTGTCTACAGGTTGCTAATGACTCATTGGATCCAATTTGGATGTAATAGATCTCTTTTGATGAAATCTTTTGATTTCAGTTCAAATTTGTTTAGTGGAAATTTTGAATAACTTCTAATATTTTCTCTTCATATGACAAATTTGAAATTCCTTTTCATGTAACAAAATTATTTTTAAAATTATAGACTGGAAATTTCCTTTTTTTTTATAGTGAAAGTCATCTTATGCATAAACTATGCTTTTGTTTACTAAAGGCACCTATTGATTGTTATTTTCCTTTAAATCCATTCATTCGATTTCTTTATTTAGTCTTCAATGATTCCCACTATAGATGTTACAAATGCCAAAATTTATTTCAGGTAATGGTCAAGGAGCTTTTTTTTGTAAAAAAAAAAACCATATTGATTTCATAAACATGTCATGTTTTTGCCAAAAAAACACATTTATCACAAAAAAAAAAGAAGTGTTCCCCAATTTTTCTTGAAGAGCAAAGTACAAACTTATAGCAAATGCTTTTGTAATGTAGTTGAATTCTTCAATAACAAAAATTACTCAAATTTCAATATCCCCCACATGATCTTAGGTCTAAAAATTACAAAATCATCTGCATAAAATCACCCATCATTGAATGAAGGCTTTCAAGCAATACCAAGAGTGCAATCCACTTTTCCCAAAAAAATTGATTTCTATGAATTTTCAGCAACAAAAGTGTTCAATATGCAATAACTCTTATGTTGTAGGTCTAAACATTACAAAACCACCTAAGTCCATCCCCACTCATCAAGGGCTTTCAATGGTACTAGGAGTGCAACAAAAGGCATTGAAATTTGAGAAATCCTGAAAAGCAAGCAACCTTCTTCCTTCTTTGATAGAAAGACGATCATGTGACTTGTGGTGCTAGCTTAATGTAAATGTTTAAAGTGTGATCAAGATCCTAACAATAGAACCCAATTGTGGAAAAAAAGTATTTTAAATTCTAATTAATTTAGAGTGACAAAAATTACTCAAAACTCAATAATCTTCCCCCAACTTAAGTCCAAAAATTATGAAGTCACTCCCAAAAAATCTCACTTGGCTTTTTAATAGTACCAATAGTTGGCCACAAATTTCTTAAATTATTTATTTATTTACTTACTATACTAAATTTTCTTTGACAAAAATTGTTCACTACTCAATAACTCTTGCATTGTAGGTCCAAATGTGAAAACCAAAACTCACCCTAGCTTTGGTAGTAAGAATCATTTGTATTGAAACGATTTTAGAAACCCTAGAAACCCTAAAGCTTGAACAGTGAGCTAAAATCCCTAAACCCTAAAGAGCTCAGATCACACTTCAGGTGCAATAATCTATCAAATCCCAAAGATGATTTCACCACAAAAACACATTTCATAGAAGAAGAAGCTTATCTAAAAGCCCACTAAAACAGACATCTCTTAAGAAAGAAATTAGTAGAGAAGTAGAACTGGTTTCATTGATAGAATCCTTGGCTCTCTTGAGGGTTTTACTTGCAACATGAAATACATGCTCTTTGGGACAATTTCAGACAGGGAGTCCACCTGCACAACACCAGTTTTAAATTTAGGGTTTAAGGTTTAGGGTTTGGCCCGAGCAACGCCAGTTTGGATTTAGTGTTTAGGGTTTTTGTTAGGGTTGCACATCGAGGGAGGGAGAAAGAGAGAAGAGTGTGTGTGTTTTCAGCCTATCCTGAGTTTTTGAAAGCAGCAGATTGTCTCTAGAGCTTGCCATCCATGGTTTCGCAGCTTCTTCTCCTGAGAAAGAGAGAGAGGTAGAGAGAGAGAGAGAGAGATATTGCAGCTCCGGACGAGCTCGGCAAAAATGTTCACTAGTGTAGAATTGATAGAGAACGGAAAACTTTGCCCCGTGATTATTAGCAGAAACTTGCGCAGCCTGTGTCATGAACACTGTTGTAACTAGTTGCCGAGCCTGCGTCAGCTAATACGCGTTGTCAGATCTGACATTGTCCTAGTCCTGCAAATTTCGCATGCTATAGTACTCATCATCGCTGCCATTATCGTATTGATGTTAATTAACTTTTTGAGCTGGATCACGCGCAGGTTGAGTCAATCAAAGCAGGGTTCAAAACATCCGTGCCTTCACCTACCCACTACTGCATTACCTACCACAGGAAACTTGAAACCAGCTTTTGTTTGTCTAGACTAAAGCTTTGAATTTCAGAAGGATAGTCACAATGTATGTGTCCAAGGCAATGACCCACGATATACTGTCGACCCCACAAGCTTTATGATCAGCTCTCGAATATGATCTCAGTATTTATTGACCGTGTTCAGATTGTGCTACTCGATGTAAGTAATAAAAGAGCGCATGCGGGGTAGTGCATTGGAGACGGTGTAAAATCATA
The DNA here is from genome assembly GCA_963921925.1 of Sphagnum tenellum. Lineage (NCBI taxonomy): Eukaryota > Viridiplantae > Streptophyta > Sphagnopsida > Sphagnales > Sphagnaceae > Sphagnum > Sphagnum tenellum. Next base: position 27,621,824 of record OY998144.1, read on the forward strand.
AAAGCTGTATGCACATGCACGAGCTGCTGCGGCAGTGCTAAGAATGATCAGCTGCCGCGGATCGAACCGGAGTAAATTTGCCAAAGAAAATAATCGAAGTTTTCTACTAATGCATTACGATTCTCGCATCCGGTTGCAACTACCCTGCCCACTCGTAGACTAATCTGCGTTGATCAGTAGCTGTGTCGCTGAGGTGGACGGAATGCGCTTATAATGCCGGAGATGGCCATACGAACCAAATGCAAATAATCTGCTTATGAAGGCGAGTCATATTGCAGCTTGCAAGTCGCAATTTCAGCGCAAGACTAAGATAGGATCAGACGTTGATTTCCAGTTTCACACAAGTCAATCCCATGATCAGACATACTAATTCATGCTCGTTGTCGTGCCCAAGTTGTTGGCTGCACGTTGGGGTTGTAGTTTCATGCATTAGTTATGATCTGCTAGTGATGATAGTGGTAGTAGTTGTGACGGCTTTTACTTACTGCATCTATAACTTCGTGGTGACGTTCTAATTCTTCAACCGTGATTGCATAGTTATTCATAATGAGAACTGTTTCCGGTTTCTACTTTCTGGTTTTGCAAATTTCATGGCAGATGAATAGGGACTCGAGAGTCTGAATATGACAATATTTTCTGCATAGACATGAATGCAAATCATGATTTGAGAACTACCCATTCATTCTTCAAGAAATAAGCGACTGTGAATGGCGAAATATTGGGTTAGCACCCCCTAATTCTTATGGCTTCAAGTTCAAACTTCAAACCAGCAACAGTTACAATAGGAAATGTTCCATGAATTAGTTCCCAAAACATGAACTCACAGTTAGTTCACAGTAACAACTAGTGAACATTCCTCAAAACGTGCCCAGACCAAATGAAAACCACATTGTTTTCTGATGGCAGCTTCACACCAATGTTGGACTGTTATTAGAAACAGGAACAGACCCTGGAGGTTAGCAGGGCAGTTGTTGGGATTCATGATCATAGCTTGATTGTTTGTGTGAGAGAAAAGGGTTATCCAATGCTGATCAAATCAGAGTTTTGTTGTATGTTGAAAGGCTTTAAGTGCAAACAAGATTTTTGTGTTTCGAAAAAAAAAAATTGAACTTTTTTTTGTTGCCTACTTGGTGACTGGATCATGGAAAATTTAGTTTTTGATGTTTAGATTTGTGAAAATTGATGAGACCCACAGATGGTTGATCAGGATGGACAATCAATGTTCAACATTGCAAATATTACAAAATGTACATGGGGCAAAATGTCTGTGACAATGTTTTTAAGTAATTGAACTATGTTGTTAATGTTGCATTTCCACGGATAACATCCTTCATCTATGGAGTGAAATCACAATCGAAATCTTTCTGAATGGCATGTACATAGAAAACTTCTGCATTTGACCATGCCATAAACAGTCCCAGAGTTGCAGCTTATGTTTCATTTTACACACAAATTCACCTTCCATAGATGCATCATGTTTCCAAGTCAAAGATCAAATTCACTTGAAAAAATTTCAAGCATATGAAATTGTGCAATTGAGCCTCTAAAACAGTTTTGATTATCATGTCATACACAGACATGTGCAATATATGGAGCTTGTAATCTTTTGAGGTATGCAAATTTTAAGGCTTGCGCTAATTTAGTGGGTTTAAATTCCCAATTATGTTTTCTTGCTTTCCTTTGGTCATTTCCTTCTCTTTTTATGTTTTGTTGTGTTATTCAGTATCAATGTAGTCCTCTCGTCACTGCCCATATTCTTGTTGCAGAAACTCAATTCTGTTCACATCTATGCATGACTGGCATGATGAAGTCTCTTTGCATGTAATAGTAATCACCTCATCACCTAACATGAACTGAGCTGTGACTATAAGAGAATCTGGTTTTTCTCACACTAAAAGCCATGGCTCAGGACACATATGTGAGGTAAACTTTGTGGTTTCATCCATTGCAATGTACAACATATGATGTTTATTGTGCCATCTATCTTACATTCAAATGACAATTTCATATTAGGCAATGACACATACCACATTTATTTAATTCTTTACTTATTTTGAAACCATGGTTAATAAATCTCAAAAAATGGGTCCAACTGCAAGATACAAGCCCTAAGAACCAGCCTAATAACTGCCATGGTATATTCCTGTTTCTATAACAACCCACCACAGGAAAGGAACCCTAATTTCTGAAACCCTAACTTTTTGGAACCCAAGTGCGCTCCAAGAAACAGCTTGTCAACAGGTAGGAAGACCTGAGTTTTAAATGCTTCAATGGGTTGGGTGTTCTTTGCAAGGGGTATTAGCCCAGGCCAAAATTGGTGAGGAGCTCTTTTGGGAAGAGAAATTTCATGCAGCTAATGGGAAGGTGGAATGCAGCTAAAAGAAACCCATGGTTATAAAGGTGGATGCTTGATTCTCAAAATTTTGAAAAACCCTAAAGGCCGGGTAGGTAACTTGACCTCCGCTGGTCTGTTCCCTGTTTCTGATAACCGCCCGACGCTGGAAGGAAAGATGAAACCCTAAATGAAAACCCTAACTCTTTCAAACCCTAATGTGCACCCGCGCGCAGGAGGAGGGAAGATCGGAGTGCAACGGATGAGACAGCGAGGTTGTGCTCGGGAGAGAGAGAGAGAGAGAGAGAGAGAGAGAAGGGATGGCGGATCAAGACAGTGTGGTGGAAGAGATCGCGAAGCTGAATGTGGACCAGTTGCGGCAGGTGAAGGAGCAAGTGGAATCGGAACTATCGGTTTTACAAGATAGCCTTGTCAACATCCGCACTGCTGCCACTCGCTTTGAAATGGCCTCCAAAGCTCTCAATACACTTTCTTTGCAGCCTGCAGGTATGTCCATCCATCCCCTTTCTCACTCCCGACTGTTCCTCCTTGCGATCTCTGGATTTGAACTTTCTTTATTGCGGTTTCTCTAATTTTCTTCTGCCTCTTTCTGTTCTTGTTCTTTTACGTGGATTATGCTTCTTTTTGGATCCCTTATGATGACACCATGATTGAGGATGTTGTATTAGTAACTCGCTGCCTTTTTCCTGTATTGTTCACACAATTGCACTTCGTCACTAGAAGCAAGCTGGATTTTGTTGCTCTAGGGTTTTACAGGACCTCAAGGTTGTTGAGGGTTTTGTTCTGGTTCACAGCCTCCTCATAAAAACCATTTTTGTTTGGCAGGGAAGAAAATGCTGGTGCCACTAACAGCGTCACTGTATGCAGCAGGCACTCTTACCAACCCAGAGTCTATCTTGGTAGATGTGGGCACTGGCTACTATATAGAGGTAAAGGAACAATGTACCAATGTGCCATAGACATACCTGGCAGTAGCAGTAATGTAGTTGGTCAGAAAAACCTCAAAATCTGGCAGGGTTCTTTGGGATCTTGATTTGTGGAACTTGACCTAATGCTGAAATTTACAGCAGCATCTTGTACTCTTTGACATCAAAATCCTCAGGTGTGCAATGCATCTATGGCAGGGCGGTGGCCATCTTATTTTCTTGGTTAGAGCAAATGCTGCAGTGCCATGATACAGCATGGCCTACTAGTACTATTCAAACAATGTCTTCAATAGTTTCAATACAGGGGTGGGCATTACTAAGTAGTAGTGATTGGTGCCCACAGAAGTCATTGCCTGAAGGGAACGATTACTGTGAGCGCAAGATCAAGTTTCTGAAAGCTAATCATGACAAGCTAGTTGAGGTGTGCATTTCATTTGCCCTTTTTCTGTTGTTGATTTGCTGATCAAGCCTGTTAGAAAGATAGTTTTCTTCTGGAGTAAGTCTTGGTAGGAAGATGATAGGAAACATATGTTGTTAAGTATGACTTCTGGTTTCTCCACAATGACTTAGTGAATTATGGAAGTGGCCTGTAATGAATTAGCACTAGATTCAAACTTTCTATGCCATTGACAAGATTAAACTGTTTGTTTGTAAATATCACAGGTGGCTGGTAGCAAACAGAATACAGCAGAGCAAGTGGCAATGGTGCTGCAGGCTAAGATGAGGCAAAGCTCAACCACTACAGAGCCATAAGGCTCTTAGAGCTTGCTTCAAACCCACCTTTTGTACATCCTTTAGAGACCATTTCTGCAGTTATCTGGTGAGACTTTGCCAGCCTCCATCTAATTTTGCACTTTGTGAAATCATCTTTCACATCCACATTTATCTTATAATATATGTGCACATAAACAACAGCATTTCTGAAACGATGATGTGAAATTGACAGATGCTCATAGTAAGACATAAATCCAAAGGTAAGGTTGCTACATTTCATACTGCAGAAATGGCCGTGTGCAATGTAGATGATGTAGATGATCTTCATTGTAGTTGTGAAAGTTGGTTTAGGGTTTACATTACATTGTTCTCCAGTTTATAGCTACTCTATTTCTCATGATTAATGCACCAGTTCCAGGTGTGTGTGAAACCTCTGTGTAAACCTAAATGAATTGTGGGTGGGAAACTTTGCAAGTGGCATGGGATTTTGTTTGGTTTACGGTCTACATGCTACTATTTAACAGTAACTATCCATCTCTGGTCAACAGTTCAGATTGATTGATTGACTGGTATGCTGTAATATCCCACATCGACTTCATGAACATAGACAAACCTCATGCAAACCTCCTGGCTGTAATGGATTTCCTCATCTAGCCTGACATTAAACCAACACTTCCTTTGATTTCTGCCATGGTCATCACTGAGAAAAATGAAAAGGATGAGAAAACATATTTTGAGAACATTATTTAGTATGTTTTCTACAGTCTGGAAGGAACAATTTTCTTCTTAAAATGTTTTGGCACAATAGCAATAGTATCACTAGCAAGCACTTCCAACAGTATTCTTGTTCATAACATGCTTGCCATGTTATGTATGAGCTTGTAGAAACCCTAATAATATTATAACTCATCATATGGGGTGTTGTGGCATGACATGCATGGTCATGGAATGCATGGTGATAGGTTATGAAGTGTGAACTAGCTTGCCAATATGGAATGTATAGATGGAGGGATCATGTTGATGTCATGAGGGGGAAAAGTAATAAGAGCACAAGGAAAAGAGGAATTTGGACAATTTTGGTGGTGGTACAATTGTACCCTAATCTTAGTGAACCTTGGCCCAAGTAATGTCAAGGCCTGAATGTGTGTAGTTGTCTTCAGGTGTATTTCTTCCACATTTAGAAAAAGGAGGGATGTGTTAGACATGCCTTCCAATGAAAAACAGATGTATTTTATCTGGTGTCACAATTAACATCCACGGAGGTTACTAGAGGCTAAGGTCTTGCACAACCCACTTCAAAGTCTTTATGTTTAAATCTCCTATGCCATATTTTTTAAGTGCTACATACTACTCTAAATGTTGCACACCATATTTACAAGTGTTATATCATCTAATTGTTCCACACTATAATGTTTACATGCCAAATAGTCTAAATGTTAGAGACCATAAATCTTAAGTGCTACATGGTCTATATGTCCTACAACATAAATTTTAATGTGCTAGGGTGTTCTGGATCATACTGTGAAGTGTTGCTTTTGATTTTCCTTCCTCCGCACTCTCCCTTACCCCTTCCCACATGGAACCTGTTTCCTTGTCCTAGAGCTTATATACTGGATTCCAGGATCCAGAGTGAACCCCTATCCACCAAGTGCACCATGCAGCATGGAGGGTATGTGGACACTGTTCCCCTTGTATTCCTGTCCTGCAATAACCATCCACCCATGTCTCGAGTATGAGCCTCACATTCATGTGACAAAATCTGGTGAATCGTTAGTCAGAATTAGTTCTAACAACTGAACAAGCTAGAAGATTGAATTGCTGTACTTGTGTCTCTCTCTCTTCTGTGACAGTTGCAACAGCTTCTGATATCTTGAGTACAACTGTTGGGATTGATTATACATGCCTTGATGGGAGTAACACGTGCATGTACACTATACTATTGATCCCAAGTGCTTGAAAGCTGAATCAATCAATCAGCTCCATAACGCCATATTCCAAGGGTGCTATGATATGATCCTGATGCGCTTAATCTGTATAGTTACGGTTCAGAACTAGATCCTTGTACAATGTTCTAAAAAATATTATCGCGGAGAGCATTCATTTGTAGAACCAAATTGCATTGCACTTCATTCTAGATTCTCCTCCAAAAACTTCAGAAATGTTCAATAAGATCAGTTTCCCTATTACGGGTCATAGGAGATGACACCAAAAAGGGAAGTCTATAGAATTTCATGATCCTGGCAGGTTGGTGCATTTTGATGATTCAAGCAAAAATTACAGAAATTTTCATTTCTTAGTTTTGACAATTTTTTAGAATTTGGCATTTGGGCCTTGAGGCATGGGGATGATCATATGTGAATTCATTTTCTCATGTTATTGTACACAAAATAAGACAAATTGACAATCTTGCCATGTGCCATCCTTGCAATGTTGTTTTCAACTGTTTGGAAATGTGGCACATACCAGTGTTAGCTGGTTTTGGACCAGTTCTTGGTCTGGTTTCAAGTCTGGTTCCAAGGTTACCTTCAGCTTCTTGCTCCAGTCAGAACCAATGTTGGGTATCAACAAGGGTATTGATAAGTTCATGAATAACCTACCTACCAGTTGTCACATTTTCAGAAAACTGGTTAGAGAACATACCTGCTTGGTTTGTAGCATCAAAAGAATCAAGAATACCCTTATGGGTCGGGTGTTAATTTGTCAAAATGTAATCAATCACCTACCTAGATTGGAATTTTCCTTTGTGTAGGTTATCAATCTTTAAACCCTAAACATAATAGCCAAAAGTCCCATGGTGATTAGATGCACCATAGGATTCACCTTATTAGCAAGAGCAAAAGGTGCAAGAAAGATGTGCAGAATACATGAACTTTTAAGGCATATCTGATGTGTAGGGATATGAAGGTCAAGGCTTAAAATGCCCTTGGAGCTTTCCATTTATACTAATTGAGTTTCACACCTCTTATTCTGACAACTTTTAGTTTCAATGTACTTATACCTTAAAAACCTTCTTGGGTAGATTGGAAGGTAGTTCTCAAGAAGAGTATTTGAGAAATAACCATTATGCATAATGGTTGAGTATTACTGAACAAAATGAATGAGTAAACAAATAATGGAGGGCATTACTTTGAGAATTTCCAAAAGAAGATAAATTTGAACTAGACCATGGACTATCAACCTCCTGCTGGAAACAATTTGTGCAATGACCCTCTTGCTATTACTCTTGAATTGGAATATTAGTACTCTCCTTTTCTTTACAAAGTTCTAGTTTTTTATGCTGGCTGATATTAGTTTTTCAGAAGAAGATTGCAATTAGACTTGTGTACTTTTTTTTTTAGCCACACACGAACTTTTCATTGGCATAAAACATTTGTTACAATTCCTAATTGTGAGCCTTATGAAGCCAAATCTTTGAGCATTCCAAGATTCCTAAAGAGGTTCCATAAAATACAAAAGATTAAAGTTTGATATTAATAACATCAAAAGCAGAGCCAAAAAATGGTTGCATGTGAATTGTATAGGAAAAGTGCTTGAGTAGGATATAGAAACCCATATCTTCATTTCCTAAACCACAACCTATGCAACAATAAGGACACCCTTTTAATTTACCTTGATGTTCAGCTTTGTAAATATGTTATACTTGAAAGGGTACTATATACTTGACAGGGTCTAGACATTTTAAGGTCATTTTTCAATTAAATACTCATTAGAATAGGGTCTAGACATTTTAAGGTCATTTTTCAATTAAATACTCATTAGAACATATGAAGGAAATTCCCACATAACAATCATACACCATACTAGACATTCATAATATATGTTTTAAAGTTCCATTCACCCACAGTCCTAAAGCTTGGTTTTAATGTTCGGTGGAAGCTCAAAGCATGATTAAGGTATTCCATTTAAAACATAAGGACACATTTATGTTGACCAATTTTTTTTGTTTGAGAAACTCTAAAATTTGCTCTCCCAGATGACCATAACAGTCATGGCAAGTAGTCAAACCTACTTGTTTTGCTACAACTTGCACATTCTCCCAAAGTGAACACATGAGCTTGTATAAGCTATTCTCTTTCATTATTTTTGCAATGACTGTGTCATTTTTGACTTTGCATTCATCCTTTTTAAACTCTATTCTCAAACCTTAAATAGTAGCTTTCCTTACCCAAAAAATTCTTTGCTAGACATAGTACAAATAAGACTTCTTTCAAAACATCTTTGACCATATTTCCTAACACACTCATTTGCAATGAGACATTTTCATGCTTGCTAGTTGTCTCTTGGGTGGAATTGTCATCAATGTAAATGGTTTTCTTGGGTATGCTTTTGATAAAAAGCTCCAATTGGAAATAGAGATGTTAGAATCAATGTACAACATTTTCATTGTCTAAAACATTTGAAGTTATTATGAAGGCTTGTTGCTCTTGTTTTGCAACATTGAGTTGTTTCTTACGCAACAACCTTTTTCTTGAGGTTGACAACTTTCTTCTTACAATCTCTAGCCCGATGTCTAGGCTTCTTGTAGTAGTTGCACAAAAACCTTTTCTTGTAGTTTTTTTCATCCTTGGTAGTTTGCTCCTCATGATATGGAATGTTGATCTTTTTTTGTGGAACAACAAAGGCTGCCCTATTTCCCAACACCTCCAACTTCTTTAACTCTTCATGAATAGGCCATGTTGTAAGAGACTCCAATTTAAACTACAGAACATGATGACAACTATGTCAATCTTTTTCAACTTCACATAGATAGTTTCAAGTTGTTGATTCATGGACTCGACTTTGTTGATATGTTTCAACATTCTATCACTTGGACTCACCTACATGGTAAAGAATTGACATGTAGGTAAAAGTATGGTTAGGTGGTTCGTTTTTGACATATTGAAAAGTCTAGATCTTACATTAGCTAAAGTTCTTATAATCATAATAATTATATATTAAAAGTCCTACAAATTATCCCTCATGTTTTTGGTCCAAAATATTTCTATGCAACCTTAAATATATCATTAAACTTCAATGTGGTTGATAAAAAACTTCATGTGACGATCAAAGATCTTGATTTTTTATCCTTTTTTTCCCATTCTAGATTCTCTCAAGTTGGGTTGACTTCCAATGTAGACAAAACACACCAAAGTTTTTTTTTTTTCTTGAAAACATTTGCAACTTGACTTCCATAGATAAAGGTTGTCCCCACCAAATCTAGAGGTAACTACTTATGCAACCTTTTGTGTACCCATAACCTATTAAGAAGACTCCATGACAAGAACTAGAATTGGATGCAAAATGTAACGGACTATGATATATAACTAAAGTAAGGCTAGAGTAATTGAATATGCAAACCCAATGAAAGTTGACACTACAATATCCTATTACTAGAAATTGCAAAATGATTGCATAGTAGGAATAAGCTCATAAATATATATATAAGGTAAAAAATCCCATCCTAATTTAGGTAATTGGGTCCAAACATGGTTGGGGTGTCAAAAAAAAAAAGTTTCATGAGAAATTTAGTGAACCCCTTTATTTTAACATGTCTTTAAAATTTAATGACATATTCATATTGGATTTTATTTTTTTCATAAATACATACACTATTAAGGTACTATTGTATGCAAACCATTTTAATTTGAACAAACTTAACATGTCTTGACAAGTCAAGGGGAAAAAATTTGGACTTTATCTCCCTTGGTGAAAAATGTTTCAAGCATTCATCAAAAATGTATAAACATATTATTTTGCCCTAAATTTATATTACAAATAGCTTAAGCATTAATGTATAAAACGCTAAAATGTGATAAGAACAAAATGCCTTATTACAATGTACAAGGTTCCAAAAAGTGAAATTTCTCGGAAGTTTTGGGCATACATAAAACATGCCCCATATTGGAGAAGTTTTATTAATCTTAATTTATTTTACATGCCTACATAAAATTGGAAGGAATTTATGATTTGATTTGGAAGAAAAAGGGGCAAACTAGGATAGGTCTTAAGTTTTATGAAGAGAAAAGTAAGTTTGGGAAGCCCCTTTTTGTGTTTCAAATGGGATACCCCAATCATGTTTTGACCTAGTTGACAAACTTAAATGTTCACAACAATCATGTAATGTTATAACCTACTGCATAAGAGCAAACATATGATAATGTTACTTATACACTTCAATTGGATATGATAAATGAGTTCCAATACATTGTTTAAGCACAGAAATTGTTGCATTAAAAAAAATTATATGGATTAATTAATTGGTGAAAGGTTGTAGGTCAATTGATTGTAATGTTAAATTTATAAATACATATTACATATATGTTACCCCAATTGAGGGGGTAAACTTAGTTATAAAAGATAACCCTTTCATCAAATAATTAATTTTGTGTAAATTGACATTTGCATCTTATATAAACTACAACATAAGCAAGCTTAAGGGTGATCAAGGCCTTTGTTGAAAATGTTCATGCATAGTTCATTCAATTTGCACAATAATGATTTCAAAGTTGAGTTGAACTCAATACCTTAAATGGGTCCAAATTTTTTAAGGTCTATCAAAATCTTGTCACAATGTCACATTTTTTAATCTTTTTTACACAATTAATTTTTACCATGTAAAAACACATTTATGGATGATATGATGAAATCTAGAATTGTAATGGTTTAAAATATAATCCTTTTGAAAATTTTAACAACTTTTGACTTGTTATTTTTTATGGGGATCAAAATATAAGGTAGAAAAGGACTACAATAAGGACTAAACCCTCTTCGTCCTATGTGGTACACCTTAAAGAATTTTCACCCAAATTTCCTATTAATTAATGATATGTAAATGGTAATTTGAACATCAATTTACATTTTTTTCCATCAAAGTGCAACTTTGAAAATGCTTGATTATCAACAGCAATGGTGAATGACATTTCCAACCTAATAATTCCACCCTCTTGTTCGTGCTTCGCAAAATTTACATTGAATTAGCAAGGTATATTACATGATTAAATTGAAGTCAAACCCAAGTGAAAAAGTGAACTCCTTCATGTCACAAATAACATAAAACAATTGTGTATTTTTTGTTTCACAAAGGAAAAAATGAAAACCATTTTTTTCCACATTATTGTTTTTGAATTTTTTTTTGTTATGTAATTGCAAACATATGCAAATAATGCATTTCCCTATCACTCCTTATAGATTCACATGTTCGATTAATATTTAAAAATACAACTATACAAACAAATCTTACATTTTCAACATCAAATTAATTTTAGACCTAAAAACCTAAAAAACCAAATAGATGTTTCATTTGTTGTAGCTCTTATTTGTGTGATTACACCTAATAGCAAATGTATGAAACTCATTCTTTCCTTTTCATGGACCAACAATGTTTTCCAAAATATTATTGTAACACCAAACTTAGGTAATGAATGAAAGCACATTATGATGGTCAAAAAATGTTGTCACAAATATTTTTTTAGAAACTGTGTTACTTTTGATTTCCACCAAGCTAATATTAAAAGAATTTTTCATAAATTATATTCATAATAAGATAGTTCAATTACTAAATAATTCAATTGTCAAAAGAAACTACATTTTTTTATTGATATTAAATGATTAAATAATACATTGTGAAAAATTAATATGTGTAGCAATATGTTGCAAAATGGAAATGTACTCTAAAAATGATTCAAATAATTACACTTTATGAAATACTTAGTCATATATTGAATTAGGGTTGTCAACGGGATGCACAATGTGACGGATGTAAATGCACCCATGTTAGTATAAAGTCAACTTAAGTCAAAATGATGTCAAGTTGCCCAAAAAACAGTTAGACGTGAATGAAAATAATGTCATTTGGTTCCATTAAACCTATGGTAATTGAAACAAAAAATCACCAACTTTTGGTCGTCATTATCAACAACCAAAATTTTGAAAATTTAGTGATCAAAAATTGGCAACCAATTTTTTTGGGAATTGCATGAAAGTTTTTGGGCAATAATATATATATTTTCAATTGTGGGATCAATGGACACTATCAGTCAAATGACTAACACTTTTAAAACAGTTTTCAAAAAAATTCGAGCTACCAAACCCGATTGTGATTGCCAAATTTCGATTGCCACAATCAACAACCAAAACTTTTCAGTCGCCTAGTTTAGCAATCTAAAGTCAATGGAAAAAAAAAAAATTCCAAGTTGGTGACTAGAAATAGTTGAACAAATTTTTTGGTCATTGCCCCAATTTTTTTGAAAAGTGACTGAAAGTTTTTGGGCATCAAAAAAAATTTAATCATTTGATCAATGGCCACTATGTATTCTATAAAGAAACTTTTTCAAGCAACTCCTAGTTTTTTGCGCAAACCAAAAAAATATGGTTGTTGATTGTGGCAACTTAAAGTTGGCAACCAAAAAATTTCAATCACCAATCGTGTGGCGATCAAATCCATGTTTGATTGCCATGCATAACAAAGGTAACCCAAATGCAATGAAAAATGTTCGTGCATCAATCCTAACAAATGTGACCAACATATCATGACAAACGTCGACATGCCATCTAATGCAAAATGGGCACATCACATTGGTTTTGAAAACCTTGTATTGAATATGAATTGATTGTACCATTTCAATTCCATATGAAAATTTCCACTCATGTGATTTCACAAAAAACTAAATGTGGATGAGGTTTTTCATTCAAAAAAACATAATTATATTCACACACAAAAAATTTGTTGAAAATTTACTTTCATTTGAAAGAAAAAAAGAATTATGTTGGAGGCCTTTGTATCAAAATCCATTCCACATGTTTATCAAAACATTAGATGAAATTTAAAAGAATTGATATTAAATGTACTATAAAAAATTCATTTTGCATAAAATGGCTCCCCCATAGTGTGTTTTCACCCTTGTGAAAGTGGAACTTATAAATAACATTAATTACAACCTATGGGTAGAAAGATGGATGGACATGTAAAGATAGATAATTATTTAAACTTGTTTTAGTTAATTATTTGGGTTAGGCATGAATAAAGTTTAATTGCTTGGATTTTATAATTCTACAAAAATAAATTTCAGAATAAATTAGTATATATTCATCCATAGATCAATGATAATTCTAAAAGGTTGATATATGGCACAATGTTATTAGCTTAAAAAAATGAATGAAGATGTTTAAAGAATGTAATTAAACAATGTTGGTAATTCTTTGATTTTTCCCTTGAAGTATTTAAAGGGTTGTTGGTGGGACTTCAAGCTCATTTTCCCTTTCATGATTTCATGTTCCTAGTTTGCAATTAAGTTTTGCAATAAACCTTAGTGTAATGATCCTATGTTGCAATAAACTTGTATCATTTTGAATTTTTCCAAATTCAAAAAATTAAACTTATGTGCATTTGATAAACAATCCCCATGAGGCGAAGTCTTTAAATGGAACTCCGTATTGGATGTAGGGTCCAACTTCTAACCATTGTTGGGGTGTCAAAAAAATTTGTCTCATAAAATATCCATTGAACCATTTCAAGTAGGCACATCTCTAAAACTTAGAGGCACACTCATATTAGATTTTTTTATTTTGTTTCATAAATGGATACAACACTAAAGTATTAATTTTTGTAGACCATTTTTAATTTGAACAATTTCAAGGATTCCTCAAAAGTAATGAGAAAACAAATTCATAACTTTGTTTCATTGAATGAAAAATGTTCAAAAGCACATCACAAATGTGCACACAAATTATTTTGGCGCAATTGTTTTACGACAAATACCTTAGTTGTTAATGTGTATAAAACATTCAAGTGTGACAAAAACCAACATGCCCTATTGCAATGTACAAGGTTTCAAAATTTTGAAATTTTGAAAATTGGGGGCTAGTGATAAAATATGGCCTGCAATGGATAATTTTTGTTATTCTTATTTGCATAAATGAGAAAATTGATATTTGAGACACATGTATAAGATTTGGTGAAAATTGATTTCATTTGTGATAATGGATTAAAACCTTGACAACCATCTTTAGTTTTGTGTCAAACGTGTTGAAAGTAAACAACAAAAAAACCAAATTTAGAAAGTAACATTGTAAAAGCAGCAAATTATGTTGGGGCTTGTTCACACATTGGTGTGGTCCCATGAAGATTACTTCAATGGGAACAACTTATGATTTCCAAACTTTTACAAATGATAGAATAAGATTTGTGTGGACTTACTTTTTTAAGAAGAAGTTTGAAGCTTTGGTTAAATTCAAAGAGTTTCAAACACTAATGGAAAATAACTCAAAAATTTAAAGATCCAAATCTTTCATAGCAACAATTAATGGACGTGAATATGTTTTAAAGTCATTTGCACAATATTCAAAAATGGAAAATATTTAGGAATTAATTTACAATACCATACATTCCATAGTGGAGTGGCATTGCAAAAAGACTAGAAACAAAACCTTTATTGAAACTAAAAGAAATATGTTTCATAGCAAAAGTTTTTTCATGGGTGGTTAGAAGAGGTAATATGTACAACTACTTACCTAAAAATTTGGATTACAAATAGTTGTTTGAAAATCATGACACCATATTAGGTTTGCCATGGAACAAAGCGTAACAAAGGACATTGAAGGTTTTATGTAGGAGGGCTTTTAAGCATAAGCCAAAAGGAATGTGAAGCAACTTGGATAGCAAAAACATCTAAGGAATGTTTTTAGGGTATGAAGGTTCTTCCAACAAAGTATTGCATGTTTTTCATTAGTAGAAACATCACTATGGATGAAAGCCTTGTGAAGTAGCCAATGTTATTCCCTACTTTAAAATGCCATCTTAGGAAACCTTTAAAGGAAAAAAATGTTTTCGGTGGGGGTTATTTTTTTCCATCTACCTTATAGTTATTTAATTTGTAATATGCATAATTATTTGGCAAGCTAATTTTTATGTATTTGAGACAATCATAAAATATTTGACATCAACACTTTTTTTATTTTTTAAAAAGTGTAATCTTTTAAATATGTGAAAAAAAAAAATTAAATTGTTATGTTGTGAAGACAAAGATGGTGAAATGAAAATCATGTATCTTGCCAACTTCAAACCCCTAACCACAATGAATACTTCACTTGATTCCAAAATTCCCTTCCTAGTTCATCCAAATCTAGCCCACCCTAAATTGCAAAGGCTCCAAGTCAAATTGTCCATAGACTAAATGACACGTGTCTTTCAAGTTTTTAAAACCTATTATTAATCCATATATATATATATAAACTATATTCATAACCCTATACTTATGTAAATTTGGCATCCAACAATTAAGGTATGCAATTTTATTTTGAAATGTATTTTAACCTTTACTTTTAAAAAATCTATGAAACCCTTTTCTTTGCACACCGTTTGGAAAAAGATGGAAGTGACCTCCCCAAAACACAATATGGAAAGGGCATCTTCACATGAGTAACACAACATGGTGAGTTGTGATATTTGATATATCCACATAGAAAATGTTTAAGAGACTTCACACTACAATTAGATATAAGTGGAATGCAATGAGCTTGTTCTTGCACATCAATAATCAACAAGACTTAAAAATACCACCACAAAGATTAGAAGATGTTATTACAAATTGTGCAAACATTGTTAGTCTTGTGGAGGATCCCGTAATAGGGTTAATGCAAAGCAATGGGAGGAAACCATTCAAAAGGAAATGAAATCTTTGAGTGACAACAAGACTTGGAGCTTGCCCAATTTACCAAAAAGGTTAGAGGTAAATGATTGGTTCAAAATGCATTTTTGGCACAAAGACCAATGCTCAAAGGGAAGCTATCCATCACAAGGGGAGGATTGTTGCAAAAGGTTACTTATAGCCTAAAGGCATGGATTACAACAAAACTTTTGCTCATATTGTGAAGTTGAGCTCCATTAGAGCTTTCCTAGCTATAGTTGTAGTGAAAGATTTGAAAGTTCATCGATTAGACTTCAAGAGTGCAATTTTTAACAATGATTTAGAGAGGATATTTTCATGTTGGAATTAAAAGATAAAATCTTTAAAAGGAAGGACAAAAGAGCTTGTATGTAAGTTAGAAAAGACTTCCTTGTATGGACTTTCAAAAACATGATACCAAAAACTATACACATCTTCATAAAGAATGATTTTGAATTAAATTTGATATTTAATTGTAGCATCTATATCAAAGAAAGTGAAAGTGTGAGTACTATAGTCTATGTAAATGATTTCTTAATTTTAGCAAAGAGCACAAGCATTTTTCAAAAAATGAAAAAATGTTTTTGTCAAAAATTTAAGATGACAAACCTTGGGAAGGTCCTTTCATGTTAGGCTTTTAAGTTTCACTTTAGGGTCAAAGCACATTACTAGTGAGCCACTTTTCGCCACTTATCATCACTTTTCACCAAAAAAGTGATGTATAACAAGTATAGTAGGTGTGCAGTAAACAAAATTTTTGATGGCATTTTTTGAAAACCCTAGACATAAGAAAAAAAACTTTAGAATGTGCGTGACAACATTTTGGAGCTCAAAGCTTATTTTGACTCAAAGTTAAACTTGATCCAATGGTTAGATGAAGAGAATTGGATAAAATCAATGTGCATAAAGTATATGATGTACATCTTTTCAACAACCATAGGGCCTCATGTTTATGGCTCATGACACATTACCAAACTAAAGAAAAATGAAAAAATAATACAATGCCCACCCATAAAATCTTATCCTTTTTGTTAAGGTAATGGTTTTTTCCCACAAATAAAAATTTATTATGCATTTATTGTTCAAGAAGTGCAAAAAACACATTTTTTGAATGGATTTTCAATCAAAAATATTAAACTTTTAAGTGGTCTTAGATGTAATTGATATACATCAATATCACTCATCAAAGAAGAATTCATTATAAAACTCCGCCCATAACCTTAGTTTTGAAGTATATTTGTAATTTTTCATACTCTATGATATATATTTTTTCAACACAAATTATACTTAAAATGTTCAAGTTTGTAAATGTTTGTTGGAGTTTCTTTTAACATAGACTAGTTTCTAAATCTAAAGTTAATGCAATATACTTGAAATGAACAAAAATAATTCATGATGTGATGTCCACATCTACCAAAAAAAAAAAAAATCAAATGCAAAATTCATATTTTTGTGACTACAATTTTTAAGGGGCATAGTGTGCTTTCACCCTTTGGGACAAGGCACATACATTTTTTTTACATTATTACAAAATTTTCCATTGACATGTAACCATATCTTTACATCTTGAAGTAAATTTCAAGTTGTTAAAGAACCAATATGCACAATCGGAAGATGAGAAGGGGATTATTCCACAATTCTTCAATTTTGTCCTCAACAAGCTCACTAGTCAATTACAAAGTGTGCATTCTAAGATACTTCAAAAGAACTCAAGGTTTAATTTTGGAATACAAAGGTGATAGCAACATCTTTGACTATAATAGCTCTTTCATGCACGAAAGTTGAGCCTATGACTTGCACTCAAGCAACAAAGGAGGCATTGTGGTTGCAATTAAAGGTTTTTGGTATATTTTAATTACAAGCATACAAAGCACATTATAATCTTATGTGATAATTAAAGCACCCTAGAACTTGTTTCAAGGACAAAGCAAATTGATATTTAATGACATTTTGTGAAACATCACATTTTTTATGAAGGTTTCCATTATTATTCTACCAAAGAATTGGCTATCAATATTTTAACAAAGAAATTGATCAACAAGGGTTTAATTTGACGCTTGCAAGGAAAGATTGGGTTTATGTCATTTTTCCCAACTCAAGAAACATTGAATGAGAGTGTTATAAAATAATGCATTTGAGTTAACTTGTTTTATTTAGTTGAGGCGGATAAGTAATATTAACATAAGCTTGGTGTCATATGATTAGCATTAAACAATCATTGTGCATTTCCAATTTTGTCAAGTACCTTCAAGGATTAGATTTATTACCCTTTGGGTATATAGTTAAATTTGTTTTTATTATGAAATCATTTTTCAAATTTTAGCAACAAAAAACTACAATGTCAATTCTCATTGGGTTTGCATATTCAATTGTTCTTTATATTTTAGTCGTTTACATCTAATTCCAATTCGTATCATGAATATTGTACAACCCAAAATTGTTTAATTGTAAACCTAAAATGAAGGTCCTATATATGCAGTATGTTCCAATCAACAATTTAGATTTTCAAAGGCTATGACCCAAGTTGTAAAATGTACAATCTATTATTTATTGGGAATTGGTTGTTGACTAATAATGTACTATGGAATGGTCAAGCCCCTACCCATTATGTTAGGTAATGTGATATCCGAACCTAATAAAACAACTTAAGTAATGAAAAGGCAATGACATTTCATAATGTAATGGGGAAAGGTAAGATCATTTCATGACATTACATCACATATTGAACATGTGACGAATTAATAATGAAATTGTGCAAAGTTCGTTCATTCATAGATTTATACATTTTACACATGAAGTTCATACATTGAAACACGTTTTACACATGTATGAATGTATTGACAAATGAAATATGAACTTATGAATGAACAAATGTCACACAAATTTCACATCTTCTTATAAATTCATGTGTCAAATGTCTTTTCAATGTGTGATATCAATGCATGAAATATATGAATTATGAATAAATAAATTTTGCATGATTTTCATTATTAACTCATGAGATTTTACGTTTGTGATGTAAGGTCTAAAGAGGAAATTTTTATAATTTCAAAAAAACATGTTCAACAAACACATTTGGGTCATGATTACAAATGTATGATCATCACTCAAAGATTATGTCATGGAATGTGTTAAGAAAATGACATAAGTTGCCACCTTATATTAATGATTAGTGATCCAAATCAAGATTCAACATCCATTCAATTTTTTGGGGTCCTACCTACTAAGAAGAAAATAAGGAACAAGACAATTCTCATTTAGTTCCCATATTTTAAACATTGTTCACTAAGTATTGTTGCTAGTTTGAACATGTTGTTAAGGTCAAAGGATAAATTACATTTAATAATGGAAAGTTCATTAAGTCCACATTTTGATGAATGTTTGTCATAAGTTGTTATTGTGAGTGAATTTAACAGAACATTTCTTATTTTAACTAGGTTGCTAGTTTGAACTTTAACCCAATGTTGGTTAATTATTAAAAAAAAACATTTGGTTATCAACGCAAATATTGATAACCTACCAATCAGTTATTGATTTTTAAAAATAAATAGATAGCTTTCCCATTTGATAAATATTCTTCCAAGAATCAATAAGACCAAATGGACCAAATATTGTATTTTCAAATTTTAATAACCTACCTAGATGATTGGGCATAAGCATCCTTGGGTGAACCCCACTAAGAACCACCTCAAAAAATGATAACTATTAAAATTTAGTTAAATAATCTTTAAAAATCTTCATAATCATAAATTTATTTTTCCTCATGTTTATCCATTACATCTCAAAGTATATAGCCTTAAGTGTTCATTGGAATTTAAACCAGTGAAAATTATTACATTATTATTTTTAATTACAAATGGCCTTTTTTAGAATCACCTTTTTGAAAAAAAATTAATTTAAAACAAATTATACCTACTCAATTTTTTTTTAATAAAATTTCAAATGAAACGCCATCTGAAGTACTTTTGATAATTATATCCAAAAAATCAAAACACATTCCAAACTTGTGTTCTTGAACAAAAAGTTCCAAAAAAAAAACTTAATGATGTTTCGAAAAAAAATTCTAAATGCAATAATAAGGAACATAAAAATATAACTTTTACAAAACATCTCATTAAAATTTCAAGTGCTATAAAACCTAGTTAATTTACTCACCAAAAAATTATAATAAAAAGGGTCATCAAATGTTTCCTTTTTTTTTTTTCAAAATTTGATAAGTCCAATGAAATTAAAGTCTAACTATTATAGTGGGTCCAATCAAGTATGCTTGTGCCCAATAGGAATTTCATCCAAATACGTTGTCATTCCTAAAACCCTAAACAAGTTTATGATAGAAATACACAAAGAAATAATAATAATAAAACCTTATATTCCACCTAGGCAATATAATCAATGGTTCTCAAGGTGGGTATTTAACAATTGATTCTTATGCATAACCAACAATGATTACCCAACAAATAACCAAGTAAATTGATAACCAGGGTAATTGGTTAACAATGAAATTGATAATCAACAAGTCTGAAGTTTCCACAAAAGAAAAAATATTGACACTCTCCATGGTCCAAAATGTATGTTTTTAAACAAACCCTATTTGGCTGGTTTCAAAGAAATGCAATAACTAGCCAATGCTAGTTCTATCTTTTTTAAGGTGGGGAGAGACTACAATGAGGACCTAAAATCCATTAGGTCCACATTTTTAGGACTCATCACTAGGTGTTAAAGCACCTAGTAACACCCAATAACCACAAAATCCAATGCTTGTGAAAAGAACCTAATGCAAAAACGATTGCTTTTGATATTAATAGGCTTGAATGATTGGTTTAAATGATTGGATTTCAATCATCACTCACATTTATACTATTCTTTTTTTATGTTTATGGGCGGGGTTGTGAAACAATGAACACGATACTTTGTTTGTATGTGATACAGTTTTTGAGGTGTGTGTGAAGTTGCTCATTCAAAGAAGTAGCTCATCCTTTGAACAAACTTCAGGGAATACTTAATATTTTAATTTGGTTGTTGGTTTGAACTTTGAACTTGCCATGAGTGTCAACAGAGAGATTAAATAAGAAGGATCGTGCAGAGTTCATTTGGTCCACATTTTGAGGAATGTTCACCAGGTGGTAGTAGGTGGTATTAGTACTCGGAAAAATGTATTTCTTAAAATTCTATTTTATAGTTTTTTTGGAGAACTTCATAAGAGCATTTCTTAGTTTACATATTGTTAGTTTGACCTTTGATCTGGTTATCAACCAAGGCGTGGGCAAGATATGAAGTAACCCCAGCTAACATGTCCCAACATTGACGAAGATCCAGCTATGATCCTGCCTAGTAGTCTAGTAGCTTGTAAAAATCTTCTATCAAGCAAAAGAGCCATGACTTATAGACATTTAAACTTAATACTTAAAACCGGAGTGGTAGCGCCATAACTACGCTAAGAGGTATTTTGCACAATTCCCAAGTACAAAGTGCGAGATAGACGCTTCATAGCAACATACGCTAGTGAGCTACTTGCCAAATACGCCCAGTTGGCAGTGACCCCACTCCAAACCAACCAGCCTTTTTATCTAGTGGAGAAAATTTTGGTCAAAAAAGACAAACTTAAAAATTCAAAAATGAGGTGATTTTGTCGCTTTTCAATCGCCAGATTTCTACATTGGTCTTCAGCGTGTACCCAAAGATTATAGAAACATGACTAAAGATTTGTGGTTTATATATGTTTACTCGTCAGAATTGGCTAAATCTTCTTAGGGAACCAATTTTTTGGACATCTTCCTATCAATGATCGCCACTTTGACTACAAACAATTTTTATTTTTTTTAAACAAACATTAATCCCAGCCCCAGCTTGATAAAGGACCCCACGCCAACAACCCTTTCACGGCTGTGCTAGCTTTTCTTGCCGCGCTCTAGCTCAAACTTCCCCAATTCCCGAGAAGAATTCCGGCTTCGTTGTCGCGCCGTCATATCGATTGCGGCCTCATGTTTCAGCGTGTCTTTTTCTCTCTTTTTTTTGCTTTTGGAATCCAGGTATTTTTGGTCGGGACCCACCGGCACCGAAACGTCCGTCTGCCGCTGCAGGGTGCGGAACGAACCAGCTAGGTAAGCTGCAGAAGAATTACCTACCTAGAATGGAAATGCACGAACTTCATACATGCATCTGCCGAATCAGCAGCCGGCCTACTGCTGCGATCCTGCTGCAGATTCAGCCCCAAATTTGGATCTGTCACGCTACTCCTGCCTGCACCTCCAGCTTGATCAGTCCTTCACCAACTACTGCATTATACTACTGACGCTATAAGAACAACTCCATCGGTGCACTGTATAGGAAATATTTGATGAAGACAAGTCAAAACACGCCGGTTTGGTTTAGGAAAATGGTTTTGACGCAGAATTTTTGCACGGGATGCCACTCTAAGAATGGTAAAAGGCACAGCAAAGCCTAATACCTGCAGTTGATTGCCTAGATGGTTAGATTGGTCCAGCTGGGTTGGTATTTAGCACTCTGAACCCACATTTTTGCACTCCCATTTCCAGTCCCAGTTTCAATTTTAGGGGTGACAATTGTGAAAAAGTAAATAACTACTCTTGGATGTGAGAAATACTCTTGCAGGGTCACATAGTGAGCATGGGTGGAGCTGCTCTAAGAACCCTAGAATCGACAACCACACGCTACCCACCCACTTCATTCTAACCGCAATCTCTACAGGTGAAACTAGTGATAATATGTAGAACCAGCTGATTGTAAACCTAGTAATTCTTGTAGACAATTCCATCTAGCTTATGTATTGATTGTCATCTCACTCATCTTATATAACTCCACATTATTTGTATATTCTTGAGAATCGAGATGGTCAGCTTGAGATCATCCGATTTTGCTGCATAGAAAGCGAGCTGTCGAGACGGACAAGTTGCTGGAGGAAAAAGGAACGGCGGCCCGTACCCGAAGCCCACGTGAGAATTGAGCTTCCTGCAGTCCTAATTTTATATATACTATTTTCTGGATGTGGCAGCTGCTATTACTACTACTGTTGATTGCTCTACAGGCTACAGCGCAGGACTTTACAGCAATTAAGAACAACAGTAGCTGTTGCTTTTCAGTCCGCTGTGGAGAGAGCGTGATCGAGTTTCCCACCCGGATCGGCCAACTCAGGGAATAATGAAGGAGTTGGTTACACTGTAAGTTGCAGCAAGATCAGGCTCCAAGCTCCGCCTCGATACTTACAGCGGGTTCAGTCCAGCTCCACGCTCCGAAGCTTCAGACCTTGTTTTCTTTTTTGTCGTCGACCTAGCTGATGCCACGTTCTCCGACGACATGATTGGAAGCATCTGTCAGTCGCAAGACTAGCAGGGGCCTAAGGATCGGAAATAATCTGAGAGGTGTACTGGAAAGTACTACTTCCAGCCAGATCTGGAAAGGTATGATTTTCAACAGAGCTTGACCTCAGCAACGCTCTGATCTGCGCAAAAGTTTCTCATTTAGTCTACAAAACGTCCACACCAATCATCCACCTATTCGAGCTGAGGTTTGATTTGTTTTTCCCTGGAATTTGGCTTGGGTTTCAGAGGTGCATAGCAGTTCCTGAAACTTAACTTAAAACTGATTGTCGTTTCTCGTTTTTTTTTCTTTACTTTCCTCTTTCATGAACAGAAGCATTACTTGAAATACGCCCACTCCTCCAGCAGCCACCTAGAAAATGCAGCACGTTTTATAATAATTCTCTGCACTGATCTTCCCTACCTAGAGACTAGATCTAATACTTATTTGTGTAGGTCGTGGAGGGAATCAAGCACTAATTATATGCTGACAAATGAGAAGCAGAATCAAGTCCAATCCGGAGTCAAAGTCTTTGCCGACTAAGTATATAGCTACCTAGATTGATTGCTGATACTGGAAGGTTTAATTAACTCGAGCGGCTGTTTTGTCTGTACTATATGCAGCCACACGGATACCAGCTTGTTTCGGCAAATGATCATCTGTGTACGTATATTCAAGGAGGTAGTCAATTGTGCGACCGTGCAAAGTTGTTTGGCGAAGCTTTCTGATCATTTCGACGACCATCTGTAGCTGGGTGCATGCAGGGCAAGGTACAACATCCACGAGGGTAAACTTTCACCCCCGCCGGAATCAGAAGAGAGAGAGCACAGCCCTCAAACTAGACTAGACTAGTCTGTGCTCTACTAGATTGCAAATGAGCACTCAAACAACAAACAATAGCATATACATCATCATCATCATCATCATCATCATCAGGGCTGTGCTCCCTCTCTTCTTGTTCCGACCTGGGTGCAGCAGCAGCAGTTCGATCATCCTCCGCGCAGCACAAAGTATGCAGCTCGCAGCTCTATATGTTGAGCCCATGAGTTGTTGCACGGGGATCTAAATCATTAAACTCGAATTATTAACCCCCAAGTGTGAGTATTTCATTCATCAATCCCCTCAAGTTTGCACCCTGCCACAAGTTGCCATGATTCAATTCAAAAGCTGGTTTTTTTCTTTTAATAACTAATTACATGCATTTCAAGTATCCTTGATTGATTCAAGCATCCTTGATTGAGTGATTCCCAAAATGTATCCTTGGGTGGTATCATTAAGGAAAATCTCAAGTTTAAAACCACCAGATTTATCACCTTATATAATTATATACAAATTCTAGTTTTAAACAAATTTTAGTTACCAAGCTGAAAGCATGGTTATGAATTTTCTTTTTTCTTTTTTCTTTTTTTTTTAAGTGTGAGAAAGATTGAAAATCTGACTTTTTTTTTTGGGGAGAATGTGGAATTTTTTTTAACATGGAAAATACTACACTTTTTTTGTAAGGAAAAAAAATAGGAACTGAATTTTGGAAAGGAAGTTTTTGAGAAAAAAAAGTTGGGAGTATGAAGTATGAAGTAGGCTAGATACCCTGGGTAGTTGACACATGGCGTGTCTAGGAATGGACACATCACATTGTGCCAGACAGGGTACCTAATTAATTACAGGTAGCTAATTTAGGGTTTATTTAGGGTTTAAGGTTGCACAGCATATTTCTTTGACACATTTGTATGCTGGCCCTGAATACACACAGCTATAAACTTGTTTGCTTAGGAAGGAAAACATCATTTTGGGTACCACTCATTGAAGGGAAATTTTTCAGTGCTGTTCAATTAAAAACACACTCTAAGTACATAATACCTTTCCCATTTCAGAGGAACTTTTCAAAACTTAATTCATTATTTGTGTCAAATTTTTAATAGATTTAAAAGTTCAACTACCAAGTTTTTGAACTGCAGATCTTCATCATCTAGACACAATACACTGTTCTATAGCATTGACATGTCCCTCTTTATTATTTTCTAAAACCATTACTTGACAAAATTTTCAGAATTAAAAACCCAGGTGTGAAAGTTAAGATTTGAAATTTAATTAATTATTTGACAATTTGTTGCTGAAATGGTAAAGGTACTATGGTATTTGGCATCAATTCATGTCACTCCTGGTGTGTGTTCCCCAAGTTGTTCCTAATAGCATAATAGCACCATGCTTTATCCCATATCCTTTATTCAAAACTCTACCCTTTAAAATATATAGCAAAAACTGAAGAAAGTGACCAGATAATGCTCTAATATTGAGTGTCCACAGTGTCGGTCTGATTTGTTGACGGGGGCAATTGAAAAGGCCCACCCATCATCCCAATAAAATAAAAACCACATACACACACATCACTTTTGACAAACCCCCACAACTAATTAATCAATGTAACTAACAACCCCAGTAAATAGTACCTAAAGTTTTAGCACAAAAGCCCGAGTTTGTAATAGAAGACTACTACTAAACATAGCTGGCTATTGGCACTCCATAATAATAAAATTGTGTAAAATATCTTATTAATATGAAATTACAGGTTTACTCTAGAATTGATAAGATGAGATTGCATTATCCTTATTCCAGTTGAACTTTGGCTACAGGGGATTGATGACATACACGTAAAAGAGAATGGCTTTTGATCAAAACTCTATAAAGCCTCAGGAACTTCCAAAATTCCTGACATTGATCAAGTCAAAAAACACTCAATCAGCATTCATACCTTTGCAAAAAAATTTAGTCCAATGCCTGCAGACATTTCACTCATGGGGCCAAAAAAAAAAAAAAAACCAACTTAATGCTGTACAACTGCAAGCTAATCTCACTTTACCAGTCTCTGCTGGACAGCTAACCCACACCTTCACAGACCCAACAAGTGCACACATTTGGGCAGTTACATGATACAAGCTAGTCCACCTTTGTGCATGTTAATTGCTTCCCACAAGATACAATGAAGCCAGGCAAGGTGCATAAGTTTTGAGTTCAAAGGCATCTCAGATTGGGGACATGCTTCTTTGCCTCGAAAAGACCTTAATCCATAGTGTTTCCTGTCAACTCTTCCATGAATCAACAATCCCAGTTCATGTGTCAAAGATGGGTAAGTGCTTGGAACCTTGAATGCTGAACTGACGAAGATGGTGGACAAATCAGAAGAAATTCATTGATGCTTGGCAATTCGAAATTCCATTTGCCTCTTGGAAAAAAATGTTTCAAAACTCTTGAGGTGAGGCAGTGCTTCAGCAACTCAATTGGAAAAAATGGACTGCACTGCAGCTGTCACAAAAGCACCGAACAGACACTTTGTAGTTAATTCCATCACAAAATGACCTCTGCTTAACAAGCAACTTCTTAAGACAGTATCATGTTCAAGCACAGAACCTCATGAGCCAAAAGCTGAGAATACTTTAGGTCACTGATGAATTTATCAAGCACTTGACAACGATATCTATTGAGACAAACATCCAGAATAACACTTTGAAAAGTAACCATTGTGTCACTTCCAACAAAACCAA
Organism: Sphagnum tenellum; assembly: GCA_963921925.1. Classification (NCBI taxonomy): domain Eukaryota; kingdom Viridiplantae; phylum Streptophyta; class Sphagnopsida; order Sphagnales; family Sphagnaceae; genus Sphagnum; species Sphagnum tenellum. The sequence goes on from OY998144.1 coordinate 27,648,315, forward strand.
ACTGAACACAACACAAATTAGTTGGTCATAACCTTCACGAGTATCACCAACAGAAGTACAGACAAGACCATAAACCCTCATCACAAATTGCAGTGACTAGCTGCCATTACTCCGCACCAGCTTGATCTGCTTGAAAATAGTGAGCAAACAATCATACCAAAATTTGCACATTCCAGAAACATTTCTTGATCTTCTATCACATTTTCAGAAACAACAGGAAGACTCCAGCCTAGTGTTGGTGAGCACTCAGAAGACAGGCAAATCAAAAAACTCAATAGTATACTCAAGCTGCAATACTCTTGTGACAGTAGGCTTAATTCTAGCTTGCCCCTGTACAAGCAAGCAACCTAGGATAAGGTATAGAGAGGCCTACATTAAAAAATGGCAGTGGTTGGGACCTCCCTCACCCTGAACATATCCACTAAACACACCATTGGTGATTACTTGGATGCAGTCATCCATCTTAGTCACTGGAAAACATATCTATGAAATTGAAGAGACTTCATGATGACACTTTGAAGGTAACAGTTGTGTCAGTTCCCAAACAAAAACAACCTTGTACTTGAACAACATTGTACAAAACATAATTTCATAATACTTGCTTGCCACAGTTGTCCTGGTAGATGGCTGATACGGGAAAGTGACACATAAAAGCCATAAGCTTTGCACTTTTGTGCAGGACAAGGTCCACACCATCTAAAGTCAAAACTCCAGGTAATGGCAGTGGGCTATCAGAATCAATACCTAATAGAAGGGCACCTCCAAACATTTGCAGTCCATTCAGCACAATGAATTAGATCTCAACAGCGCTCAAATATTTTGTAAAGATTCTCCAAGCAGGCTATCTGTTCATTACAATCATCACCACCCACATGATACTATTGAGGCCTGCTCTGGCATTTGCATGGATAATAATAATGGCCAGGTTCCAGAGTTCCCTACAAAGATCATCTTCATCATAGATTCCCATTCACATATAAGGACAAATTCAGGCTAAGATGCTCACATGATAAATGACAATGCTAATGTACCTGAATCACTGAACCATCATTGGCTAAATGATTTGGAGGCTTCAGAAACAATTTCATTGCTGGAAACAGGATGTGTTGAATGGTCCACTCTCGTTGAGCCCAAACTGTCTGCGCCTCTGCTCGAAGCTCTATCACTTTTTCAGCCTCCTCAAGATCAGAGCCATTCATTGACAGCTCTTGCTCATCTAGGCACATAACATCCTCCATTGTAAGTCAGGTTACAAATGCAAATATAGCAGGAAGGAAACATTCAAATCATCTATCTGTTGCCCTTTCTGGCATAAAATGCCTCAAAAGACAGGCTCTAAGATCCAACAGATGATGTCAAACATGACCCACAAACAATAAAAACAAGCATTTGTAGTGAAGTGAAAATATACAGATTCAAAAGAAAAATTTGGATCAAACAATCAACCAAAATGATCATGCAGCAAACACATCAAAATGAATGCTCTTTATTGGTGAGGTGGTGTACACACTGCTGCAGAAATATCCTGCAAATCCTTCCTTAATGCCTGGGTTGGCACACATTGTTTTTTGAACTGGTTTTGCAATCTCAATTTGCAATCCTGGTTCTTAGGGCAATAGATTCTTCACTTACTCTGTACTTACTGTGAGAAAAGTTGTGAGAAAAGCTGTCAGGCATACCTGTGTTCAAATCTTTCTTTGATTTTCCCACACGGTAAATTTCAGAACCCTCCTCTCTATCTGGATTTGGCAAACATGGTGGATGCATTGCATAAAAGTCACCAATTGCCGCTGCAAATGTCTCAAAACACTCCCTCTCATTTTCCCAATCAACCTGAGAAATCAAAGGACACATCCCACTCCATGGGTTTTGGACAAACAGATGGGCAGTTCAGTGCTATATTATCTGCCATTCTATGAGCATAAGATTTTCCATGTTAGTATCAAACTGACCTGCAGAACCATATCTGTACTATTTAGTGTCAGTTGAAGTGCAGTGAAGGAATCTAAGCACTTTATTGCCCTATAATACAGGACATATTACCTCAGAGTCAACCTCTTGACATGAGCCAAGAACATATAAAGGCAACAGAAGCATATTTCTCATCACATTTGATAAAAGGAGCAGTTGCACATTAAACAAGTCACCAATTTGTGATTGCAACACTTACATTATTACCAAGATTCAGTACAAATCGAGGAAGGCGATCCATATCAGGGGTATACTGGTCAATAACCAACGGTAGGGAGCAAAGATTGCCCTGCTCATCAATATCAATAGAAAAGTACTCTCGCAGCATCTCTGCTTTGCACAGCAACAACTCCACATTCAACTGCACATAGACATCCAGGAAAGTCATGACACCAATTTAACACAACTGTAGTCCTCCACAGTAAATACAAAAGAGAAACTTCATATTATTCACCTTCGTACCATCAATAAATTTTCTCATTTATTTGCAACTTTTTCAACTTTAAGAGCATCTCCAACAGCTATAGATTACATGGATCATTCCTCCATCTGAAACCAAACATTGGTTGGCAAGAGTTTTGAGATGCAACAACCCTGTTACAGCCATACAGAGAGTTATTCCATACCCAATGGCTAGATAGCACATGAACTGGCTATAGAGGGAAAACATCTCAAAAGAGAACAGTAAAATAACCTGAGCAATCTGGTCTTTTGGTCCATCACTTTCATGCCATCGGCCTGTGCGCTCTTCTTCATCTAATGCCAGCAAGAGGAGATCAAAGAGAGGGGCTGGGTTGCTGAGTGTCACAGAATTGAAGTGGGCAAACCGACGAAGAACTTGCTGGTACACCAGCTCCTTGCTGCCATTATGTTGGACACTTCTATTACCCACTGAGCAGAGACTTTTGGCTCCATCAAAACTAGTGTCCTTTTACAGGCTATGAAGTCCAGTGCATAGATGCTGGAACATCTTTGTAAAGAACTTCAGCAGCTTAATTTTCAATATTCTAAATTGTCAGAAGACTATGAGTCAGTAGATATATATACATAACCAGAATTTCTCCATACTTACAATCTAACCTGACCTAAAAAGAATTGAGGAAATGGCCCATATTAAGTTTAAAGATATTTTGAGATCTGAAAACATAACAGCAATCAAATAGCAAACATGAAAGAGAAGAAACCCAACCCTAAGAGAAAGAGAAAAGACCCAAAAAAAATTGAGTGGTTTGAACAACACTGATAGTCACAACCATGTTCAGGGACCTCCAACATCTACACTATTGAGCACCTACCATAACATCCCCACTCTCCTGATGATGGTGGGAGCCTAAAGTCAAATTTAACCAACATACTAAGTTTCTCTCACAAGACCAGCAGTGAGAGGAAAACTCAGCCGTGATGCTGGCTAGCTTGACCAAGGAGAAGGAGAAGATCAAAAACCCCAAGAAGAAAGAGGATCACAAAAAGAAAGAAAAAAAGGTAAAAGGAGAGGGCAAGAGAGGAAAAACCCAAAAAGGAGAAGGGAGGAAAACAAGATGGAGAACTTCGCAAGATCTTTAGAGGGAAAAAAAGTAGAAATAAACACATTGGCTTGTCACAAGTATGGGTCGGTAGCCCACTGGTAATGTTATATAGTGTGGCACTGATAAGATCAAGGGTTCAAGCTTGTACTTCAGCATAGACATATACTAGATATCTGGCATTCAGAAATCACAATTATTTTCCACCAAACTTGATGCATACCCACATAAAAATGACATTTCAAAAGTAAGTACCTCAGATTGACAACATTCAGAACATAGAGGCGTGTTTTGCATTGTGCCAATGCAAGCACGTCATCTGCCATGCCTATGTACATGCAGTGCTTCATAATTTCTGAAAGACCTGCCATTGACAAGTCTTTATGTGAGCTTTCTGTACATTACAGACCATAATCCAGCTTCTCTAATTTGACATCAACTTATTCTATTGCAAAATAATTCATGTGACCTCAATCGTAATAGCAGCTTGCAAAGGTTCAAAAGTTACTGCATTTGTGAAGAAAGTACAATGAGAATGTTCTCACCCGAGTGACACTGGCGATCAATGGCAGCAAGAAGTTCTTGAACACTAGTCAGATCTGCACTCTCCTTTGGGTTCCGCCGTTGTCTCACTGCTCGTCTACATGGACACACACATAGACCAGTCCTTCAAACATACTGATATAATTTCCACCATCTCAACAACAACAAAAGTAGTAATGAGGTGGGAAGAAGGTAAGAGTTGAACTCTTGGATAACTAGCTTCAATCTAACATTTGCACATATGATTTGGCTGCTGAACTCCCAGACAGTACCTTGTTGCTGCAAGCTCATTTTCAGTCTCTGCAAGGCCCATGGAATCCCTTTTCTTATGAAGAAAGGCATGCAGCCTGCCTGCAGGATTCGTTGAATCTGTTCGCACCAACATGTTGACTGGTGTTTTTTGACGCATTGTTACTGCCGTACAATCAAACCTGATTTTAGAAATCTCTATGCAAAAGAAGTGTCCAATAAGTTATCTTCAACCCCAAAAACACAGTAATCAGTGTTCTTTCTTTCCAGCAATCTCTTACAAAATGTGGTTATCAGATTTTTTACAATCATAACTACTGTGCCCACACTTGTGCCCCACATTTTATGAAAGGAGCACTTAAAGTCGGATCATTACAAAAACCTGGTGGTGATGGGGAAGGCCTGTCCTCTTCAAATCGGTCTGCAGCTGGTGAAGCTCCTGGAAGCAATGTCTGCACAACTCATTTTGTCAGCCAATTTTGTGGATCAGATCTGAATTAGGCTCAGGTTCTACCCAAGTAGCTGTATCAATGCTGGCTTTCACTCATGGATACTATAATAATGTGCAAACTATGTGAAAAACTTCCTTCTACTCACTAGATTTTGGTGACATAACCAAAGTAACTATCACAATCCATTGTCAGACTCTAGACTTGAGCTTTCTCAGATTTCACAAACCTGGGTAGTAAAGGTCCTTGTATTGTTGGACTCCAGTAGTTTTGCTTCAACTGCTTGTTGTATACTATCCACAAGGCTTTCCTGGTTCAAAAAGCTCACCTACAAGGGAACAACAGGAGGCCAAGGAGTCAATGGCTCTGCAACATTGGCTTGATTGTGCACATAGTATGAATGAGGCTCAGAAGGAGTTAGAAGTACCTCTCGCTTGGTGGGATGCACATTCACATCAACATGTTCAGGAGGTAGTGAAATTGACATATAGATGAATGGCTTCGAAGCCTTTGGCAAAATCGTTGCATACACAACCTCAATTGCTTTCTTCAGTGTCCCACACTCAACAAGACGGTCTGCAGAGAAGAACGCAATATTTCTTCAGCCAATGAGACACAAAAGACACTGCAATCAGAATCATTCTTAGTCTTGATCAAAAGACAAAGACAATCCAGTCAAATGCTTCTGGAGCAAAGTGAGATGTGTCCCAGAGATATCCAACTGCAACATCCTAAGGGACTAGAGCATAATATGGGAAGAAGAATCCCAGTGAACTCAATGAACAAACCTGCTGAGTTCTTTATCAAAGTTATGTAGCATCATACATGAACGAACTGACAGGTAAGGAAATCATCCAACAAAGGAAGCAAAGGATGGTATGTCCACATTGAGCTGCTCACAGTTGTTGTTACCAACACCTTTAGTCTGATTTCTATGTTTGTCATGTCAGCTACAAGTTCTTACAGTGACATAAATGAATAATGTGGAAGGGCTAATTGGCACCAAGTTACCCAGAGCCAATAGCATTACCATTGATGAAAAGAACCATGACTGTTCGTTTTGAGGTATAGTTGGCACTGGAGATGTAACCCTGCATCTTGAATGTGGCACGCGATGGGTCATCATCAGACACTGAAAGAGAAATCAGCTCACGTGCAACTCCTGGGCCATAGACAGCTCTGATTGCATCTGTGTGTGAAGGTGAGGCGACCGTGTGAATATCAGCCCGATTGTCACCATGCTGGGAACAAAACAGAAGTGGGCAAGTTCAGACTCAGCAGTTTTGACATAGACATTCAGCCAGCACTCCAAAAAAAGACCTGTTTGGAGACCCAAAGACAGAATGGGCAGACAAGCTGTTGGAAACATTCTTTGCAGGGGAGGGGGGGTCCATTTTTACCTTTTTACACGAAAAGCTGGCACGAATCTTGTGTACAGCATAGCGGCTTACAACATCCAGAATGCGCCCATACTCTTCACTTGGATTTTTGAAGGCTTTTCTTCGAGCAGCCACGTTGTAGAAGAGATTCTCCACCTGCAGACATGCACCAGACCTAATCTGTTTATCATCAAAGCAGAAAGTGTATATTTTCCAGCTAATGTTTTCCACATTTTGTAACTATCCGCCACAATTGAAATTCCTGCTCAGAGCTTCACATTCAAAGTATCAAAGGTTCAAAATGGCTGTGTGTATGTGTCTATGTGTCTGTGGGTGTGTGTGTGACTGACTGTTGCTCACCGTTATCTGGGTTCCTTTGACTGCTGCACATGGACGAGGCTCTCCCTCCATCTGCCCATCTTTGTATGTCACCCTGCACACAAGAAGAGCCAAAAGAGAGAAGAAACATCCACATGCATGCATGCATCAGTTGTACAGGACCATGCTTGCTTGCTTGAAGAAGCTCTCAATCTGACCAAACAAGGGTTTTGCATCGAACAAGGGTTTGAATCTTCTCTTTCCAAACAAGAAGAATTCGAGAAGAAAACGGATGGCAAGTACTTACTTGTAACCATGGGTTTGGCCTTCAGTCATGGTTGTGACACTTAAATGCGCCACAAACGTAATGCTGGCCAAGGCCTCCCCTCTGAACCCTAGAGTGCTGATGTTCTGCAGATCTTCAAATTGCCGCAGCTTCGACGTCGTGTGCCTCTCACAGAGGATCGGCAAATCTTCACTCTGGCAACAAAAAGTTCTCGAAGCTATAGATCAGATTTTGATAGCTGCTGGGCGAAAAAAAAAAGTCTCTTACGATGCGCAAAACAAAGAATGGACAACTACACTAGAGAAACAGAGAGAAAGCAACAGAATTATACCCGAATGCCGTGGCCATTGTCGGAGATTTGTATGAGCTTGAGGCCGCCATCCTTCACCACGACGCTGATACTAGTGGCTCCGGCATCCAAGCTATTCTCCAGAAGTTCCTTCAGTGCCGACGCAGGCCGTTGAATCACCTCCCCAGCTGCTATTCGGTTCACTACAGCTTCTTCCAGTCGCCTGATCGGCGCTGGCGCTGGCGCCGCTGATTCTTGTCCTCCATCATCCGCTTCTTCCAGCTCCATGTTTTTTTTGTTCCTCGGGAAGATCTAGTGGTGGTTGCCAGGTCTCTGCGAGAACTAGGGTTTGGAGCTCATGGTTCTTCACGGAGTCCCTGTTTTCCCGAATGACCTAGAGTACAAAATAGAGTACAGATTTTCTTTCAAACCACTTCTGTGATCTCAAACACGAACCAGAATGGGATGGAGAGATGGAGCTGCAAGATTCCAACCTTTATAAGATTTTCTTTCAACTATTCATGATCTCAAATAACACATGAACAAAAAGAATGCATGGTGAGAGGTGGTGCAAGATTCAAATTCAATCCTTCACAATGAAATTCTTCTTCTTCTTCTTCTTCTTCTTCTTCTTCCTCAGCCATTCATGATGATCGAAAACATATAAACATGAAAAAAACAAGTTGGTTGGAGAGAGAGAGAGAGAAGCTACAAGATTCAAACCTTCACCAATGATTTCTTCTTTTCTTTTTCTTCTTCTTCTTAGTCGTCGTCAGCCATTCATGATGATGAGCTCAAACATAAACACATGAAAAAAACAAAATGTGATGGAGCTCGTGAAATTGCAAGATTTCCAAACCTTCACAAGATTTCTTTCAAACAAATTCATGATGTCAAGTTCAACACAAATGCACGAATTCAAGATCAAAATGTATCCCATTGTAGATCAAATGTTCAAATTTATATATTTCAAATGGCAACTTGTGCAATTGGGTTAGCATTTCTTACATTAGAGTTTGCACATGAAAAAGGATTCAAATGCAAATTGAGTTCGCAATTGAATAGCAAATTTCACTTGGATGGATTACACTTTTCATAAGAGAAAAGATTCAACATGCAAATTGAATTAGCGATTTCATGCATGATGAAAGAGAGGATTCACATGCAATTGAGTAAGCAATTGTGCATGTGAAAAAGGATTTGAATGCAAGTTGAGTTAGCAATTTTGAATCACAAGATAAAAGATTCAAATGCAAATTTAGTTAGTGATTTCACATCATGAGAAAAAAAGATTCAAATGCAAATTGAGTTAGTAATCTCACATTCAACTTTTCACCAAAGAATGTACTTGTATTATCATGTGTAATTTGAAGAAAACATGAGAGGAATTCTTAGTTTGTGATCATTCAAAAATTCATGGAAACTAAATATTATAACTACTACGAATTATTAACTTTAGCAATCTAACATTTCATGCAAGAAGTGATTCAAATATCAATTGAATTAGCGATCTTGCATCATGGGAGAAAGGATTAAGTGCAAATTGAATTAGTCATCTCACATTTAAATGCTAAAGAATTCAAATGCGAATTGGATTCAATTGAAAATTGAATTAGTAATTTTACCTTTGACTTTTCCAAAAAAAATCATATTATGAATAATTTGAAAAAACATGAGAAGAATTATATTTGTAATTTAGAAGAAACTAACATCAAACTACTATATTCCATTATTTTCAAGGAACTCAATGTATAATCCCACAAAATCTATGGAAATTAGCCAAGATGAACTATACATGACACTTGAAGTGTAATAATTAATGCAAAAGAAAAATTCAATTTTGGCAACCAAAACAAGCATTATGGTGAGGGCTTGAATTTATGCATACAATCTCTTTTTATTGGGATGTAAAGTGTGAACCTTCAAATTTTAGTCAACAATTTTATTTATCTTTCACACGCCAAGAATATTTTCATGGATGATGTGGGTGACTTCGTTTTTTTGAAGTTTGTTATATTAATTAACTAGTCAAATATTCAAAATTAAATTAAATCAACATGTCTATTTTGTTCATGTCCAATTTTAACATGTTATAACCTTTTGACAACAAGCTTGTCATGTTGTAAAATTCATTTCAACATTATTCACCAATGTTAAGATAAAAATGTAATAAACCAATGAATGTCATAGACATCAACATTGAACATGATCACATAATTAATGAATGGAATTCATTCACATGGATTTCCATTCATGATTTTTTAGTTCACTTTTCATTCACTCATAATTCACTTGTAATTCACTTATAATTAATTCATATTCATTCCTATTTAACTTTCAATTCCCTTCTAATTAGCTCTTCATTCATTTCTAATTAACTTATAGTTAAATCCTAATTTATTCCCAAGTTTTTTAAATCCACTTTTAATTAATTATTGGTTGATTCACAATTAAATCTTAGTTTATTTTTAATTAAATCTAATTAATTCATAATTCACTTGTAACTAAGATGTCTTTTAAAAAGGTTTCCTACCCAATAGCCACATGCAAACTTTTATGAGAGCTTTTTCAAATTAAGTCCTTAAAAGGGTATAAATAAAAGTAGGATCTCCCATTATTTTCAATATCTTCGACAATAATATGAGGTACAATCTTGTTCCATAGTTTTATTATATTCTTTTTGTGTTTATGTTTCATGTTTTATCACATTAAAAATTTGTTTGCATTTGTATTTGGACACTTGATGTTCTTGTTGTTAGTCTTTTGTGATTTTGTTTAGGTTTCTATGTTATGTGTTTAGATTTAATTTTATGTATGTTTTTTCAATGTTCATCTTCATAATTCTTATGCATGTGAAAATGGATTGTCTCAAAATGTTATGAAATTCGTTCCATCTCAATCCATCAATGCCAAGCTTAAAATGTTGCAAGCTCACAATCTTATTATAACAATGTTGGAACATCCATTCCACTTCAATACATATGATTACCAAATTCAAAATGTTGCAACCTCATGAATCCTCTCACACTATTGGAAAATTCATTTCATCTTAATCTGTCGACACTAAACTTAAGAAGTTGCAATCTCATAAGGACTTTCACAATGTTGAAAATTCATTTTTTTTAAATGCGTCCCAATTTGAAACTTCACACTCCCAAATATTTACATAGAAAGGGAATCCACATATTTAAAAATGCATCCTTGGGTGCATGTTCACTTGCTACAACTTGCCATTCAAATAATTTTGCATTACGAAAAGGGAAAACTTCAACAAGTATTTTCGCATTACTTCAACAAGCGATTGATTACATTATGACTCTATCATTTAAAGCAAGTTCAAATAAAATCATGAGAAAAAAATGAAACCAAATAATATAGTTACTTCATTTGAATGCAAGATTAAAAATAAATAATAAAAAACTTTAACAAAAAATGAAAAGAATATACTACAATTATATTTCTAGGTAGTAACATGTGTTAGTTTTAAGTCCATCCCCATTCAATAACACTTATAACAAGTGCTTACATGTACTTCAATTTTTTTGAATTTTTTAATATCACGACATTCTTATTAACTAAGGCTAAAATTGATTTAAATGTTCAATTTGTATATAAAATATATAATGCTTTGTGGTTCATATGAATTCATCATTTAATCATTTTTTAATTTGGTAATCTTTCATTAATATCCCAATAATTTTGCCTTGAATTTTTTTGCATTGTTATTCATTATATGAACTTTAGTCTTCTCATTGTGGAGGATTGTAAAATTTCATAAGTTATGTATTTATGTGTTCATGCTTCAATTACATTGACAAGTTTACCAAGAAGGGCTTCAACTTTAGGAAGTTTGAAATGGAGATGATGTTAAAAGCTAAAGAAATGTAGAGCTTGGTGGGATGGGAACAATAAAACATTGAAAGAGAAATGAGGCAACTACAATGTCCACCTACCAAAATAAAGAAAATCAAGTTCATTGCACAAAATTTTATTTTTAATAGTTAATTATTTGTAACATGAGAAGGGAGGCTATTATTGAAAGGTTATGAAAGGACCTTCAAAATTGATATGTGAAGTACAAAGGTTTAACCAATGAATTTTTTTGACAAAGAAATTTTTCACTTCTCAAAATAAATCTACGTGATACAATCAAACAACACTTGAACAAATTGGAAATTATGGCAAACAAGTTAATTTTATTGGAACACCCATTTTTGTGGAGGTGAAGGTCAAGGTTTTGTTGATGACTTTGCTTGAAAGTTATGAGTTTTGTTCTCATTTCTTTACATTTGTTAAAGTCCATGGATATTAAGATATTCATCTCGAATAAACAACCATATTGTTAAACAAATAACTTGTAACAAAAAAAAAGGTTGGGTTTTTTCAACTGTCCACTACATTGAATTGATGAGCAATTGAAAAAAGTTGAGTACAAAGAGGATAAAGATAAACAAAAGCTCATGTATCTATTGTGAAAAGTTTAATCACTAGGTAAAAGAGTGTGCAAAAAAAGGTTATTTGGGAGAAAAAGGGTGAACTTAGAATAACAACATCAAAGCCCATGTATCTATTGTGAAGAGTTTGATCACTAGGTAAAAGAATGTGCAAAAAAAAGGTTATTTGGAAGAAAAAGGGTGAACTTAGAATAGCAACGTCAAAGCCCATGATGAGGGATTGGCGAAACTTTTGTTTCCTTTTTCTTTTCTTTTGGATATACCAATATGATACATTGATTTTCGGACGTTGACATGAACAAAAGTGGTGAATAGATTTTGAAAAACCCCACTTGTCAAAATGTTCATGAAAGATCATTATAATCAAGAAGCCATTAGAAGAGGGAATATAAGAATATTAACATTATTAGAAGGAATAAATGTTGGTTTTGTGTAATGAATTTCCTTGGATTGGCAAAAAAAATATTTTTTAACAAGAACAACTTCATGGTAACATTACTATACCATGTTGTTAAGTTAAAAGATAAGAAAGACATGATATTAAGAATAACCAAAAGAAAGTGGTTAAATTTACTTCGAGAGAAAATTGTCTTCACAAATTACAATGTAACATCTAATTGAAGGAGTTGGAAAATGTTCAACTATTTTTGGAAAACATTTTGACATTTGGCCTAAATGATTGAGTCATTTAGGTGCAAAAAATGTGAAACTTTTATCATTCGAAAAACCTCATATTTAATAGGTAATAACATTAAAAAGAAGCAAAACTCATTTTTAATAATTGTGTGTAAGGCAAGCAACATAAGGAAGCATTTTCAAAAATATGGATGTCCTTGGTACATTAAACTATTAGGACTAATTTAGGTTGAAATTAAATGACAATATAGGTTATGAACCTTTAGCAAAGTTGCCATAAATTAGTTTTTTGCATATCGTCCATTTGCGTGTTTATGAAGAACTAAGGCCCAAAGAGTGTAAAGCTCTTACAAAAAAATGGTCAAAAAACATCAAAATTGATCTTGTAGAATGCCAATGAAGGTAAATTTACATCTCAAAAACCTCAAGAGTTCTTGAAGCAAGTTATAAAATTCAACAATAAACTTCCATATTGTTTAAATCCCAATAACACAAAATAGTAGAACAATTCAATTGCACAATTGTCAAGGTAACCAAATTCATGTTTTCTCATCACAACCTAGCCCATTTAATATGAAACATTAAAAGTTATGACCAGTGCTAATTGTTTTTATAAAAAACGTCCATGTGTAAACCAATCAAAAGAATGGTACATGAGACATGAAATGGGAAAAACTTAATAGCGAAACATTTGAGGGTGATTAGTTGTCATGCTTATGTCCATAAACTTGGTTAAACATCATGAACAAAATGACTCTAAATCCTACCAACATAATTCTAACATCTAGTATTTAATTAAAAATGAACCCCAATCCCAATAGGCTTATTTCACTTTAGGAAAATTAAGTTAATAAAAAATAAAACCAATCTAACAATGATGAAGATGTTTGTGACAATGTCCGAATTTTGGGAGCAATTGATAAACAATTGAATTCGCCCTAACAATTTTTTAAGTGCTCATACCAATCTTTTACACATTGCAATATACACAAATTTCATCTTACATGTACATAGTTTGGGAAGAGTGCAAAACAAAATGTAAAATAACACCCAATTGTTAATTGTAAAACTAATTTCACTCAAATTCATGTAATTTCAGTATTACAATAGTTATAGGATTTTTTTTGAATAATCATGCGCAATAAATGAAAATAAAGACACACTACAAGGTTTGTTAACTAGTATCAAGGTAAAAAACACTAGTGATTTTTGGCTTTACAATGAAATGTAGACCTAAGGTTTGGTCTTTAATTCCAGTAAAGAAAAAGAGTCTAAGAGCTTTAGGATGGGATCAAGATGAGCTTTTACAAGCCAAAAAGAAGGGTGATTATTGAAAAATAATGATGCCCAATAAAATCACGAAAAACAGATTCATGTGGTTCACCATAATTTAGATTTGGGAGGAGTCACCATGTTTCACCTTATAATATGTTTTATAGATGGCAACATGGACTACATTGGAATGGCATAAATTATCGAAACTTATTCAAGAGGCTTGAAGTTTTTCAAACTTGTTGTCATGAGTATCGTTACTTTGAGGATTTATAACTCTCATATATGAACTTTGATTTGGGAATTTTCATGGGCAAAATGCAACCTTTCAAAAGACCTTTTCAATGCCATATTACACATTCTAATCAAAATGATTTAACCTTTATATCAAATGTCTTAACGGTTGGAATTGAAATTGGCAATTTGATTATCAACTACTAGTTTGAGTGTAACTATTCATTTGCTCATAACTTGTGTTTCAAATATTTAAATGAGGTATGCAACCCCACTTTGGATGTCTATGTTTCAAAATCTTTTCAACAATTTAGAAAAAGGCCCAATTTAGATAAGGTTTGATCCCCAAACCTTGTTTTGAAAATTTGAAACATTGTGAGACTCTAATTTTCAAATTGAAAATCCATTTGGGAGTATTATAACTCAGCAACACTTGTACCAACATGTATCGTATATGGACAATCTACTTCTTTTCAATAGAGAAATGAAAACCATTGAAACATGAATCTTTCTCACAAGAGTTCGAGATGAAATATCTAAATTTGCATTTTCTTTTTGGGATGCAAGACATAGAATCAAAGAGAAAGATAAGCAAACTTATGTACACAATGGTCGCTACCAAGCCAAACCTGTCCAATGTAATACACATCGTAAATCATCTCATGCAATACCCTTCAAATATGAAACATTGGAGGGTGACTTAAAAAAAAATCATTAAGCAAGTACTCGCCAAGAATACAACTTCTGATTGCAATATTGAGGAGATGGAAATGAAGTGATTCTTATAGGGCGTTCAAATGTCCATGCTAGGGTTTGTTTTTTCACTAACAAATGCCCTAGGACTAGACTAGGACCATAAGAATCTTATAGACTCTATACTACTTCAGTTCTAGCATTGGGTGCTTGCAAAAGCTTTTATCCCAACCTCATCCTAATATTGGGTCAAGTTTACAACTTTCATACCAACTTGGTATTTGGTATTTCTCAATACTTTCATACCAAGCTTGTCTTGGTACATGGACCTATCAAAAACTTTCATACCAACCTAATCGAAGACAGATTCTTGCCTAGTATAAACTTGTATAAACTTGGTATTGAAATTGGCATAGTTACCAAAGGTCAGTATCAAGATGGTACTAGTACAAGGTTGGTATTGCCTTAGGTCATACCAGTTTGGTAGGGTGCTATATACTGATGTTGGCACAAGCTTATTATATGCATCCAACTCTAGTTTTGACCTGGGAAATTAAGAAAGTAACCGACGGAGCTTTTCTTATCCAAAGTTGGAATACATTTTTCTTTTTGCTAACAAACCAATACTTTGAATTGGGCAATTAATAAACCAACAATGGCATTTTTTCAAACAATGGCAGCACATAGCTTCTCCTACTTATAGAAAAATGATATGGTTTTAAAAGGTAGTTGCACCAAATTGAGTTTTCCATGAAAGCTCCCATAACTTTCATCAGCAATCACATGAGCCTTCCACTAACCAAGAACCATGTTCACTAGTAGAGGACAAAAGACAAGTGGAGTTTAGCACCATTACAGACAGGGGATTGAGAATGATTTGCCAACAAAGTTTTTTGCTGGCTCCACTTGAGACACAAGGAGGGCTGAACAAAATCTGTCCCAAAGCACCGAAAGCAGCTGGCACCAAAGTGTTCAAAGTGCATGCAAAACATTTTGAGCCTCAAGAGCTTGAGCAAGTCAGGAGTGCACACGCTGCAAGTGATTATCAAGCTGCTTTAGTGCAAATTTTCAAAACAAGTGACCAGCTGGTCCTTGAATACTGTTAGTGGCGCTCCAGATTCTTGTTGATTGCTTACAGCTGCGAATTCCTGTCAATCTTGGCAGCACTAGTGGCACGTGCTAGTCATAAATTCCTACACTTTATATAGCACCAAGTGTAGAAGTCTCCAGATGTACTTCAGTTTTCTTCAGACTTAGAACTCTCACTATAACTCTCACTAAAGCTCCCAACAGCCTTACTTATTTGGAACAAAACCAGAAGCCTAAGAACTCTCAAATGTAGCTCTAACCCAACAACCAAATTTCTTGTTCATACTGAACAAAACTAGAAAAACCAGAGAACACTCTTCAATATGCATGTTGCAATTTGAAGGAAGACAATGCAGGTGGCCAGCGATGAGGAAGAACCGCTAAAGTAGACCACTTCTAGGGCTTCAAATCAACTGCTTTTTGGCATTCTGTTATGAATCTATCATTTGGCAAAAAGAAAAATTGTCATGTAACTCTAATGCATGAGTCAAATCCCAAAAATCAAAAAATTCCTACATTTTGAAGTCCCACCACTGCTTGAACTTCATCTTCTAAAAGCAGATCCTAAAAGCATAATCCATATAGTAAATCTAGAAGAATGGTTTTGGCCACCACTCTTAATTGTGTCAGAAAGTTACCTAGAGCAGGTGTGCATGGTTCTTATTCAACACAAACAAAGAGCCCTGGAAGCATGAAGATTGACATGTGACTATAGAGGGAAGCAAAACTGAAAAAGTACTTGCTAGGTCAAGCATTTAGGAAGACAGAAAGTTTGGAATGTCAGTTCAAATGACTCACCTTGACCATCAAGTTGTGTTGTAATAACCTGCCCCACCAAAAATGGTGATCACCCGATATTCTCCATAAACCGAGCTGATAAGCAACCTGACAGTTATCTTGCAACAGACAACATTTGACTGCAGCATGAACATCTTCTATGAGATCACAGAGAACATTGCAAAACAAAACTTTGAAGGTTGCTGTTATGTCAGTTGCAGCCACACAAATAACCAAACAAGAAAAGGATGATGGAGTGGTGCATCTTGTGAGTGATGCTCACAAAGTAACAGACAATCACCTTCATCATGAATTGCAATGACTCGTTGCCATTGCTCCCCACTATGACTATTGGATGTATGACAAACGAGTCAGTAGAGAAGCCACAGTTCCTCAGCTCTAGCCATCAGCATTTTATCTGTGTGAACAGGTGGGGCTGGTGGGTTTGACATGAGAAGGCTGCAACTATACTGCTTTGACCATCTCGGCCATATGATACAAGAATTATATCTCGAACTAGGATGTACAACAATGTAAAGTTGGAGGCACCAAGCTCCTGACCTAATGGGGAAATGACCCATGAGTGACAAGATGCTTGTCTTGTCAGAAAGAATACATTTTGGGGTAGACTTCTCTCTCCTCTTTCTCCCTCACAGAAGTCAGTCCCATGGACCTTTGTCAGGAGTGAGGAGCTTCACAAAAATGAAAAAAAAAGTGCTTTGATTCATCTACACAGCTGCAGCAAAACAAGGCCATGATTATTCTTCATCTGAATCTGTCAAATAGATGACACTCATGGGCCTTTCTTGCACAGGAGCGCTTGCACTGTTCACAAGGGGAAGATGCACAGGTGGTGGAGAATCCAATGGTGGAGTTTGACTCTCCCTTGTGACCCCATGAAAGAATGTTGTGGCTTCCCTTGGGCTTGCCACAGTGGGCACTGCTATTGGAGTCTGAGAGACATTAGGAACTGTACTGGGAGATGCACCTCCAGCCATAATGGGGACTGATGTGGTTCTATTCATTCCTGAGGCTTGTCTTCGTATCTCAGAACTCGGTAAAAAATCTGTCTGTCTGGGTACCTCCATTTGGAATGTCCCATTACTTGTGATTGTCCCATGTTGCATTGGATTCTGATGAGCAGCACGACTAAGTGGCACTGAAGACAGAGACATACCATTGCTGCCAGCTGTTTAACACCAGCACACAACAGCGTTACTCTTACTACAGGGATCAAGTCACAGATTGCATAGTATTTGCACTTTTTCTGTGAGTTCAATCACATCTGTACCCTGTTCGGTCTCAAGACTGTATGTAACATAAAACAAACAAAAGACAGATCTGTTTGAGCAGCCTAAACCAACAATCCCCAAATGTGCTTTCAGTAAGCTTCTATGGACCACCCCCATGTTCAATCACCTTCACAATATATCATAAGGCTGCAACATACTACACTATTGACTAAGAACTCTTATAGATTCTTAGTTATGCTCACCTGGATGGCCAGTGTTCCAATGCATAGCCTCAAAAACAGAAGGATAGGATACGTTCAGTTGAGGAGGAGGTGCTGTGGCAGGCACAGTTGGGCTGCCAACAGCTGTATAGGAACCAGTAGCCATACGGTTGCTGACATTTACAATTGGACGGCCAATTACCATGCCTGTGGACCCTATCATCCCATGAAAACCAATCACAAATTATTAGCAAGAGAAACCTGAAGATGCCTCGTGAAAATTAGCAAAACAATAAAGGGTGGGTAACATATCAAATCTACTCTGTTCAGGTAGCCATCAAGAGATCATGTGTGATCCCACAGTTTAGCCTCCCACAAGGATGGATGCTACTGTTTCTGGTGAAAGAATGGCCATGTAGGGTTGAAAAATCCTTCCTGAGACTCATTCATTGATTCCTACACTCTGGTTGGATGGTTCAATCTGTGACAATCATCATTAGATTGACAAACCTTGGTTAAATTTAGCATTTCACCTGTGTTGGGTCTAACTGACAACTAGTTGCAAGCTGGACAACTCTAGATGAACAGTCAAAGAAACGATCAGGATGCCCTATAGTTATTTATCCATCAATACACAATGGGGCTGTGGCCATGTTGTGTAGGGAAGATGTTCTAAGGCACACTAGCTTTGGCTAGTGTCTTCAATCTATGTATCCTTCCACAAAAAAGTACCATCTCATGCAACTGACCTTGTAAAACAGAAGTGAAGTTCAAAGTCACCTGCGAGTTCATACCTTGCAACAACAAAGGATTGCTGAACATGCTCACACGCTGAGTAGCATAATTTGATGGCCAGCTTACTGGTGTGTGGCCACCTTGCATCTGACCAACATTAGAGGACTGCAGACAAGGTTGCTGCGGACTGAAGAAAGATGGGCCTTGTTGTTGACCCATCATTGAATTTGGCACTGCTCCTACTCGAACTGCAACATCTGCAAGGACATGTCCATGTTTATTCACCTTGTCTAAGATACATTTGACTTGCAAGAGGGTCAAATACAATTCAAGCAATAATTTATAAGGGCAATGGACTAGTTTTACCTGGTTGCAACACACAGTCTTCCCGAACCTTCAGTGCTTCCACCAATTGGCGATTGCAGTCCACCTTGGCAATATTCTGTTGCAGTTCTTGATGTCTTAGGCTAAATGAATGATGTTCCTTCAGCAGCAAAGACTCATACTTTTTGCGTATTACCTCTGCCTCCCTGGTGTATTCTGCTTTGATCTTCTTAGCCTGAAACCCAACAATATAATCAGCTCCTATCAAAACAATGTACAGCACTTCAGTTTTGGACAGATCAAAACAAGCAAAGAAATAGAGTCAGTTACTAGTCCAGCTTTCATGTCTTCCCCTACTACACCAGAGTTGAATTGCACCTTATCTCATATGATTTATTCTTCATTCTCACATAAATCACATTCTAAATAGCTGGCATTAGCAAACGTCCTTCAGGATAAGCTGACAGATAACACCACCAACAAGTGCCTGATCTAGACAAACTGGCACGCAGTTTCCTCAACAAACTGCCTCTCACAAAACTAAAAACTTGTAAGAGCTAGAGTCCAAAGCCAGTTAAATTTTGTCTTGGCTTCTGACAATCTAATGTATGAGCAAAATAGTGCAGAAACATTCCACATGATGCCAGACATGGAGATTCTTTAAAATCACTAAAAGACATGTCTCTGTGTTCATTGTAGTGAGATCTGGATAAAAACATTTTAGACTTCAATTTTCAACTGATCTACCAAGTAATCATTGTACCCACTCTGAGACCAGGTTACAGAGACTTTTGTGACAGTTTCAGAACTTCACCTCTTCCTCATATCCATGCTTGAGTTTTTCCACTTCTCTTTTCAGCTTCTCTTGTTCTCTCAAAAGAGGGTCAGGCAATGAACGAGTGATACCTGCAGTCTGTAAACACCTCACCCAAAGCCACAAATATTAAATAACTGCTATACATACAACCTGTTTGAAGAAACAATTCAAACTGGAATTTCAGAAAAATCAATGTGACTCCATAAGGTGTCTTTTCACATCCAAGGCTTTGCCTAGTGGCACAATCCATACTGCCCTCCTATCTACAGTTGGAACTATAAGCGTGCAGGAGGACTGAACTTTTCACCCTGAAAGCCTCCTTCATCAGTAGCCTTGAATGTGCTCAGGACAAATCATCCACCAAAATTAGCAGCATCAGGTGAATCTTATTCAAAGCCTGAGGCCCCTAGAAAGAGAAGCTAAATGGAAAACTGAGCACCAAGGATTCATCATTGCATAAAAGTTTGCCAAAGATTTGCACAGATCACAGAGAAGGCTAGGCTGTTGGCCACATACCAGTGCATGGCTAGCACTCCTTGGTGCAGCTCCAACAGAGACAGTAGAGGCAAAAGGGCCTCGGCTCATAGTTTGCCCCTGCTGCTGACCACTTTGGTAAAGACCCACTTGCGAAACTTGATGGCCTCTCTGATGTTGACCAGAGTGGGGTTGGGAACCATTCTGGCCAGCTGTTTGGGGCATAACAGATAGGGGATTTTGACCACCTGTGGATGTGACAGTGATGGGCATTGGTGCAGTCTGAATGATTTGATCACCACCTGCTTGTGTCAGGACTGACAATGGACAATAAACAGCTGCAGGAGTGACACTGACTGTCATTGGTCGGGTTTGCATGGCTTGATTAAATTCTGTTACAGGCCCAGGGAGATTTTGGGAAGCTGTGGATGTGATATTGGTCACTACAGGCAGAGTTAGAACTTGTGGAGTCCATTGATTATTGGGCACAGAATCACGCCTTGCTATATGATTCTTGTTCAACATATGCAGTCGTGAGGGGGCCTGAGAACCCACAACTCTATTACTACAAGAAGCAGCTGCCTGAGGCCTGGGGGTCAGAAGTCCCTTGTAATACTCCCTGAGGGTGTTCACTGCTGCTGAGAGGGTTGTAACATTTTCAGAAGGCACACCATTTGCCAATTTTGTTTGCATTCTATGAAGTTCAGTGAGTTTATCACGATCAGCACGTTGCCGGATCTCAAGGGCTTTTCTCTGCTCTGCCAATTGCCGCACTAGTGTCCTTGAATCAATGTCATAGAGGCTAAGCTGTGCCCTTATCATGGATTCAGGATTTGGATGTGTGGCACGTATGCTGGCACATGCACTATTTAGCCGCCTCTTCAGCTCTGCAAGCTCACTATCTGATCGTTGCCCAAACTGCTCAATCTCCTTTGCTTGCCCTGTTTTGAAAACTACCTTATCTGCTTGCAGTTTCTCTAGCAAAAGAGCAGGAGTGTCTGGCATTGGCACTAGCTGTGGATTTTCAGTCTGCAGATCACGTGGTGACACTTGTGGTGGCAGAGGAACCATTTGGGGTTCTGGTAACTGGTGAGATGTATGACATAAAGTAGTCAAAGCATGTGGCAGTCTTGGTTCTGCTTGGCCCCCATGAACTGAATGCAGATTCGTTGGTGGGGTCTCAACAGTTTCAGGAACTGATGCCTGTGAAGTAGGTAACGATGGATGTAGGCCTGCATCCAACTCTGTTATAGGCATTGGTACTTCTGGGGCATGCACAGGTGCTGAAAGTCCCTGGACTGCAGCTGGAGACTCCACCGCACACACTAAAGAAATAGGTTTTGGTACTTTAGATGGAAGGGATGTCTGCTGGGATTGTAAGCCTTGCTGCCCAGAAGAGGAGTTTGGAGAAGGCTGTTGATTTTGTGTTCCTTTCAACGCCAACTGCACTCCAACCCCTTGTGCCTCTGCCAGTACACGCACAGTATCTGCAGGAGTTGATACTTGCAGATTATGTAGCTGATCCTGAGGCAATGTTTCAGGCTCTTGCTGCAAAACAGAGCAAGATGCAGGCATCCCAGACACCTTCACAGATTCTGTAGGAGCCTCTGACACCACTAATCGAACTTCAATTTCAGCATCCAGCAAGTGCTGAGGCAAAACAACCCGTGGTACATCGAGCTCACCTGAGACACCTGCTGGTTCCACTACTTCTGCTCGGGATAACTGTGCCTGAGATGAAGACTCTGGTTTTGTTATAGACTTTGGAGGGTCTTTCTCAGCTGTGGGATCTGGCCCAAGCTTTTGCACAGAAGCTCTGGATCTCATTATTGAAGCTTGAGTTTGAGGCAAGGCTATCGAGATCAGATCAGCTGCTCCAGCAATTGCTAACTGCACTGCAAATGGTCTCCTAAAGCTCTCACACACACCTTTCACCATGGAATAAAACTGCTCAAGATGGGAATGATCATACATAACACTCATTGCAGCTTCTGTCTTCAGAATGCTTTGTGACTTTTCAACAACCACAAGCAAGTCATCTGCTGCCAACCAACACTGCAGCCACAAAACCACGATTTAGTTTGGCTTCATGAGGATCCTCTACTAGGAAACCACTCAAGACCTCCCTTGTCAAAAAAAGTAGTATCTGCCAATAAGCAGTACAGTGTCATGGACCCCTAACAACCACAACTGGACCAGCTTGGTTGCCAATTTATTCCCCAACGATGCAAAACCCCCAAGGTTTCACATTCAGACAGTGGTTTGGCCAGTTACACCCACTGAAGTTATAAGTAATAAAACACCAAACCACACATGACCCTGATGAGACTTTTCCCACAACCACTTGCAAACTGGTTACGAACCCAAGAACTAGGCAATTGCCATGAACGAAGCATCAAAACAAAATATCACAACCATCCCAAACAACAAGTCAAAAGAAAGATTAGAGCTTGTAACAAATTGAAACTTTATCTGATCACACATAAAAGTTTCCACTAGAAACAATACAAAGATGAACACAGTTCAAAAGATGAAGTCTATACCACAGCAAGTGCAAAAGCAATTTTGCCTTCACGAGGTGTCTCGGCAGCGAAACACTCAGGTTTAACTTGAATAATGTGCCCCAGCAGCAGATGTGCATGTGTTGTGACATTTTCCTGCAAGACACAACCAAATGCTATGATTACCAGAAAAATAGGAGCACATGAAAGCAGAATTGCATCTTCATTAGGAGGATACCAGGAGTGAGATGAGGATTCATCTTGCTCAGAGCTCGACGGTCAATGGAACAAAATGAAGAACAGAAAAAGATCATTAACGTTCATCACCAGTCTCACAGACCAAAAATCACTGATCAGCACAACAAAAATAACTCTGGAACTACTCGCACCGAAGTAGGGAACAGTGGATCACATGGCAGTCTTTCAGTGGCCCGAAGAACCAGGACCAGAAGCAACAGATTGCAAGAATAAGAGGTCAGAGAGCCACTGGACTGCAAGAAAAAGAAAAATTTGTTGATATTCAAATTGGATGGAATGCATAAATTCCGAGTCAACACAACGGTCTAACTTATATCTTCCAGAATGAAGAAAGACAGATGAGGACATAGCTTGTGCCCAAATAGAGGAGTTTTTGTATCATACAGCAAACTGCAGAGTCTGGCAAAGGGTAGTAAGCAAAGATTTTGTTGCGTGGATGTTTGATTTTCTCAGTCCAGCAATTTTCCTTTCTTGTTGGTCAACTCCTGCAACAGTTTTGTCTCTATGGACAGTGATAGTTGGATTTGTCGGAGTCTCATGGCCACCATCTCTAGCTTCAGTTGTCACTGCAGGCTTAGGAACCTCTTCTTTAAGTGTGTCGTGCTGCGTTGCCACCTGATTAGTCTCTGCATGTAGAGGCAGCATATCAGCAGACAAAACATCCCCAGAGTCAATTTCACGAGCACCATCATCACTGGTTGGTCTTCTACGCCTCCTTTGGCATCCTTCTTGATCCTCTGCCACTTGAGGTTTAGAATAGGCTGCAGATGCCAAAACACCTTCACTATATGTCACCCGCTTTCTCTCCCTATGCCCTTTTCCTAGTGCTTTCACCTGCCAACAAATGAAAGAAAGACAATCATTCATAAAATAAATAACCTCAGCCTCTCCTAGCCTACCCTTCTGTGTACTCAAAACACATGAAAGCATCACTTTCACATAAAATCATGTGTACCTCCTTAGCCTGCCAATCCTCATATCTCCATTTCAGAATTGGTGCCCAAAATCTCTCTACAGATTCTCCATCATCCATCTTAAAGGGTTCACCCTCATAATCCCTGAAGAAAGGGGCCTTCTTGTCCCTGGGCATCAAAATGGCCTGCAAAAGCTCATCCTGGATATCCTTCAAGAAACTCTCCGAAGTGAATGCTGCATCCAAAAGTGTTTCCACCCTCTCTGCATCATATACAACTCTACCAATGGTTCCCTTGGGCAATGCATCCTGTGAAACATCCCCGTTAGGCTGATTGTCAATCTGCCCACTGACACTTGACACCTCTTCATCATATCTCTGAAACAGCTCAATTGCACATCTCATCAGGACTTTGTGGCATGCCTTACTATTGATGGGCATCTTCTTGTCATGTGTAAGAATCAACACACTCTCCTCCACACTCAAACGCGTGTATAAGCGGAACACAGCGAGGAGCCTGCTTCCTCCCTCCCCTTCATTATGAACCTTCTTTAATGCCCGCGTATCATTTGATGGGTTCCCATCACTGTCATAAATAATTGCCAGTTGCACATCCCTCAACACAATGTGAACACCCATTTTGAGGAGGAACACAAAATGTTTAGAAGCTTCAGAATTGAACCGTTGGATGGCAAGCTGCTTGTGGTTTACAGCAACATCTGAATCAACCCGCTCATATGAGTCTGCCCCAAACAACTGCAGCATGTACTTATCAAGAATATCCAATTGTGTTGTTTCCTGCACACAGGAATAGATGCAGGGCATTGCCCATACAGACAAAATGAATATGTAAAATGGAGGCAATTGAGAGACATGACAACATACATATCAATGGTGCTGCTGCAGTTTCCTAGGGATTTCATGGAATGGGAAGCATGCAAAATTTCACCTGAGAGACAATAAGAATGCGACGGCCTGTGGTCTTAAGAATTGGGAGCATGAGATGAAGCAACTGCATCTTGCCACTTATTTGAATGTGAGCATTAAGAATCTCCTTTGGAGAAAGGTTGTGTCCCATGCGTCCTTCCAGTGTAGGATCTGCCAAAAAGGGATGATTGCATGACTGTCACACACAAATCCACATTCCATTAGAATGCTATCTTTTACAACACAGTCCTCATCCATCTTAACAAGTTACAGACTAGCCAGAGATTTGTCCTGTGAGCACTCTTTCTGGCAAATTACCCAAGCGTGCAAAATCATTTGTGAAGGAAATTACCTGACGAAGCTTCACAACAACATCAGGAATCTGAGAAGAGAACTGGTCACGGCGGTTTCGAACAAGGTTGGGGTAGTTCTGAACAAGAATATCACAGTACTGGCGAAGATGCAGTGGGGTCATTTCCACTGGTACCCAATATTCTCTGAGACAGTTGTTTTGCACATATTCAAGCAAACAATCATTCAAGGTTGTTTGAAGTTCTGTCATATCAGCAGCTTCATTGTGTCCATGAATTAACAAGTTTTTGTCTGGCTGAAGAAATCCAACAACCTGAGACAGCTCCTCTACGTTGGTCTGCAGGAAATCCATTGATCAGAAAAACCAGGCACAACATTTGCTCCCAGCCATATGTAAAAATATTTTCCAAGGACTAACAAATGACAACTCCCTATAATCAGCATCAAGAGAGAACAATGAGACCCAAGCTCTATCAGTTCACTTGACCAAATGGTTCAAGTAGACTGATCCGCACCCACCAAAAGGATAAGACTTATCTCACCCACATCACACAGTTGACTGCCCTGCAAATCCAACCTTCCAAGATATATATTAACTCCCTCCATTGCATGCAAAGCTTGCCCAGCTTGCAAACAAAAGGGTAGCCTTAAGCAATCAAGATTAATATCGGCTCAGGATGCACTGATCATAACAGCAGAGCTTGAGTGCAAACCCACAATATTTGGAAATCGAGGAAGATATTACACTAAAGTCCAGCAAGAAACAAAAGAAAACCAAATTGAATGGCATAAAGGCAGGTCAAACTTAATAGCCCAGACAGTACAACAGCAGAAATACTTTAAAACCAAAAACTACGGCAACCAAAGAGAAATAAGCCCAAATGTCCTGACGTATGTAGCAAGGAACATGCAGTCACAACAGCAAGCCAGTTCAGCAAAACATGGCCAACTCCAAAAGCAGTAAATAATTTAAAACATTTAAGATTGTGTCATAGCCATACAGTCATAGACCCTGTGCTAAGCTTGGACCAAGCAAAAGAGTCTGTCAAAAACACCAAAAGCTACTGAAATGCTGTATGGCAGACAGAATCATTTGATTGGAATTGCATAAAAGATGGCATATACCTTGGGTGGTTCACTCAAAAGCAGGAGCCGAAATGCAGAATTCAGCCAGCTGAAGGGGTGATATGTCTTTTGTGGATGCAGCCGCCAACCCTCATCAACTATCAAAGCCTCCCACTCCAGATTCTTCAGGATCTCCATATCCTGGATTGATCATATATTATTTGTCTAGCGTAATTCCTTACATGCACAAGCCATAGCATTATGGCAAACACATCATATATCCATCTTCAAAAATGCAGAGTAGTCAGCTGAACAACACAGTATTATGTCAGAACACTTACATTATTGAAGACTTCAAAAGTGGTAAGAACCACCTCTGGTTTGAATAGTCCAGAGTTAAGGTTAAACTCCACTCGCCGGATGATATCTCTTGCCTCTTCATTCTTTGAGGCATAGTTGACAACATTGACATCAGAAGCCCAGAGATGTAACTCCCATTCCCAGCTTTGCACAAGTGCCACATTGACCACAATCAGGATGGGATGGACCACTTGAAAACCTTTGACCAAAGTCCTAACAAACAGAGCCATTGTGACAATTTTCTCCTGCATTCCAACAAAATCAATCAGAACCAGACAGGAACCCTAAACAGGCAGACACTGGGAATTCCTTGTAACCAGGTAGCAAGGTTCATAGCCAGTATCTATCACATGCAAAGTGTATAAATCATCAAAACCACCATGTTTCATTTCATGCATGTGTGCTAACCAGCAGTAAATTGACCCTTTAAGCTTTTCCTTCAATCGAAATCTCAGCCCTCTGAAAACATGACCACAAATTCCCCCCCAGATAATTATGCTACATTCTGACAAACGTCACGATTAACTATGCTATAGTTTGTATAAACAAAAGCAGAACCATGATCAGAATAAGACACAGGATGAACAATCAGGTTTCAGATTCTGAACCTGACTGGCCTCATACACCAAGATGCCATTCTTGTGACTCCGCCACCATCCACATAAGTGATTCAATGCATCCAGCTGGTTAGGGGCCAATGGCTCAAAAGAGTTCCAACCTGGTTGAGACTCCACACTCACAAATGGATTCTTCCTGAGTCTCTCTGCCTAAACCCCATGCAGAACAACAACAGCTAAGTATAATTGACCTCAAGGCCTTCATTATTCTTCCAAGCTGGAATTGTTCCTTTCCCAACTCAAAGAAAGCAACTCGGTTTAACTTCTGTAGTCTGAATTGGAAACCTTCCAAAAAACAATAGTAATTACATTGGGACACACAGCAATGGTTCTGAATTACGGTTAGTATGCAGAACACTTCAAGAATTCTTTTCTTGGAAGCATCTTAACCCATGTGGAGTTTTGTACCTGTTTTGCACTTTCAGGTGTGGTACGTTGTCTTGCAGCATCTTCCCAATTTTTGAAATCAGAGAAGAGCCTTGCTGCTATGGGTGTTGCAAGAACACCCCTCTCCATAGGTTCCCAGGTGCAATGCTCATACCCCAGACCCTTCCACTTCACATACCACTCCACTCTACAATCTTCATCCTGTGGGCACAGACATCTTTCCTGCAACTGTTCAGATTGAACCATGAACCTTTTCTGGATGACACGCTGTGGCTGAGCCCAATCAGACTCCCATTCTTCCACCTGATGATCACACAAAAACATGACACATTGCAATTCAGCCTAGTAGCCCTTACAAATATATTAAGAATCCCTACCTGTCTGGATTTCAAGTGTGCCTCTGCTGTTATGGAAACAATGCATAAGGTCAATGATGAAAGATTACACGTCCTTGTGTTGCCGATTTCTTAAACCGAGCAAGCTCTTTTGGTGCCAGCTGTTCCAGCTCCCTTTCTGGGACCCATTTGTTGTGAGCATGGGAATATGATTTCCACTGCACAAAGTACTCCTTCCCTCCCACAGCATCAGCCTCAAGCTGGGAGTGCAAATCCTCAAGTTGAAGCCTGGTTTTGTTCCCCACTTTTGACAAATTAGGATCAATGTCCATCCCGTTCCTCTCACTCCCAAATCCTCTGGAGTCTCTACAGAAAATGGCACTCAAAGGAAGATTTTCATCCTCATCTTCCTCCACATCTTCATCCATGGTTTCTGCATGACTCATACCATGGCAAGTGCCACTCTTCCAACCAATTGACTCTGTAGGCAGCGCTCCAGTGGCCACCTCCCGCATCCCCCAAATCTTTTCTACTACACTGCCTTTCTGCTTCATCTGACATGATGAACAAAACCACTCCCCAGCAGGAACTGCTGCTAGTGGAGGCACTAGACACTCCTTGTGGTACACATTTCTGCACCCTTGTCCATCACACAAACTGATGCAAAGATACCAACACCCAACAACAAGAGACCAACAACAACAATCAAAATGGAGGTCATAAAATGAGCAAGACAGAAAATATCTGTAGCACAAACCATCTTAGCAAATCAGTAACCAAAGGATTAGGTCTTACATTAGTTCTCCTCCAGTTTCACACTCCTCACAAACGCTGTTGTGTTCATCACTAGTGGGAGATTCTTCTGGCTGACTTTGATCCCTCTCATTCTCCTTTGTTGTATGTCTATCGACTGCTATTTCAGAAGAGCCTACCATGCGTTGATTTATAACTGGTGATGTTCCAGTGGAGTGCATCTTCAAGAGACCCTCTGGTGCCTTTTCTGGACCCTCACAAGAACGAAACCTCCTAGTTGGAGCAATTTCCCCTTCCTCTAGCTCTGCATCTGCAGACAGGGCTTCAGAAGAGACAAATAAAACATCCCTACAGCCTGCTTGCAAGAGGCTTGTTTCACAGCGGCTGCCACTTCGCTCATCCTTGTTTACCAATTGGATGGGGCTTGATCGCCTTATCTCTGAGGGTTGTAAACCAGATGTTGAATCAGGAGGTTTGCAAAGTTTTTGCACTGTGCCAATATCATCATCGTTTCCAACATCAAACTCCACCACGAAGTCTTTCCTTGCAACCACCAGTTTAGCTGCTCCTGCTTTGTGTGTGACATCACCATTCTCCCCTTCACCAGAACTGCCTATTCTGTGGCAGCAGAGCCAAGCGAGCATCCACACACCAGCACTCAGGAAAAAGTTGGATCCACCACAAAACCTAGGATGCAAGATGACAGAAAATTGTGAAGTATGAGGGACATATGAGGGGACTTAGGTATGGAAGCTAAAGTACCTAGCCATGCCATTCTCTTGTTCTTTATGTTGATCAAAGCCTTTCTCACCCTGGCTGACAGGAGGTTTCTCCACCAAACCATTCTTTGAACAGCTTGGACAGAAAAAATTGGCACGGTGTGTGTCATCAAGTGGAGGGTCAAGGCACTTGAGGTGGTATGTCTTCCTGCAACTCCTGCTACCACACCAACTGCAAACAATCCTTATACTTCTGCAAAATAGATCTAGACTACTCACTCATGTCCACAAAATCATTACAAAATTACTCAATGCACATGCATCCACAATATCTATGTTGCCTTCCTAAAGCTACATGCAGATTGCAATATAACTGCAGGAAACAATGAGAGATAACCTACAGTAGCTCGCCACCAATCTTGCATTGTTGACACAAGGGATTAGACTCAGCCAAATCCAACTTCTCCTCTTGGCACTTTGCATCTACAAGATGAGATGATTGCGCCTGATGGTCGCATTGAACAGGCTTGCAGCTATCCCCTCGTCCTTCCTCTACCTTCTGTAAGAGCTCAACCAGAAACCTGCGATAAGCAAAGCTTAATCCTGGTTTCTGTCCCCAAGCTACATATTTCAAACCCTTGCTAAGCGTACGAGAATGTTCCATAGCCCAGTTCACTACATATCCCTGTTCCTCTGCCATACATGCTGCAACAAATTTCATCCTCAGAAACTCAGGAAACTCATCTCCATCATACTCCCGAACCCAAGTATCCTTCAACCGTTTTGCAAACTCACTGGATTGGTTCAGTGTTGCAAACTCCAAGCCTTTTGAACTTTTTCCAGATTTAGGAAACCTAGATCTGACATTGCTAACTCCCACTTTCCGTATGCAATCATGTGGAATATTGCCTGTATTATTTTTACTTAAAGCTTCTCCCAGAGACTGGGAATCAATTTTGAGCACAGTACCATTCTGAAGACACAGCTCTTCATTTGGAATGTCATATGCTAAAATCCTCTTTCCTGGCAGAATTTCTATGTCCAGCTGCACCTTTCTATTGTCTAGATGAACATTCTCAACCATGGGGTGGCCCTTCTCAGCATCAGTCACCTCCTTGTCTTCTGCAGACTTCCTCTTCTCAGACACATCCTTATTAGGAATCAAAATCCCAGTCCTCACTTTCACTCTAGACTCTATGTCATAGCCTACGTCATGGATTTCGCCAGTGCTTTCAGTTTCTCGAATATACCCCTCTCCACGAGATTTCTCCTCACATCTCTCACACTCATCCATTGCTTCTTCCATAATTCCAGTTGCAGAACGTTGCAGTGAGTTGTTGTCACCCTCACACTTTGAAGTGCTACTTGACTTGGCAAAACAAGCAAGTACAATTTGCTTTTTGGTATGAATACCCCCATCCCTGAACTTGCTTGACTGTGATCCCTCAAAAACTGGTACCTCTCCCTCAGCTGCATTGTCTTTCTCTACTGGAATGGGTTTGTCTCCGTCACATCCGGCTGAACCCAAGCTAACACCCAGTGCAGAGTGTGTACACAGCAGATTGTGGGCCTCATTGACTGCCGCTTTGAAATCAGGGCTAGCCTTAAGACTCTTACAGCTGTCATAGAATGGCTCAAAAGGACGCATACAACTGCAATGACAATTGCAGATGTTGTAGGTCAACTATGATTCAAAAAAAATCTCCTAATTGGGAAGCAAGAAGACAACACTACATAACAAGAAAGAAACCAAACACTCCAATTCTCAGCTATGGATATGGGAAAATGTTAACAAAACTAACCTTCGTCTCACAGTCTGGAATTGCTGCAATCCCTTCTCAGGTTGGAAAAGGGACACAAATTTTCCCTTGCCCATGGAAATTTGCTTCAGAATTTTCAATGGAACTTCCTTCTCTGCAACAAGTTTTGCAGGCCACCAAAGTCCATCCTCATCCACCTGGGCAAAAATAGCCCATGATCATTCAGTTATGCCAAAAAAATCAGTTGCTAACAGCATTTTTTCTGTAGAATGCTTTCTGACACCTTTACAAGGCCTGACCTTCATAACACATGAGAGAACTGTTGCTTCAACCAACAATACAATCTGCTACAAAATGAGTGGCTGTTGAAATTTCCCTATGAAAGACAAACTACACTGAGATTCAAAAAAACCTTCGTACATTCCACCCAAGCTCTGAATCCTGTCATGTTGTCCAGCCTTATATTCCACACAGTATTGGAACATAGCAGAAGATCCTAAACCAGGGAAGACCAGTTTGCATCCAGCAACATGTCAGAACACAAACAACATTGTTGGACCACAAAGATGTTGAACAAACCTTAATCCATACCAGTCTTCGATGCACCAGAGTTTCATTGCTACCATCCTCTTCCACATTGGGCAAAGGTTCCATCTGCCTTTCACTATCCTGAATCACAATATACAAGTTTCAAAGTTTGTTCTACTTGGAGCAGTAGAACTGAAGTACTGTAAATTTGGCAACCCAATACATAGTCAATCAAGAGTCCTGATGGACAGAAATGCAGATCTTCAACTGCAATACAGGTCTTCTTGAATTGCCTACAAAAATAGCAAAGCATCAAACAGAATCAAGAGACCACAAAACAGTGATGCATCTACTATGACCTGCAACAGTCAACTGGTGAAACCAAGAAAATATGGAACTGAAAATCGAACAACAATTAACTGTGCACACTGACAGAGAAAGATCAAAACCTTTGCTCCCTTGCAATTTTCCACATCTGGAACATCATGAACACAGCCTGCCACCTTCTCGTTGGTGTTTGATTTCACAGAGACCCTGCAATCACAACTATGATGTCCTTGAGAACCCATGGACACGTTCTGAATCATCTCGGGTACTGGTGGCAAGCTATGTATGTCAACATGTAGCAGCTGATGCACTAACTCATAAGTCTGCTCATCATCAATAACTGGTCAAAACTATGAGAGGAGTTGGTGAACCTGCAACTGTCAAGAAATTGAACTCACTTTCTCATTACATTGCAGTCTGAAACATGGCCAGGTATTGATCTTTCACTATCTACTTGTGGCAAATTGTCACCAATTGTATCTCCCATCCCACTGAAAATATCAACCACCAAGTGTTTCTTTGCTTTGTCACTGCTTTTACTGCTCGGTGCTGCACTTGCACCCTCCTCTGCATGACCATGTCCCACAGTAGTTTCAGCAACTCTCAGCAAAACAGACTTCCTTGCGGTGCCTCAATAGGATAACGCTTCCATGACTCATGGGCAGGATAGACAGCTCATGACCTACAAGCTATGACCCTCAGACTTTTTGCACCACATGTTCATCCTGCCAAACATCATGGGAAGATTTCCCCACCCAAATTCATTACCAGGATAATGTAGATACTCCTGCGGATTATCATTCTGAAAATCTTGACCAGGTAATCTCCTGCATTTTGCTGAACCTGTAATGCTATATGCAGCAAATTTCTCCTTTCCTGAATCTGGTGGCAGTGCCTTGGCACCTGAGGCCTTCTTTCCCTTCCCATCTAATTTCTGACCAGCTCTCCATTGTAGCTCCTCCTGCTCTCTACTATCTTCAGCACCATCTTCATCAATGTCAGCTCTGTTGACCTGTTGACGACATTTTTTGGGACTTCTTTCTTTACTATTCCAGGGCCTTACTACTCCCCTTCGCTTCCCATTTAAAGGATTCTCATGCAGTTCCTGCTCCTTTTGATCATGTACACGTCCCTTCTTTTTCCTGACCTCTTCCTCAGCTGCAAAAGAGGATTGACTATTGCACTTTCTTTTCCCAAGCAACTTTCCATTCTTTCTTCTGTCTTGTAAGCTTCGGTCTTCAACAGACCTGACAACTTTTCCATTAAACCTCATCAATGAAACCTCCTTCTCCTTTCGCGCAAGTTTCTTTGTCTTTTCTTGGATTTCCATCTGTTTCTCTTTTAACCTTTCTTTTCTTTTTGCCAGGGAACCCCTTTTCTCATTATCAACACTAGCATCCTTTGATTTAATGTCCACTGGTCTTTTACCAGGTAGAAGATTCATGACACTCCAAGGGATCATATCATTATTTCGCGTCCCTCTTTTGATCCTTGCAGAGGATGGATGCTCCATCTCTATTCCCTTCCACTTTTCAACAATCTGCCAAAACCCATACAACAAATTTGAACATCACATTCCAGTGAGACAACTACTAGAAAGGGTTTAACATATATGGCATTACAATGTACAAGGACTACATAGAGTTGACATACTATCAAAGGTCACAGTACCCCTAAAACTAGAAAAATGTTAACTGACCTGCACACTTTTCCTTCGCTTGACATCTTCTTTTTCATCACTCTTTTCAACGACTGCCTCCTTGATGTCAACCCAAGAAACACTAGCACTTTCAGACTGACTTGCTAAGCTTCTTGAGTGACTGGACTTGCCTGCCCTTTTGCTTGGAAATTCCCTTGCACTCACTCGCTCAAAAGATGAGTTCCCCTGCATGGTAATCATATGATTATGACCCTGAGATTCCTCTAGTGCCTCTGACACAAATCCTCTGTGTGCTTCATTGGCATTCCTGTCAGATGACTGTTTGAGTGACCCTAAACACTGATCAAACTGCCTAAGTGAGCAATGTGACTCCAAGTCACGCTTTTTCCAACTGGAAGACCGTCTTTCCACCAAAGCATCAAGATTAACATCATCTACTCTACACCATTCCCTAGTTTGTGAAGGTCCAAAAGTATGCTGCTCGGGGCCAAATGCAGTAAAGGAATCCACCCCCAAAAGATTCACATCTCGAGCTGCTACACCTGAAGATTCCAAAAAAACAGTTGAAAGGTTAGAATTAACAGAATTCATCTATCCTTGTCATGCTTCACAATAATGGGATCATTACAAACACATCTTCACACTGAGCCCCATATAAAGAATGCAAAAACCTGTGAGAGATGGTGCTACAGCAGCCGCAGCTGCCTGATTGCCAGCCTCATCTGCACCATCCACATCTTCTTGTGAAAACTCTATGTCCACATCTTCATCCTCCTCCGCTTGCCATCCCTCGATTATGCAATGTCTATCTGTTTGTCGCTCCCCCCTTACATCCATCTATGAAAAGAACCCCACACACTGCCAGATCAACAAGGGGATAGCTTTGCTTTTGAAAGAGGACATACAACGTCACCCCAAAGGTAGAATGTACTACATTGTACAGGATCCAACCCATGCCTGCTACTCCTGCATTTGACAAAGTGTAGGAAACTCGAACCCCTTGTCTTATAGAATACAAATTCAAGCAGAGGATGGCTGTAATTCTTGTGAGTAAACTTCAGAGGAAGCTCACTCCCGGGAAAGTACACCTCACAAGAAAGAAATAGTCTCAAAGAAGGCGTACAAAAATGCAAAAGACAGGAAGAAGAAGACATTGACGGGAAATGCCGGCGTCGTACAACCCTAGTTCTGGTGCTCCGAAGCTTTTTCCAAGGAATCCTGGTTACGGGAAAAGGAGGAAAGCAAAAGAAAAGCAAAAAAAGAAAACACAGAAATCGCCAGCGGAACAAGAATTTTGCGAAGAGGAAGCTTGTACGTACCTGGCGTCAAGAGCCGGCGGTGGTTCCATTGACAGCTACCGGCTCCACAACACCTCACATCCTCGTGTACGTAAGCTGCTCACACACGCGCTCGCTCGCAACTGTTGCCGCTGTCGTCGTCTCAGGAATAACTTCTTCTTCTTCTTCCTCAAGAACAATGGATTCACTCCGCAACAGCAACCGCCAACATCTTTTCTAGCAACATTCACAAACACAAAGTGCTTTCCCGTTCACCGCAATTGCGTCCGGTTGTTCTTGGTAAAGAACAATTTTGTTATCCGCTCCCTTCCTTACCCCAGATTACAGTTTCTGCTTGTTTTATTTGCAGTTAGCAACAAACGTAACTGCAAAAGAAAACACAAAACGCAAACTGAAAAACCCGACGACTGCAACAGACAGACAGACAACAAATCCTCTTTCACCAAAACACAAAAGCGCACACAACAAAAACAAAAGAAAGACCAAGGAGACAACAAGAAGCAGAGACGTACAACAACCGTCGTTCACTCCGTACCCTGACAGCAACTCTCTCTCTCTCTCTCTCTCTCTCTCTCTCTCTCTCTCTGTCTCGGTTCTTTCTTTCTTGCTTTCTTGCTGTCTCGCTTTGTTCTCACAAGAAAGGGCATAGAAACCGCGACAGACCTCCAAATGCAAATCTTCCAAAAGCAATCAGGTAGAGCAGGAGACAACGGAGATGAAAAGCTCAAAACCAGACACCGCAAGGCTCGGGGACTAACCGTAAATGGGATCCGGAGATGCGGCGCTGCTGCCAGACCGCGACGACAACGAAGGAGAAGCAGCGAACCGAACAAACGAGCGGGCGCGCGCCAGGAACCCAACATTCCAGCCAGCAACCTAACCCCGGTTAGCTGGAACGTACCAGGTAACCTAACTACGGTGAATTCGAACCTCCCAAATAACTGTCCATTATGACACGCCGAATCTGCAACCGAACTCTGGTTAGCTGGAGCGTAACCGTAATCCTTTAACTATGGTAAGAGTTAGAACTTCCGCGTAACTCTATATTACAACGAGTCTGCAACCTAACTCTGGTTAGCTGGAATTTAACAATTATTCTAACTCACGGTGAGTTCCAAGTAGCTGTGATTAATCAGCCAATCTGCAGCGTAACTCTGGTTAGCTCAAACCTAACAGTTATACTAACTAGACGTGAGTTCGAACTTCCAACTAGCTGCTGTGGTTATCAACGATTCTGCAATGTGATTCTGCAACCTAACCCTGGTTAGCTGGAATACACCAGTTATATTAACTATGGTGAGTGGGAAATTCCAAGTTAAAGTGTACATTATCACAAGATTACAAGGAATCTGCAACCTAACCTTTGGTAAGACGGAACATAAGCAGTTATCTTAACTATGGTGAGTTGGGCAGTTAACTGTACAAGAATCATACACTATTTGGAGTCAGAATATGATGGGAAGTTTTCTTTTTCTTTTTTTTTTTCTTTTTTTTTTAAATTATCATTGTTTAATTAGTTTATTATTATTATTAATTCATTTTCTCCCTCTTTCTTCTTCTTCTTGTAGGGTTCTTTTCTCCACTTCAACACTAGTAGCTTATACCCTCCATACATTGCCTTCGACACTTACATTCTTAACTCCAACATTTTGCACTCTTATTTCAATACACCTTAAGCTTGAGTTAAGCTTGAGCTTCAAAAGTAGTTCCTTGTTTTGCCTTTGACACTTACATTTTTAACTCCAACATTATGCATTCTTATTTCAATACATCTTAAGCTTGAGTTAAGCTTGAGCTTCAAAAGTAGTTCCCTATTTTGCCTTCCACACTTACATTCTTAACTCCAACATTATGCATTCTTATTTCAATAGACCTTAAGCTTGTGTTACGCTTGAGCTTCAAAAGTAGTTCCTTATTTTGCCTTCCACACTTACATTTTTAACTACAACATTATGCATTTTTATTTCAGTACACCTTAAGTTTGAGTAAAGCTTGAGCTTCAAAAGTATAGTTCTCTATTTTGCCTTCGACACTTGCATTCTTAAGTCCAACATTATGCATTCTTATTTCAATACACCTTGAGCTTGAATTAAGCTTCAACTTTGAAAGTTTTTCCCCTCTTATATAACCATACATGATCGTTTTTCATCATTCAATTCCATTCTTTCCATGACATATGTGTAAAGAGACTACAGGTGACACGCTCCCAAGTCACGGGGGTGAAATCCACTTGAGGGTCTCACAAAGTCAAGTTGCGGAATTGAGACTTGGTAGCACGCTCCCGGCTTCCAACTCTAAAAAGGGGTAGAGGGTTGAGTTGGGAGCCCCGGGATTAGACTAGGAAGAGGACTTAATAGATCAAGCACGAATCTGCATCCAAAACAAACTACCCACGTGATTAGTTCACATTCCGCGACACCCTTGGGTGTTGGGACAAGCCACGGGCACTTCAGACCACAAGACTCACCAGGGCCTGGACTCGGGGGATGCCACCACCATCCCCCATATAGTATACTCTGCGACACTCCGCCGCACCCACATCCAAATGGCACAAATTCCCGGGACTCCCAAGTTGGAGTCCCGAAATCCGACCAAGTGTCCCGGTTCTGGACTTTTGAGATTTTGAGAAGGCATAGCTTCTCGCCCTGACCTTGGATCGCAATAAGGTCTGAACTGAAGTTGTAGCCCTTGTCAAGATCTTTTCAACAAGGTATCGCACTTCCGAATCGGACATCAAGAGCGGGTTGATTCTTGACTTTTAGTGGTCGAGAATCAAACTGTCAGTTTGACTCCCGGCCCTTCTTTTGCCCATAACTTGGGTTGGAGATGTCCAAATCGAAAATGCGAGGGCATTTTCGATATCTACGTTTCAAGACCTTTCCAATGACACTAAGAACACCTCAATGCAAGGTGTTTTGCCCCTTACTGTCGAGCTCTAAACATTCGGGAGTCCCGAAGGACTCTAAATCCCCAACTTTTCCAAGTGTTAGGCTTCACCCCCACACTTGGCCAAGTTAGGGTTGCGACAACAGGCTTAATAAAATTCCTCTCTCTCTCTCTTTCTTCATGACCTATGTATAAACAAGCTAAAGGTTCAATAGAGACTCATCTTGACAACCATCTTTCAGTTGTTTCTTTATGAAGCACATTTTTCATGTGTGGAATAGGAATTGTTATTCTCAAGGAATTATAACAAATCAATAAGCACATTGAAAATAAACATTCTGCTCTCAACTTCAACAAGTGTTTTTTGGTCTTATTTTAAGATTACGATCTTTTTTTCAACTATTATGCTTTCTTATTTCAACATTGCAATCTTAACTTCAACAATTGCACCTTATTCCAACAATACAATCTTAATTTCAATAAGTACACCTTATTTCAACAATGCAATCTTAACTTCAACAATTACACTTAGGCTTTTACTTCAAAATGATTATGTCTTATACTTCAACAATTCCATTGTTAATATTTCTTGATTTTACAATGATCAACCTTCCCACCTACCAATCTTTTCATATTGTTTACAGAATTAAGTTTCAAATTCATAGATTCTCCAAACAAGTCCATGTTTTCAAAACAAGTTTTTAACTAATTTAACTCATCTTTCAAAATGAAATGTATTTATTTCCAAACTTTCCTTACAAGTTTTTTTTTTAGTTCCAAACTACTATTTACTACCCAACATTTTTTTTTCTCCCACCAGCTATTTGGATCATTATTCCATTGAAAAATCTTCATTTTCATTTATCACATGCATAATTTTTTTTATCTTACTTCTCATTATGCAAATGACATTTATCATCCATAATAACTATTCTTCACCCATCTAATGAAAGTGTAACAAAACTTGTGACACAAGCCATAAAATAATTTAAACAATATTTTCTAATCTATTTTCATGTCAGAAATATTTAAAATATATTTTAAAATATCTTATTAATGTCACCCATGTTGTTGAACATATTTATATCTTAAAGTAGGTGTTTGTTTGTTTGTTGGTTCGTGTGTTTGTTTTTTTGTTTAGATTACGATCATGTCATAACCCTTTCAAACAATCCCCCCATAATTTTTGAAAGTGTTGGAAATCTCTAGTGTGCATGTTTGTCATTTCATAATTTCTAAATTAAAAAAGAACCAAATTTATTAAATTTATAATGATTTTTTCTTTGGAAATTAGTTGAATTTGTTTTAAATAACAATTAACAAGGTTTCATAAAATTATAAAATAAAATAAAAACCCTATCAACTAAAATAATATTGGGATGGGGGGACTTTACAAATAGTTTAATATTTTTGGATCAACAACATAGGCCCACTTGTCTATATATTATGAGACTACTTTGTTTTTGTTTATTTGTTCTCTTTGTTAGGATGTGACTATGTTGCAACCTTCCCAAATCATGGGCCCTTCATTTTGCTTTTGGTACTATCAAAAGTTATTCATGAGATGGTGTGCACAATTGTGTCCTTTCATAATTTTCAAACCAATGATGCAAAAGAAGTTATTGAATTTAAAAATATCTTTGTTTTTTTAAATTAATCATAAATTTTTACATTTTTTTTCACATAGCAATGTGTCATTGGAATAATATTGGGATGGGTGACCTTATAAAAAATTTAATATATTTGGACTAAACAACACATTACACCCATTATGGCTATTATTCCAATGACAAACATTATTCAAAATTTAATATTTCTAGCGCCAAAAGTTTGAAAATTCATGAAACTACCTTGATACACCCCTACTTATCAAGGGCTTTCCCATGGTATTAAAAAACACCCAAATTTCCCTAACTTTTTATCATTAATTTTGAATGATGAATTATTCAAAATTCAATAACTTATGCATTGTGGGTTTAAATTATGTAATTGCTTCAATGCACCCCTCCTCACAAAAGGTTAATTAGTGGCACCAAGATTTAAGCCATAAACCCCCACACTTAAGACATTTGAATATGGCAAAATGAAACAAACAAATTTTTGTTAGGTTGATATCATGTAATACTTGGGTTAGTTCAACATTAAATACATTTGTTGTGAAATTTTTTAAATATAAATATTCAATAGTTTTGTTGAATTTTTTTGAAAAAAAATTTGTTTCCTTGTGTTTTTTTTCCATGTTCAATGAGTCTTGTTTACTAAACATTTTTACAAAAACTCAAGTGATTATTTAATATTTACAAATGAGAAGGTTGCCAACTTAATGAAATATAACAATAATGTATTTCATTGTTCATCAATAAACAACTCAACCCCTTTCATGAACTTGTAATTAACACCATTTTTTAGCTAATTCACATTCATTCTTTGTCAATTTTTAAATTAATAGCGTAACCTTTGCTAAATATGAAAAATATTTTAAAATTCGTGTTAAACTGAATTTTTGAAAATTAATTAATTATTTGACAATGGATTATCAAACTAGCCTAAGAACTATGGTAGATAGTCTTTTCTTTTGGCAAAATTTCACCATTTTTTGGACAAACAATTTGAGAAATTTTTCAAATTTTTACTTTTATAACATAAATTCAACTAAATTTTTGAAAATAAGTTTCTTCAGTTTTTTTAATTAAAAATGAAAAAAGTCCAATGATAGTAAGATGGAAGCTTGTATGGAATTTTACATGGTTTCAATCATTAAATAATTGTAAATATATTTAGTGAAATTCCCCAAACTTTCATCAAACCCAATTTTAAATACAACCTAAAAGTCATCTTCATATTTTTCATGTCACTTTGCATTTTCATGTTTTTGAGATGAAAAATTATCCTTTGGTGACACATTTGCAACATTGTGATATGGTCTTGGTATTGTTTGTAATTTTTAATTTGTGCATGAGTAGGTTTATGTTGAGCCTATGGTTGTGAAATTAATCATAATTATCATCCTAGCAATAATTTCATAACCATGTTTACATTCATATTTTTTTAAAAATTCAATAGTAGTTATTATGCCATGGGATTTTTCTTCCCACAATGTGTTTAAAATTTCTTCATCCAAAACTCTAAATTGAACCCTTTCTAATAAATTATCTTTGTTAGATTGTCACATTCAAACTACCTCTTTCATCATTTTATAGTAATATTTTTTGTCTTATGTATTATAAAATAGGTAAACTATTGCCCATTGTGATACACAAAAGTCCATTCTGTTAAACTCACAAATATTTATGAATGATCTTACATGACAAAAGGGACAAAATGAGAATATGATAACCATAAGGAAATCACGAAAG
Organism: Sphagnum tenellum; assembly: GCA_963921925.1. Lineage (NCBI taxonomy): Eukaryota > Viridiplantae > Streptophyta > Sphagnopsida > Sphagnales > Sphagnaceae > Sphagnum > Sphagnum tenellum. The sequence goes on from OY998144.1 coordinate 27,689,242, forward strand.
AAAAATGAGAACATCACGTGAACATTGTGAGAACAACATGAAAATGCAAAGGGCAATTTCTTATGAACATCAAAGGAACATCATGAAAACTTTGTCAGAATGTGGGAACATTAAAACATCATGACATGTGAACACAATGGAAACATAACAACATGTTTGTAATATATAATCTCCTAGTTTGGAAGATCATAAACATTATGTCCTCTCTTGAAAATTATAAACTATCAACCAAATGACATTTAGCAAGTTGAAGAACACCAACATTACTTAGTGTTCTAACTTCAACTTTAGGTTCGCAACTAATAGAACATGACCAAATAAATAAATTGCTAAAATGTTTGAACATTCAAGCACACTTTTATAAATGTGAGAAAATGCAAATGAATAAGTCCTAACATTCCCTAGTATATTCCTTTTTTCAAGTTGGGAGTCTTGAAATGTTCTAAAACTTTGGGAAAGGGTTTCACACCCAAAAAATAGTCCAAATTGGGCTTTCTTTAAACGATTTGAAGGGCTTTATAGAGTGAATAATCAAAGTCATGCCACATTCCTAATTTGAAATTTGAAACAACAATCACCATCTAAACGATCATGACTCAAATTACCAAAATGGCTATTGACCATCCAAACATCCAATACACAAATCAAATTAACTTTGTTATAAAACTTGATACATTGTCAAAGAAATATTTTTCATGGGCTAAGCCTTTTCTTTTGAAAGCTTTCCAATTGGAGTTGAAACAAGAAAGTTATGAACCTCCAATATGACAAGATTCATAACTTCACAATTTTGGGATTTTCATTTGACAATACAAGTGGGACAAAATGTCATTCAAATGTAACATTATCAAGGAGCTCCAAAATATATAATAGGCGAGAAAGTGATAATTCATGTCTAGGTCCAAGTTGTGATGTGTTTTGTGAGTTTCAATTGTTTGTGACTCAATCATACACCATTTTGATTCCAAATTACACAAATGAAGATCTTTTTTTAATTGTGTAGTTTGACATAACTATGAAATCAATTTAAAAGCTTGGCTTAATTTCATCCCAAAGCTCTCACACCCTTTCTTTCCCTATGAAAATTAAGAAGCAATATCTAAATTTGCATTCCATTACAAAATTGATATTGTTCATTCTCTTTATCCCATTTGACATACCTAAGTGTGCATCAACCAACCTAGGAAAACAAAAACAAATGGCATAAATATTCAATTTCTCTTCTTGTTATGTCTTTTCATTATCCTTCTTGGAATAGTCACTATTTTATATATGCTCTTTCACATTCAAAGGATGCAATTAAATTGAACTATAATTACTTAAACATACAAAAATATTGAAATGTAAATTTCAAAATATTCTTGAAAATCATATTACATTGAACCATATTACCCAAAGTATTTTATTTTTGTTTATTTTATTTTAAATGTAGCCAAATTGAAAATCATCTAGGAGCCAATTTAACCAAATTTGGTTGTCGACAAAATATGAAAAAATAATAATTAAGCATCCATATGTATTTTTGCTACTACTTGAACCATGTAAAACAAATATGCTGATTTTTAATTTTTTAAATCCTAGAATTTGCAATCAAAAAAATTCTCAAGTTTTGCACACAAAAAAAAGGAGGGAAAAAAAGCTACCACTTATTAGTCGGTCTTGAAATTTCCTTTTTTGGCTAATTGTGGTTCAATGACTTGTTGGTTTCTTTTGTTCTATCACATTGAAATAACACTTGTGGCATCTTTAAGATGTAATGGACAAAGCTATTATTTAGAGGAAAAAAATGAAGGTCCACACCATTAATATACCAAATGTTTGACATAAAGTAATATTAAAAACATGCAAGATGAAAAAGTTGAACTTTTATTTTAAATTAATTTTCATGGTAAATTTCAAGTTTCAAAATTAAAGGATGAATCAATTCGGGTTATGTTTTCTCATCAAATTTTATTTTTTTTGGCAAACTTGAAATGTGGTTGTTGTGCTTCACATTGAAGAAACATGATTTTCATATACATAAATATATATGAATGCTTATTCCTATTTAATCCTCCAAATTGAACGTATGAGTAAAGTGAGTGAAATTGGGTGCCATTTCATGAAACTGGGTATCTATGAGTTGAGAAGAGTTGCAGGACCTTATAGTAACAAAAGCTTTGATTTATTGAAGGCAGTTCAAGCAAGTCACAAGTAATGGCAAATCCACAAGAGGCACAATTTGGGTAAGAAAACTAGTTTGGTCCCTTATTTATTTTTTCCTTTAACTTTTCCCAAATTTGGCTAATTCCTTTTGTGGATGATTGGCCATTGTGGCTACACCACAAAATTGACACAAAAAAAACCCTGCACACCACTTGGAGCAAATTCCATTGTACCTTTTCAGATTTGGCAATAGTCAAATTATTTTTGAGAATTTCAAATTTTTAAAAAATTATTTGGTTTGAAATGTCAAATTTTAAGGAGTTTACAAAAGGAAAATACATATTTTAAAAAATTGGTCTCATTATGTTTGAGGTTTAGAGTCTAGGGAACCTACCAAGCCACCTATATTTAGTAGCAAAATTTCATAAATTATTTTTTATTGCCAAAGCGAATTTTGAAAAATAAAATAATTATTCAACACCTGAGTGCTGAACCTGAAATGGCACTATGATAGTCAATAAATACTAATAATAATAATAATAATAATAATAAATCTTTAAAATAAGTTCATAATCGCGTACTTTAGAATCTCTCCATCAAACTCAACTATGTACCTACCAAAAAAAAAAAACATGGTTAATTGTGCACTTTCGAGCTCCAAATTCCCGATACCCTCCATAATCCCCTCACAAACATGCCCTCTTTTTTGCAAAAATTCAGAAAATGCATAGAATATGCTTGTAACTAACTTTGGTTGTGGCCTTAAAAAAAAGAAGTTGCACAATAATAAATAAATAAATAAATTCCCCCGCCAAGTAAGTAACTAAGTGTCCGTGAGAGAATTAACAAGCACCCACCTCGGTACCTTTGCCTTCTTTACGGAAGCGTCTTCATGGCCAAATTAAACCCAAGAAATGTTAGATTTGGACTCGGTTGCCTTTGTTGAGGGAAGCCTCTTCGTGGCCAAATTAAAACCTAAGAAATGTTGGATTTGGACAAAGAGATACATGACTTTGTTTATGCATGAGATATTTATAATATTTTGATGAAGCAATTTAGATGAATTTCCGGGTTTTTATCATGGTACTAATAATAAGGGTGCTTGCTTGTTCAGCCAAGGCACTAGGTATCAAGCGCCAGTGCACTCTTATCTTATAATGGTGCATTCACACTTGATGTTAAGTCGGTGTTAAATGATAATCTAGGTGGCATCCTAGGTGGCACCCAATGTTCATGGCCGATAGCTTAATGTTAAGTGAATGTTAATTTAAAATAAAACGAGTGTGGCCTGTGTGTGCCATTGGGCCAAGTGTTGCCACGTCCTCAACTGATTTTTCCTTCTAAAACCTATTTTTTGGGAATTTATTTGAATTTTCAGCAGCAGAAATCACTTTTAAATCAATATCTCCCACATTCTGAATCCAAATCTTACCAAATAAATTCCATTAAATCCATTAAATTCCATTAAAGATCTTTCCAACAACATCAAAGGCACATTCCAATTCCACCGAAATTTTCAGCTACAATTTAATTTAATTTAATTTAATTTAATTTTCAGTGAAGAACTCATTCAATACTCAAGAACTTTTGCACCACAAGTCCAAATGTCATGGAACCAAAAGCCCATGTTAGGGACTCTTACTGTTAAGTCCCCTAACCTTGACGACAGCTTTCCAAAGACACCAAGAACAAGAAGATCTGAAGCATCCCAGGTTGGGGGGGGGGATCTCATAACTACAAAACAAAACAAACTACCTTCCTTCCTTCATATATAGAGATAGATGTTCATGGTAAGTAGGTGTAAGTCCTAAATGGCTAGCATGGTGTTAGGGGGAACTCAACACTAAGAGTCCCTAACACCAAGTGTGAATGCACCTTTAGTATTATTACTTGGGGTGCTTTCTCAAAGCACACAAGTGATGATGGTGATGATTGTGCTGCTCTGGAATTGATCAACCCTCCATAACTCATGGTCCCGGTTATTTCAAAACCCTCAAAGAACCTGTGGTTATCATGCAAGAAGCAGGGGGGCAAAAACCAGTCATTTTTCATGGCAGGTTATTTGATGTTTTCAATTTGTGAGAAGTGTGGTTACTGGGTCATTGATTTTTGAGAATCATGGTTATGAATCTTAAGAACCGCCCTGATGACCTTCGACTCCCCTTTACTTATTCAATATGCTTCTAGCCACAGGAGGAGGGGTTTAACGAACTTGATGTTTGCCTTATTGTGCTGTTGTCTTCTTGGCTGTGGGTCCTTCCAATTTGGTCCTTGTACTCCCCCTTTTTTGGGTGCTTTGGTTTATTTATCGATGGTAGGGTTTCATTTGATGAGTAAACTAACTTTGGACAAGTGGAATTTACCTTAAAAAGTTGGCACCAAAACTAGCAATCTTAGGGCCAGCGAGAGTACCTAAAATACAAAGAAAAACAAGCCTTGTGTCACACTGTGCCCTTGCCATTTACATTAAAAAAGCATCTTAAGGCAAAAGAAGAATTATGGAAATTCAAATATTTCACCATGCAAAAATGTAATCTTCCAAAAAAATCCTCTAAAAGAAACCAGAATCCTTCAAGATATTATAACTCTGTAACTAATCTCAAGTTTCAACACAAGCCAAAATATCATCTTTCAAAAATCCTCATATAATAATAGATCTATTATTATTAATTACCTAGGGGCCAAAATCCCTTAAGCTACTACACTCTGCAATGAATCAAAACACGACATGCTTAATGTCTCTAGCTATCACTCAAACTAGCTTCCCCAATAGCCTAAAGAGCACAATTTGATTCCAAGTTCAAGCCAATATATTTTTAGCCAGAATAAATTGGCAGCAAAAAAAACTTCAGAAAACATGTTTTTTAGCAAAATCTCATCACATTTGGCAAAATTTTAAAGGCCAAAAACCAAAAAGAGTGAAAACTAGTGTTGGGCGGTTCTCAAAAAAAAATTGTGAGAACCGCTGGTTTTGGTTCTTAAGACCGTTCTAAAGAACCTACCAAGTTCTCAAATTTTTAAATTTTCAAACTTTAAAAAATAAAATAAAATCTTCAAGGTTTCAAAACTTTGAGAAAAGATCCAGCCAATTTTTCAGTCAAGTCGGTTCTCATAAATTTTTGAACCAATGGGTTTTCAAAGACAATTCTCACAACCCGGTTATCAGAAAAAAAAAATCACTAAAATTTTAATAAAAATAATAATAATTAGCCTAAAGCCTAACTAAAAATTAGCACTATTTTTTCATTACCCTTATAAAGTCCTCCTATCTTTTCAGGTTTTCATCAAGCCAGTTCTCACTGGGGTCAGGTTTTCATGACGGGTATCATTATTGGTGATGCTCGCTATGAGTTTTCAATTTGAGAATCGACCTGAAACCTGTTAAGGTTCTCAAAAACAAAAGTGAGAACCGCACAACACAAGCGAAACAAGACGAATATAGAATCCATGGCTGATTTCAAAAGAAGTGGGAACATGGGAACATGGGAACCCTCCTTGGATTGAAATATTTCTCCATGTGATTTGGTTGTCTTGGGGAAAAACTTATTGTATGGAGAATTTTTTGCCCCACACAACCAAATCACAATAATAATAAGGTATGAAAATTTATTGTAATTAAAACTCAATTTTTTAATGTTTTAATTTCAATAATGGGTTTCAATCTCGTGAATTTTATTTTTTCTTGTTTTTATTTTTATTTTTGTGTATTGGATGGGGCAACGGCAGAGGTAACAATAATTGACCCAATTTGGGTAAGTTAGTAAGTACCTAGTTTATTTATTGTGGAAAACCAAGGATTTACAAGACAGGTTAATGAGGTGAAACTTTGGTTACACATTGGTGGTTCATTAGTTAGCACCTTGTCTAAATAGCTTTTTCTTGTGAGGATCACAAACATCGTCATCTTGTACTACCTCTGATGGCAACAACATCAATGAAAATGCAATGGGTTTTTTTGCAACTCTCAAAAACCCCAAAAACCCCTTTGTTGGGATTCACCAATCTTTTTTTTTGTTTTGTGGCCAAGTTGAAAACATTCAACACAAAACAAACATGTTGCTACCATCTATATCATACCATATATCTAATATTGAATGCCTATACAACAAAGACTTTGCATTCAAAATTTTGGTATGGAAATCGTGAAAAACCCATTTTTCATGGTATCATAATTTTTGCACACAAATGTTGAGCGTTTGATAAATGTACGAAGCATATATCAATAGGATGAAAAAGAAGCACATATTAAAGGTGTCCAACTATCTACAAACCTTGAAATACACCTTTAAGAAAAATACAAAGAAGTTTTGTTGAGAGGCAAAGGTTTAATCATGAGAAGATATAGGTTTAACCAAATAAAAATCAGCATTTCGTTGAACGATACAAATTTAGCAAAGAAGATATAAATGTTTTGTCCAGAAAAGGTTTAACTAGGGAATAACAATGTGGTGCCAAATGATACAAATTTAACCAAGTAAAAAAAGGTTTAACCAAGAAGATATAAAGGTCTTGAGCTAAAAAAATAAAATTAACCATGGAGTAAGAAAATTTTGTTGAAAAGTAAAGGTTTAGTGACAAAAAAGTTTTTGCCAGAAGGTAAAGGTTTAACCCGTCAAGGATAGAAAATAAGTAGGTAGGGGGGTGGTTGTAATTGGTAGGTAGGGCCATATGTAGGTGAATAAGGTAGCTAGGTCAATAGAGGAAATTTTCCACCTAGTGTTAAGTGCACATTAAATTAAAAGGGACAAATCACAATTATAATTCACATATGAAATGTTCACTAATAAGAAAGATGGCGTGGTAGCTTTCTTAACATGTGGTGTTACAGTAATGCATGCGAAGCCCTTTGTTTACTAAAACTCAATCTTCAAAAATTGAAATTTTTTTATCAAAAATTAAACGTTGCATAAGAAGGCAAAACCAAAGCCTAAAATTCAATGTATGTAAAATCCAAATATTTTTTCTTTAAGCATCTCCTTGCCATTGTTGTGGGAAGTTTGTGTATTTTTTCCTCTACTATCACCATGTGAATCTCTTTGCAACTATCATTATAGAAAGTTTTCTTGTTCATTACCTTTGACGCGCTCCCAAGCTCCTTGTTAGCCTCGAAGACCACAATTTGGTGAGGCCATAACTTCTTACTCAGACTTCCAATCGAGATGAGGTTTAAAACAAAGTTGTAGCTCTCGTCAAGAGCTTTGCAACAGTGTATCCCACTCCATTTGCACGCACGGAAGTCAGGTCGATTCCCAACTTTTTGTGGTCAAGAATCAAACTGCCAATTTGACTGCCGGCCTTTCTTTTTGCCATAACATATGTTGCAGATGTCCAAACGGGTCATGCAAGCCTATTTAAAACATCTTCTCTTAATAAATTTCCAATGATATAAAGAACTCCTCAATGCAAAGTGTTTTGACCTCTACAATTATTTTATGAAGGTTTGGGAGTCCACCGGGACTCCCACTCCCAAAAAGAGAGCTCATTTGGGAGTGTGAGTCTTCATTCTCAAACTTTTCTTGGCCCACGCCCTTGAGAACCTTTTGCCTTGGTTGCGAGCCCAAGGCTAGGGTTGCAACAACCTTGCTCCACAATCACTACATCACTACATTACATCATTATAAAATGCAAGCTTGCACAATCAAACACAAACCACAAAAGTGGTCCACATAAGCCAATTAATAATGGACCATGGATTTAAAAAAACTTGCACACACAAGGTCACACAAAAAAAGACATAAAAAAAACATGGGTGTGTCCTAATTCAACCCTTCCAACTTGGATAGTTGAAATGAAACACCTAAAAAAGGTAAAATTATTTGCAATTGAATTGAAGAAACCAAGAATTAGAAGCAAACAAAAATTGAAGATGAATATCACCAAAAAATAAATAAAAAGTTTCTTGACAATGTAACAATTGTTAAACACTTGGAAGCATTCAATGTAATTGTTCAAGTTGTTGCTAGAATCCTACTCATTAAATTGTATCAAAATGTAATTGCTCAATTTCTAGATTCATGCCACATCAAATTGTAGTTATTGAACTACCACATTCCTATCATCAAATTGTATTATACTATAATATTTGTTGCCAAATTTTTGCAACATCAATTTGTATTGAAATGTAGTTGCCAAATTGCCAAATTCATGTAGCATCAAATTGTATCAAATTATTTCCATTTGAATGTAGAACCTGACACAACTATAATGATGAAGATTTATCAAAATAGAAAAACAAAGGATGAAAAAAACTATTTCCTTGAACTCATATGCATATCCTTAAAGGTTCAAATAAGAAACCAAGACAACCTAATTGGGAGCATGGTGAGTTTCTTGCTCTTGTGAAGGTGAAACGTGATGAACATATAATAGCTTTGGTTAGAATTCACCCATGAAACATGTTTGAAATTATTGTGGTATAATGAAAGAAGATTTCAACATTTGTCATGGTTACAAAATACTCACAACACACAAGAAACAACCTTGCATGTAAAAACAAGTGGGGGTTAATCGTAAGATATTTCAAGAAGATTGTTGATTACATGTCAAGGATTAGCCACAACCAAGAATATTGGACAATAAGCCCACAAGAAAAAATTGTTTTTCATTTATCGTGATTTTTTCACAATAATTTCATTGATCAAATGATGGAATTCATGGGAGTAGGTCTATTTCAACCCAACTCATGTTAGGGATATCACAAAAGAAGCAAACACCATGTTCAATCCTAGTGGGTCAAATCCAAAAAATCCCGTCTATGTTAGCGAATATAGGAATGAAAACATTGACCTTGGTGTACTTTCTATAAATCCCCAAGGATTTCATTAGCAAAACAAACATTAGTGCTTACAATTATAATCTAGTACATGGTCACCAAGTGTTGATGGAATTTTTTACGACTCCCATCAAAGTTTTTTATAATTTCTACTTCCAAAACAAGTTCTGATCCATACAAAATGCAAGGATGTTGGGGCGATTCTCAAATTTTAATGGTCAGGAGTCAAATTGCCAATTTGATTCATGGCCCTTCTTTTGGCCATAACTTATGTTTTGAGTGCCCAAATGGGTCATGCGAGCCCATTTTAGAATTCTAAGTTCCAAAAACTTTCCAATGATATAAGGAAAATTTCAATTTAATGGGTTTTGACCCCTGCAATCATTCTTTGAAGAATCAGGAGTTCATCGTGACTCTAACCCCCAAAGTGAGAGCTCACTTGGGAATGTGAGGGTTCATTCTTTCACACTCTTCCAGAATCCTAGGAGCATGAAATCTGACTTCCGACCTTCACATTTGGCTTGCACCTTTGCAAGCCCCTCGCTTTGGTCCTGAACCCAAGGCTAGGGTTGCAATAAAATGTGTCCATATATGTCACATGATTTGAGTGAATATTGAGTGAATTCACTAGTCCTATCCAATGGGACCTAGTGGGGATGTAATGAATTCATTGGGCCAGTGAGTGGGAAGTAAAAGATTGCATTCACATTTTGTAATAATGATATGAATTAAACAACTTGGAAAATTTGCTGGGTAGCGAACAGTTCAAAACAACATAAGACAACATGAAAATTTGATTAAACTTTGACAATCAAATAGATTGATGTAAGCAAAGGTTAGAATTCAAACTCTTTTTACTAATCATGATACATTTCTCTACTATTCAAGGAAAACATATAGTTTTATATGTAGCACATCTTTAGATTTTTCTTACCTCTTAATCCTATGCACTTCATGTTTTTCTAGATTTGCATTCAACCTATTAACCATGTATGATTCCGAATTAACTTCCACATCATGTTCTTCAATAATTGTCATTCATTATTGAATGGAAGATTATGTTTAAGACTATAACATGTTGTGAAGAATACAACAAATGAAAGCATTTGGTATGAGGATACATTTAAATCAAATTTTGGTTACAATTTCTTGAAAGTTTTCTTGAATATGCCAAAACCATTTTCAATAATTAAATAACCCCATTTGGGTTCATGTTGTAAAGAAGTTATAAAACAAAATGTTGGCCTTTTTCTTTTTCATTTTCATTATCCATGAAATCAATGGGTACCCCTTGTCACCTAGAAGGTAAGGGGGGAAAACCCATTTTCAGATCTTGTACAAAATTCAAACAACCCATAGTGTTGAGCTTTCTCATACAAAAAAGACTTGTGTAATACCCTTGAGTGGTTGAAGGCCCACAAAATTGTTAATAAAATTTTTATTGCAATCAATCATGACTTGTGCCATGATGCTATAACCCCTTGTTTTGTGATAATAACAATCCTTTGCAAAAGCCACCAACTTGAGGTTTTATGATGGAGATATGAGTTCCATTGATAACATTTTACATGATAAGAAGACCACACCATTCTTTCAATTGTTCCATAACAAGGATCAAGGTAAGACCTTGAGGTTAAAATGTCAAACCTTTGTAAACAAAATTGACCACATTGACAAATTTGTGTAGAGTAAGAGACATAATCAATTTTCCCATTGCAAAAAACTCACTATAAGAACTAGAAAGTTTGCACCTTGAATAGTTTATACAATGCACAACAAACTTGAATATGCATAGGAATGGCTTTCTTGTATTTAGTATCTTTGTTTTTGGATGTTGGAAGTAGTTCTTTTGCAATTTTAAACAAATAATATTTAGTCATTTGAAAATTTTCCATTTAACAATCTTCATCATGTTTTGTGAGAAACAACTTAGAAAACCATGTAGTACCACGAGGCTTCACCCAATGACCAAGATCATCAAGCAATGCTTTCATAACACTCATCATCCAAAGTTATTGCAATGTAAAAAATAATTAAACATACCTAGAGTTGAGCATTGGACCTTTTATGTCTTCAATGGAATCAATTTGGAAAAAAAATTAACTTGCATGAACAACTCCAAGGCATACCTCTTGTAACATCTTGATCAACAACATAACCAAGATCACAAGAAACACAAAATCTTGGCTATTCATGGCAACTGTACAAATGAAAAAGATATCTAAAAAAGTTGTAGTTGTGAGATGCAATAGCAAAAGGTGTAGCTTGGAATGGGAGCTTCACAAAGGTTAGAATTCCTTGTAATTCTATTTTTAAAAACTTTGCAAAACAACTAAGAGAAAATATAGAGGCGAGAACACAATTTGCAGAAACACAATTTGTAAAATCCTAGAGCAAAACATACAACAATCGCAATTTGTAATCATAGCAACATAAGTTCGCATAGAACAATGTGAGTTTGTAGAGATCAACTATTGATGACAAGTGAAAAACAAAACCCACAACATGAAATAGGAGCTTGAGATAGACGATTGGAACTCCCAACAAAACACACAAAAGCGAAAAGCTTGAAACTACAACTATGATGAATTTTTTTTGATCCAAGATGAATTTTAAAAAATAAAAATAAACAAAGATGGTGTATGTATGATTGTTCATGATGTTCAAGACATGTAGTAGTGGGTGATGTTAGGATGGGAGGTATGAAAGTGTGAATGCTCAAGCACCATTAAAAGGCTCTAGAATTGTTAATTTTGCAAAAATGAAAGGAGCCACTATGAGATACTGAAATTTGGGGTGTTAGCTGGCCTAGGAGGGAAAAGACTATCACTAGGTGTGAAGGTTCCTTAGGATAGCTAGGTTTGTAGGGTATGTGGGAGTATAGTATTGAGGTCAGGATTGAAAAAAAAAGGGCCAAGAAAAAAAAAAAAAAAAAAACAAAGGTTAACAACCCAAAATATTGACTATAATATTATGTTAATTAATAGTGGGCGAGGAGCTGGATGAAAAAAAGCAGCCCATCCTATGTACAAAACAACCAGCTGGTGGAGTTGTGAGGGCAGGTTCACTCTGACCCACAACTCATATGTTCAAGATATTATGGTTTGTTTTAGGTTGCAGACAGTTTGCAATCCCAACTACTAACTCTTTGGTCAAGCTTCAAAGACTAGGCAAGTTTGAAGCTATCTTCCCAATTTCCAAGATTTTACTAAGCCTATTTAAATGGCGACAAATCAAACTTTTTAAACTCCAACCTGAACAATAAATCTTGTTTTTTGTCTTTCCCTTTCTTCTAGTTACATTCAAAATTTTCAAACCTCTCTTGTTCATGGCCTAAATTATTCCCCGATCAAACCTCCCAGCCACAAAGATGAGCTTCCAACCTCATTTTGAGACCTCTACGCAACCTCCTCATCATTGTGTAATAATATCATAATCTAGGGTCAGTTCCCACATTGAGAAAATGAATAATTATTGTTATTGTTTTTCAAAAAATGAATTCATTTTTAATTTTTGAAATAATAATTATTTTTCCATCATCTATTATATAGTATAGTGATATGAGTAATGAAATTATTCAAAGTGTATGTAGCCTATGATAATTATGATGATTTTCAACATGGCAACTTCATATTTTCGCAAAATTTCATTTCACTATTGCGAGGATAATTTAATGATGAAACTGACCTTAGGGTCAAAAGGTCACTATTTACAGATAAGGTTCTAAGCACACTACTTGTGCACTTTGTTATCCTTTTGTGTACAAAAGCTTCACATTACTTGTGCATTTTGTTTTCCTTTTTTGTACAAAAGCTTCACATTACTTGTGCACTTTGTTTTCCTCTTGTGTACAAAAAGCTTTGATACACAACAATCATCTAGCCTAGAGGCTATCTCCACCCACAAGCCCAAGTCCTTGTTGGTTTCGTGTTGGTGTTTGTTCTTATAGAACTCCACCCACCAGAGCTTTGATCAAGAAACCTGTGAAAACTTCACAAAAAGGAAAAAAATACAGTAGAGGAGGAGAATCCCAACACTCAAAATGGATGGTTGTACCCAACAATTAATATAATATAATATAATATAATATAATATAAAATTGTGTTTAAGAATTAGTTAATTAATTAATTATTATTTTTAAATATATTTTTGGAATAAATGGACAAAATCCATTTACATATTCAACACATAAACTTGGCATACTCGACTATTATAAAGTATGCCCTGAAAACATTCAATCAGTTGACAAAGCTACAGAATAAAATACCCCTAGTGTGTACCTTGGCCAATTTGACACTAATTACATTATTTTCAAAATTTTTGAAAATTTCAAAAAAAAATAAAATTCTTCCAAATCAAAAAGTACTATTGCGAAGGATATTTTAGTGAATATTTAGGAACAGGATAAAACGAGAGATTACTATTTAAAATATCACAGCTAAATTATAATTAGTTGACCACTTTTTAGGTAATTGAAAAACCTTTCATTTAAAGGTGCATTCACACTTGGTGTTTAAGGACTCTAGTATGTCCTAGAGTGTCCTAGGGTCCTTAACATACTTGGTGTTAAGGACTCTTGTATGTCCTAGAGTGTCCTAGAGTCCTTAACACACTTGGTGTTTAAGGACTCTAGGACACCAAGGTAGTCATTTAGGAACCTAAAACCTAATTACCACAAAGATTTTATGTGAAGTTAACATTTTACTTAATATAAAATAATCACCCATTGAACATTGGGTGCCACCTAAGATGCCACCTCAGATGCCACCTAGATCTTCACTGAACACTGACTTAATATTAGGTGTGAATGCACCTTAAGGAGATCACAGGGGTGATGACTCAGCCCTTGTCTGGGACCCTTGGACCTGGAAAAGGGGATCTGGGTTCAAAGTTCAAACCCATTGGTGTGCAGTCCCCTGCCACTGAGCTTGACTTGTGTGAGTGCCACCAGCTTGTTGTTGGCCTCTGCCACTGAGCTTTTGGCTTGGGGATGCCAATGGTTTGTCGTTGGCCTCTGCCACTGAAGTTTGACTTGGGGATGCCAATGACTTTGTCCCTTGGGTCTGCTGTTGTGCTTCAAAAGCAAACAAACAAAAAAAGAAAGAAAACCTTTGATCAGAGATCAGAGATACCCTCAGAACTTTGCACAATTTAAAAATTCCTTGATAAGGAGGTAGTGGAGAGGCTAGTTTGCCATGAATATTAAGTTAAGTTATCATCAACTGAGCTACTCTTGTCCAAACAAGAAGAATGATAGTAAGTGTAATAAGATTCAAGAACTGTGCATAAAATCATTGCTGCATACATGGATTCTGTAAGGATCCACAACAGCATAGCGCGCGCTCTCTCGCTGGCAAAGGGATATGAAGACCAATGGATCTTATTTTGCATGGTTATTGTCGGTCATCATTGAAGAAGGCCCTCCCTCTCATGGGGTCCAACTTAAGAAGGCCCTCCCTCCCATGGGGTCCAACTTCCAAGGCTTTTTTTGAAGTCTTTAAACTTTGGATCCTGGATGGACCCCATGTGGTTAACAATCTCATTTGTGGATTGAATCTCTTGTTTTTCTTTTGTTTTTGTTTTTGGGTGGTGGAATATTGACTTGGGTTCTGTTGAGAGTTTGCTGCATGTGCTGCTGAGCAGCTGTTTCAGATGTGAGATGTGAAGGAGAGTCTTTTGTAACCATGCAGTCACCATGTCATCATTCGTTTTGCTAAAATGCTATTGTGTCACAGCAATTTTGATTGCTGTTAAGTCATTAATTTCATTTGAAGTTTGAGCTTTTGTATATTACTAATATTTACAATTAGAACATGGAATCTGAAATGGCTAAGAAACAACAAAATTGAGATGGTTGGTGTTAGTATCTACACCATTTCTGCAAGAGTATTTTGCACATGCTTTTAATGTGTATGTGCTCACAAGGAGGACAAGGATCAGGGTCATGCATATAAGGGGTTCGGTTTCTTTTGGCAGCAAACAGAGTAAAGACTTATCATTTCCATGATTGAGTTCCAAATGCTTTATTTGTGTGTTGGAGGCTCATATGTGGATGATGGACACATGAAGTCATAACAAAAGCTGATGTTGTTTCAATTACAAACATGTTTATATGTGGATCTTCATTTACAATACTGGATTAGTTTCAATCATTAAATACTGTGCCGCAAAACCCATCAACATTTGGTGTGGAGAAGTAAGTGACAGAAGGGAGCTTCTCTATACCTAATTGTGCACTCGCCCTAATTCCAATGATTTTTCCAGGGAAGACAATTATCCACAGATCAGATGTAGACTGGACTGCTGTTGGCAAGTTTTTTTTCATTGAAACTCCAATCTAGATCTCAACAATAGTTTTCCAAATTATACCTTCAAATTGGACATCAACACATCAACTTAATTAGAGAATTCAAAGAACTGGAACTTCAGATGCTTTGGGATGTTGTAAACCTATGACAAACAAAACAAATAAAACATCTGTAAGTAATGAGAACATTTGTCATGTTTGGAAGAAAATGATTTAATCTTGAGCTCATTGTTGCAAACTATTAAGCTTTTCTTATGTATGCCATATACAAATGCAATAGAAAACCTAAAAGAAAACATGAAATAAACCCTGGTGCTTTCATTATAATAGGACTGAACTAATTCAGGGCACAATTGGTGTAATTCTCTGCTAGATATAACCCCGCTTTTGCAACACGAAACCATCAATTGTCTTGTAGGAATGTTGCAAATTTTGATCTCTCTAGTTCACTCAGGATGGGTTGTAGGACAATGTGACTTTTGGTATTGATTTTGAGATAATGCACGGTGATCAATATGTAGACTGGACATAAACAAGGTCGACATGGTGCAAGAAATCTTGCTGCAGTAAAGTGTGGAACAAGGATTATGGTTGATATACATACCAACAATGCTACACAAGCAGCGTCTTGTCAGGTTTGAAATAATCGAGCATGATTGGATTGGTCCTGATATCATCGATGCTCACCTCCCTCAATTTCTTGAGAGTCTTGACATCCAATTCCAATCTAGCAATGGTTTCTTTCTTGATTTCCTTGTCCCTCTTGGCAAGATGGTTTACCAGCACAAAGAATAAGGGAACTGGGAGCTTCTCCCCAGTCTTAGCACCAAATAGCTTGAACATACCTCTCATCACAGCTATGAAGCTCTTGCAGGTAGTTGTGAGAAGCAGCACAATGAACTCCTTGGGATCAACCAGATCTGAAGGAAAGTTTGCAAGCTTGAATACATTCTCAACAGCTACGGCACTGATGCCAGCATGCGCTGCCATCTCTGCAAGGGGCTTCTGGTTGATGTATTCAAGATCTTTTGTGGCACCAAATAGTTCTATGAGCTGATCCATGCTTGGTGGTGGAGCTGTGGTGTCCAGCTTGATCATTGTGGCAAGTCTCTGAAAGTATTTGAGGGCAAAATCCTCCAGATTTGTAGGCTGCGCTCGGATCACTTCCTTGGCAAATGTTTTGAGCAAAACTGGTAAGCCATTAGGAATCTTGATCTGCTCCACACAGTAAATAGGTTCCTGATCTAGCAAAGACTTTGACATTCTTGCCCTAATTCCTTCTCAGTTTCCTTCTATTCACAACTCATCACTGTTGCTTGAGCCCAAGTTTCTCAATTATATCTGCAACAACAAATCTGTGTACACCTGCAATTGGCATGGTGCTCCTTGTAATTTCAAGAGATCCAAAGTATTTCAAGAGTGCATGCAAACTTGATGATGCCAGAAATATTTCTTACCAAATGGAAACTATGAATTCTGAATTAGTGAGAAATTTGTTCATGTGCACTGCAACTGAGATGAAACATATTATATGAAAGGAGATAAAAGACAGATAAACTGACCCGTCCTTGTGTTTTCTCATGTACATAAGCTTCTTCCTAATTTCGAAAGAATCAAAGAACCAAAAGTGTTTCTGCAATGGAGCTTCTCAATCTTGACCACATCAAAAATTGGTTCTAATCTGCTCCAGAAACAATGCATCTGTAGTCCAAACAATCTGATCTTGAATTGACACAACAATTTACATTTGTTAGAATACTTCAAAGCACACCTCTCCTTTGCATCTTCTTTGCATAAAGCTTCATCCAGATTTGACTGGAATTGAAAGAACCAAAAAAAGTTTTTTGCAATAGAGTTTCTCACCTCAATATCTCTGATCATAGTGAAAATGGTTCCACAATTTTGCTCCAGAAACAACAATGCATTGGATGTTCAAACAATCTGATCTTTAAGATAGAATTGACAAAACAAAATCTGGCATTTGTCACCACACTTCCCATACACAAACATTATGATTCTATGTGAAAAAATCTGCAAATCCAAAGAGAAAACTTGCAAAACTAAATGATGCAGAATTGATGATATAAGCAAAAAATGCAAAAGAGATTAGTAATCCTTGTGATGATAGCACTTTTGCTTCTCTTCCAGAAAACCCAAAATGCTAAAAAAGATTTTGAAAGAAACAATGAGGGATTAAAAAAAAAAACTAACCTTCTCCAACTGCAATTAATTAATGTTGAAAATTTAATTGTAAATTAACATTAAAGAAAAGCCCATTCACACATAATTATTTATGGGTCAGTTTCCACATTGACAAAATGAATTTTTATTTTTTTCAAAAAAATTTTCCTTTTTTAATTTTTTGAAATTATATATATATATATATATATATATATTCCATCTTCTACTATAATATTGTGATATGAGTAGTGATATGTAATTCTACCATAACAAAGTTTAGACAAGCCACAATTCAAGATAGGAAATCTATATTTGTTTGTTAATTTGTTTATTGTATGTTGGAATGTGACCAGGATTGTGTGTGAATTGATTCTTACAAACCTTAAACCCTAACTCTAAATTTGTGAAACTAATTTCCTTAATTAGTCTCACCCATCTTATATCTTATATATAAATTCACTTAGTGTGTCTGTGCGTGACGCGATAATTTCGCGTTTTAATTCGCCGGCAGAACCGACCTGGACAGTCGGATTCGGGCCGGCTGCGGTCATCAGCCATGACTCACCAAAGATCATTATCTCACGTAATTCTCACCCGGCTCAGACTCTGAATAATGTGTATCAGTTACCGACCACAAGTGCCAGAGTCATTAATGTTAATCGTCTGATTAGTGAGTGGAGAAAGTAAATAAAAAACAAGCTAAAAAAATTAAAGGAACAATAAAAGTTTATTTTTATTTTTAAACTATTAAAAAAAATCGCATTCCAGTAAATAAAACAATTTAGATCCAAATTAACACATGCCTTTATTTACTCTCTTTTCTCTCTCTCTATCTCTCATCAACTCACTAATCCTGTTTTAAAAACTCCCTAAACCCCGCCCTGCCACATCCCTACAGTGGTGGTGTCCGTCCGTCCGTCTTGCAGGGCAGGGGGGCAGGGCACGACGGCCAGGGCAGTAGCCGAAAGTCACGGGCACCCACGGGGGACTTCACAGTGGCCTTCGGGCACCCACTAGTTAGAGCTAGAACCAACAAATCCAAAGGTGCATGTAAGTTAAACTTACTTACTCAAAAGAAGCAAGAAGACGAAGAAGATTTGAATGTGCAAGGGTTTTTTTACAAATCCTAAACCCTAACCCTAAATTAATGAGATGAGTTTGTCGTTGTCATTAATCTCTCCCCTAAAATCCAGCCAAGAACCAACAAATGGAAAAGGTGAATTTAGATTAACTTAATTAAGAAAAAAGAAGGAGATTTGAATGAGAATTGTTTCATACAGACCCTAACCCTAATTTGGACCCTAAACCCTAGTCCTAATTTAGACCCTAAACCCTAACCCTAATTTAGTGAGCTGAGGATTTAGTGTTTAGTAGACGCTTCGCACGCTTTCTTTCGAGGGCTTCGAGCGCGCGGGAGAAGACAAAGGAGACGAAATTCGTATCGCGCTTGTTGCAGCGATCGGATATGCAGATGGGTTGTGAATCTTTTGTTGTCTTGCGGCGTGAGAATTTGGAATTTGAGTTTCAGAATTCAGTGGCAAAATTCTGTCTACTATGATGAAGAAGAAGAAATTCTCGAAGATCACTTACTGTCGTCGTCGTCTTAGTCTTTGTTGCAGGTTTTGCAGACCAATGGAGGCAACTTAGGGCGGTTTGTTTCCTTTTGGTTGCTGCTCGGTTTTGGTCAGCAGCAGCAGCAGGCTAGAAGAGCCTCGCCCCTTGATGATAAAAGAGTAAACCCTAAGTAGCTGAAGAGCCAGTCTCTCTTCTTCTTCTTCTTGCCGGTTTTGGTCATGGCAGAGGTGAATAGTGAGCTTCCAGCAGATGGTTGCAACAATCCTCACCATCAGAAACCCCACTCTGCTGCTGTTGCTTCTTCTCTTTCTTCTGCTCATCATGGTTTTCCATTTCGTCCGCATCAATCTTCTTCTTTCCATTCTATTCCTTATCCCTCTTGCATTCTGCCGCCGCCTCCTCCCCCTTCTTTGCCTCCTCTTTTAAGCTTTCCCCATGGCTTACAAACCCCACATCTTCCTGCATTCCTGCTTCCCTTCTTTTTAGGGAAGAAGCCCTTCCCCACACAATGTCCACAATTGCCTTGTGGACCTCCTCCTCCTCTGCGGCAAGAGGCTTTCCTATGTCGTCATTGTGGTGCATGGAATAACGCCTTCTTTTCACCACCTGCTCTCACATCTATTTTGCCTCCTCCTTATTACTCTAGTACTACATCTTTCTCTCAGCCAGTGGATGGCTCAATCCCGCTGCAATCTGTGAAGTTCAGTGCTGCGGAAGAGGAACCTGAGCTTCAACACTTTTATGATCAGTACGGATTCTTCCTACCCACTGAGTTCAAAGGAATCCACTGTAGCTCCCTTTGGAGTGAAGAAGAAGCTTTCCATTAATTTTATGCTGGCAAAGACATGGGTTGTTTCTGTTTCTCCCTTCTTTTCTCTTCCTGAGGTCAGTCTGATGTTTTCAACTTTTTGCATCTCGAACTGATTGCATTTCAAAAGCTTCTGTGGATTTCAGGAGTTTGCAGGTGGATTTTCATGGTGTGGAGGAAGCAGAGGAAGAGGTGGAGGAGTATGTTGAAGAAGAAGACAACAACGAGGATCCCCAGTTTGTTCTGGCTGATGAGTGGCTTGAGTTTTTTGCCAAGTCTGAAGCCAGACGGAAAGAAAGTAAGGATCTGCTCATCAGCTTTTTGAGACATGAGATTTTCTCTGAACCTTGACAGAAGTAGACCTCAACTGGTAAGATCACAGTGGAAGTCAATAAGATCACATCAAGGCAATATTGTGGGTGCTTTTCCGAAGAACCAATCACCTTGGGATCCGTTGCCATTTGCACTCTCTTCTCAATAGATTTTTGGAAAATCTTCTTTAGGAGCTGTTGCAATTGGTACTTTCTTCTCAATGGATTTATAATCCTGACTCATGTATCTTTTTCCTCCTCAGAGAAGCGACAGCAAAAGAAAGAAGCAAAGGCAGCTCGCAAGGCAGCAAGATTGGTTAATTCAAAGCCCAAAGCATCGAATGATGCCAGTTTACCAGAGGATGTGGTTTGTGCATTTGAAACTGGCTTATTGCTGAGCTCAGGTGCTGAGTTTGGAGCTGACAAGCTTGGGTCTATTGCCTCTGCCAGTGCAATGAACCCTTGTCAAGCTCAACAGTCTGTCAATTTGCAAGAGTTTCAAGATGGAATGGAGAGACCATTTCTTGAGGGCTTTGATAATGGCACAGAGGAATCTATGCTTGTGACCACTGGGGCACTTTCAAGTGACTGTTTGGCGAGTACAGTTGGTGGTCATGATGAGCTTGAGTCTGGTGATTGTCATCCCCTTGTTCAAGAAGATGTGGCATGTGATGAGACCCAAAGGCCCAGAGAAGAGAGTACCACCTCTGTGAGCTGTTCAGGTTTTGAACACAGCATTGTTTAAGCAGAACATTGGCAAAAATGAACTCTGGGAAAAGTGAATTTTTGAGAATGTTTCAGGATGCAGTTTCAGCATTTTGCAGCTAATTCACTGGCAGGGTACATTGCAGAAGGGGGTGTCAAATAAGCCTGAACCTTGTCTGACTGCATGCAACTGGCCATCCTGCACAACACTCAATTCAAGCACTGTATGTGGTTACATATCACATAGCAGCATACTTCAAGATGCCCAAGCTATTGGCAAGATCTGAAAGATGGTAACAGTGCTGAAAATCACAGAAACGTTTTACAATCATTGTTCGATTGGTGAACATGGCTGGATTTAGCTGAACAAGCAGAAGGTTTCAGCAAACGCACCCATCTCAGTGTCTGCCAGTCTTGAAGTTCAGGAAATCTGAGGAGCAGCTGAGATGGCTGTAGTGATCCAGCAGGTTCCAAACCTGGTCCAAACTGGGTGACACAGGAAATGTGTGGATTATCTGTGATCATAATATAGGAGAGTATACACAACACATGCATACTGTATACTCTCCTTCATTGCAGTGTGCTCTCTGAATCCAGACTGTCACGGTGGAATGCTGAGTAGAGCAGGGAAATTGATGCAACCCAAATTTTGACAGTTCCAAGAGTGAAAAACCTTTGTAATATATTTTTAGCTTTTTTTATGTGACTATTTGTTGATAGCTTCCTTTTATGTATACACATGCACATATACATTCGCATATTTTCCTTCGCTCTCTTTCCTGTCAGTAAACTGTTGCATGACTTCAGGCATGGTTAAAGTTCACATCTGCTTTCTCTCCAGGTATTTTCACCTGTACCTTGCTTATTGTTCCTCTTAGTGATGTGCTACAATGTTGCTGTATGTTGAATCCATCTCCCCTTTCTCTGCAGGTTTATTTATTCCTGTGCTGTCTTCTCTCAGAGAAGTGCGGTTGGATACCCAGGTCTGATATTCTGATATGCAGCAGATGGTGTATTGTAGGGATTGACTAGTACAAGCTGCTGTAGATTGTTGTAATGGACCTAAGCATCCATGACATTGATGTGTACAGGAAGCTCTGACAACACAAAAAAGGTATATAAACCCCTTCTGTTTTGGTTGCTTATGATTTTTGAGCAAAATTTTGCTCACAATTTTGAATCTTTTCAGTGGGTTTTTTTTTTGGGTTACTGGTGGGTTTTGTTTGTTGTGAGTTGTATTTCCTCTAATGCAGGCATGGAAAATGTTGTGAATAATGTGGTGGTTTGTTGTTGAAGTGAAAAAGCTTGCTCCAAACTCCCACAGTTGGTATCCATTTTGATGACATTGTTTGCTCTTCAATTCTGTATCAGACTGCAAGGTCTGAGGGCAAACTTCTTTTCAGTGGTCCATGTGGTGAAACAGCTTTATTGCTGATTTTGGCTTCCTCAATTTGGATCAGCACCATTCCACAGGGGGGTGATGAATGATATAGTAATTTGTGCGGGTCCTGTATCTCTCAAGTGCTGTGATCATCACAACTGAGGATACAGACATTCATATGAAGGTTTACCTCAAATTTTGGGCAGATTGTTGCATTTGTCTATACCCACTGTCAGGAGCTGATGAAGTCTCGTCAGTCAAGGGACATCATGGCATCTTTTTGAGTGTGATGGTCTGATGCTTTTTAGAGTCATGACATGGAGTCTGAACTTTTGTTTTGGCTTGAAATATTTGGAGCTCTATTTTTATTGGCCAAGCATCATGTTGCCAAGCCTCCTGGATTGCAACCTTATTCCATTCATATAACAAAAAGCAACAAATTTCCAGTACCAAGAGATGCAGAAAAACACTCTTCAGTGATAATATTGGTGAATTTCACTAACACTGTGAAATGCCCATTTGCTAACATTTGTTATGCTTCCCTGAAATGCCAACTCCTTTGAATGCAAAGAATGTTGTACCTGCTTATAGATGAGACAACCCTCTTACTCTTAATGATTTGGCTAAGTAGATGTAACTATCTTTCCCACTCTTCACAAGTTCTTAGGCATAAGAACCCTCCTATCTGGGAGGCGTATTCCAGGATACAAGGTGGCCTCCAAATACACTAAGAAATTTCACTGAGTGCTTTATGATAAAGCAATCAAAGAGTTGAAATAGGAAATGTTTCATGAAGTTCCCAAAATACTCGCAGTTTGCAGTAATACCTGGTGAGCATTCCTCAAAATGTGGGACCAAATGAAAACTACATTGTTCCATAATCTGTCCCCCTTCACAGGCAGAGCCAACAAATGGTGCATTGGTGACAGATCAAGTAAAGTCCAACAGAAAATAGATTGTAACTGGACTGGATAGAACAAAACCTTGCTTGCTCCTAGAAAAAATTGCTGTAGAAATTGAAAAGTAAAGAATGAGAAAGCATCAAGAATGAGAAGCCCAACACACCTGTCACTGCAGCGGCTGTTGTAATCCCATGCTTCTGTTGTGGATATGTGCAGCAAATGTTGCAGTAAAATTGATTCATAAACAATGGTGCCTTTTGGATCTAGAGGGGGTTGTTCCATACAGGACACACATATGTAGAACATAGTAAGCAATAACAGACGGGGCTTCAACCTGCAACCTCTTTTGTTCTTTGACTGTGAAGAATCGTACCCGAAGAGAACTGGGCATGAACATTATGAGGACCGGGTATGAACATATTGAGGACTGGGGCATTTAGCCATTTGGGTTCAGACATGACAGAGGCATGTATGAAAAACAGCATCAATCTGCTGCTCCTGGAGGCAAGGATGGAGCCACCAATGTGCAAATTACACTTAAATGGACAAAGTGCTCAGGTCCACACAGATTCCTAGCAACCCAATCCAGGGGTAAATCCAGGCTGGGTTCTATCCCCTGAACTCGTACAATTCCATTGAACTCATTATGCACTGCCAATGGACCTCCAAGCTTCAAATGACTGTCATTTACTATACCAATAGAAGCCTCACTTTCCTGCACATCTGAAGCCAATGACCCAATATTCTTGCCACCCTCATTTGATGTGGCTGGCAGTTTGCTAATCTCAGCTGCTTCCTCTGGTCTCTCTGCAATTTCTTCCCCAATTACTACTGTATCCGTTGTTTCCATGACAGATGTAGCTGGCTCCGTTGCACCAGCATTGCTGCTTGCTCTCATAACAGAAGGTGCTTCCAAAGTTACCTCATTTGAAATAGTAGGAGATGATGAGAAAAGGTGTGGCACCACCTTCATCAATGCATCTCTCAACGTGAGAGTAGTCCCTAAACACAAGCACAAACATCACCACCTGTTTCAAGTCTTGTCCTAAAGGAAACATTTTAGTTGCTAGCTAGCACACATGCAAGAAAACTATTGTGCAAAAGAGAGAGAGAGAGAGAGAGAACCCTTGCATTTGTTGAGCTTTTTACCTCGTCTCTTGGGGACATCAATAGGACATGTCACATACACCACATCATCCCAACTGGAAACAGGCCTGACATCAAAGAGATCATTCAAGTCCTGATCCACCATCCTCAAATACATTCGCATAGGTATCCTTCCAGGCTTTCCTACTTCACTCCCTGCAATACGCCACAGCCAAGAAAATTAAATTGAAAGTTGAAAGATTTGTAAACTTCATTAGCAAAATTAGGAGCTTCACAATTAGACCTGCCCTACTTGTTCCCCACACTGCTTGTTATCGCTTGCTTGTAGTAGTTGAAACCTGCATTACTATACACTTTGAAACAAAGAGTAAACATCAGGAGGTATTGAAAACTGGTGCTTTTGTAGACTAACCTGCCCTTGTCGCTGGGTTGGTAATGGCTGTTTCTGCAACAGAAGGTGGATGGCCAAATCCACGCCCAACATTGGCACCAAAGCCAAATGCAGGTTTCACACGGGCTGCAAGACGATCGTAGCCTTCAAGATCCCCTGGATAAGTTTATTGGATTTGTAATAAATAAGTCATTTCAAAAGACAGTCACAAACCCTTTGTGTATACTTAGATGTAGCAGATTATTTCCAAGTTTTTACACATGAGCATCATGGAAGAAATGGCTGAACTGAAAAAATTGTATGCTAGTGGGTCTTCCCAGTAGAGCTAAAACAAAATCTGATCAGTAGGGTCTATACAAGCCAAATAGCTGAATACCTTTCATGACACAGTGCCAGAGCTCCACTTGATCTGACTGAGACATGTTCATTATGCTCTTCGTATTGCCATACATTACATAGAATGCCTGTGGGCCCCCACCCAATAATTCAACACCTAATCCTCTTTAATACTCCAGATTGCTTGCTTTCTGAATATGAATCTCTAAATGGAAGCAGGAGCAATGGCTTGTCAAACTGAATCATGAACCAAAAAGACATACAACTGTACTCAAACATACCTTTCTCTATTTTCATCAATGTTATTTCTTGGGCATCCACTCCTTGCAGTGTTAAGTGAAAGCATATGCCAGTTTTACCTCTTTGAGAGCATTGATGAAATTCCATTTGACTGCCTCATCCTCACATAAGCTCAATACACCTGCAGGATATGATCTAAAATGTACCTGTGTGCAACAATACAAATGCAAAACCTTCCAGTATGAATTAGGCTTTCTACCATTTAAAAAAAATTATTATTATTATTTCCAGCAATAAAAATGCCAGGAAATATCATCGTAAGGTATCAGGAGAAACCCATGAAGAACTTGTGTCTGAATTCAGGTCCATACCGTAAGATTCCATGGTCGTTCGGGTTCCGCACACAACAAGTCAAATAACACACCTGTTGGAATGTTCCTGCCATTATTTCATTTGGTGCACAGTCTACTTAGGCCTCTTGAAAGGTGCAACCCAAAACATGAAAGAGACAAAAAAATGGAAACTAAAAAACACAGAATGAATAAAAATTCAGAGCATTCCATCAACTGAAAAGCTCCTTGAGATCAAAGGGAAAAACAGTGGCACAATAAAAACCATTTGATAATAAGAGCAATTTCAGCTGAAGTTGGAAAAAGTTGTAGGAGCAATAAGACATAAACAAAGGATATCATGGTAGTGAAGAAACATACAAAAACAGACTACAATGAACCATACTCATAATAGACACTGCTTGATCATTGACACATTTGTGGAATTGCAAGATCTCCCTGCAAAGAAAGAGAGAGAAACACTAAGGAAAATGATAAGAAATTGCTGTGTTACCATTTCAGAGGCAATCCTTCATAGTCAAACCAAATGGTATCAGATCCAGGAGGCAGTGCACTGTTGAAATGGGGGCGGATGGCATCAACCAGAAGTGGTAGGTACCCATTCCTTGGCGCCAAAATCTACACAACACACACACGCACACATGCACAGAAAGATCAAGCACTTTTCCCCCTCCCCCCTTTTAACCTATGGAAATCTGTGTCAGGATGAAACACATTCTAGATCATTATGTAAATATGAGATTTGCAGAGAAAAATCCTCTCGACAACAAAGACACACTTTGAAGCTAAGCTTGATAAATGTGGCTTTGCTAGTGGTGGCATAACCCTACGAAGAAGGAGAGAGAGTTAGACCACCCATCACCTTTGACCTCCTTCAACTAGAACTGAACATGATAGCAACAAACAGCATCAAATGCAGGCTGGGTTCAGTTAGCTGTGCCATCACAGTTGTAGATTCTCTAAACCCTAGAATTTCAACTGTGCTGCATCACAGTGCAGATTCTGTTGTAAACCTGAGAATTTCAGCACTGCAAATTCTCTAAAGGGATCAAATCTTCTTCCCATGGTGTGTGTGAGACACAGAGAGAGCTCACAGACAATAGGGAATAAATCTTCTTCCAATGCCATCTATGGGAAAGCTGACAGACAGACAGACAGACAGACAGCGATTGTTGTGTCCCATAAGGAGATCAAATTCTCTTCTTCTTCTTCCCATGCCATCCATGTGTGGGAGCTCAAACACAGATTTGTTTGTGACCCCAAGAGAAGTTGATTTCAAAAAAATATCCATTACAAAGAAGAAGAAGAAGCTCATCAAGGTAATGAAAAACAAGCCAGCAATGGTCTGAAGACCATGCTCACAAGCCCAAAACCTCAGAAAGAGAAACAGAGACAGAGACAAAAAGAGAGACAGAGAAGGACACCCAAAGAGAGACATAGTTTTGGGTGTACCAGAAACGGAGGAGGAGCAGGCAGTGAGGTGACTTCGGAGGAGTGCAGGTGCAGATGCAAAGGTATGGCTCCCATCCACACATGCCTCCGCGCTTGCACTGTCATTGCTCGATACTCCTCATCAGAAGAACATACTACAGCTCTTTCTTCTCTCCCACCTCCTCCTCCTCTTCTCATTTGCTTGTCGTTGTTTTTTTCTGCTTCCCCAAGGAACTTTCCTTTCCGCGGAGGAGGAGGAGGAAGAAAAACTCCTTTGTCTCTCTCGTTCACGCCGGACAAACCCCTCGGCACTAACTTCTTGTTGTTGTTGTTGTGATCCACAAAGATGAAAAACTGTTCTTGATTACTGCGATGGATCTCGATCTCCCACAGAAGCGCATCGAGATGGAAGCTGGATCCTTAAGAAACCTGCAGTTGCCGTTTGCTTCTTCTTCTTCTGGTTTGTGTTTTCCAATCAATCCCTAACCCTACTGCAACCGAGTGAGACGAGAGAACACGAAGAACAAACGCAGAGAGAATGCAGGGAGTGGAATAGAGAGCGGTCTTTGTTCTTTGAACATTGGATTTGGGTACGAGGAAGAATAAGAAGGACTTTCGAAGCAGATCATCAGAGGGAGAGAGATCCGGAGTGATCGATCATCACCGTAAGCAAGCAGATCTTTCTCTTTATTTTCTTCCTCTTCTCTCTTGCAGAATTTTTGAGCTCTTTTGTTCAGAAGAAAGAATTCCTTCAAGGATCTTCTCGTCTCTTCTTCCTCTGCTTTCTTCCAAGATCTTTCTTTGAGCTCTTTTTCAGAAGAAGAATTTATTCAAGGATCTTCTCTCCTTTTTTTCCTCTTTTTTCTTGCAAGAGCTTTGATCTCTTTTGGCAGAAGAAGACTTGATTCAACAGGAGGTAAGAATTCAGTTCTCACTCTGCTCAGATTTGAACCACATCTGTTTCTCCATCTTTCTATGAGATTCTCTCGGAAATCAAAGACCCTGCTTCACTTCTGTTCTGTAAATCAGTCAAAGCTGCAGGGATGCACTTCTCCACACAGCAAAACCGCAGCACAAACAGAACTGTATGTGTTTTGCAGCCATCGATTAGTTGTTGTGCATTCTGATTGCCGATCCTTTTCGTTTGCAGAAACAAATTTTCTTAGTTGCACATTTCCGAAGTGGAAATCTTAGAGGAGGAAGAGGACGCGGAATTCGCTGGAACATAAACATAGCAAAGAAGAGGTATGAGTGCTTGTTTGTGGTGCGATTCATGGTCCAATCTGTCTTCCTGATGATGCTTGGGGTCTTGAGATTGCCGGCGCTGCATGTAGTGCTTCCTGATGAGGTGCTTGGGGGCTTGAGATTGCTGTCATCACATGTAGTGCTTCCTGATGAGATGCTTTGGGGCTTGAGATTGCTGTTGCTGCACGTAGTACTTCTTTCCTGGTGATGCTTTTGGGCTTGAGATTATTGTTGCTGCATGTATTGAGCTTCATCTTTTCTAGCCTTTTTTCCCCCATTGTCTTTGTTTCTATATTCAACTTTGCTCAATGGTGCTTTGTCAGTTCACTTTCAGATTGTTGTGGAGATTTTTTGATGTGATTTTCATTGATATGTGTGGAGCTTAGATGATGTACCCGCTGCCATGTAATGTAAAAACACTCTGTTACACACTTTGGAAGGGAAGGAGAGTCTTTTAAGCTGGAGTGTGTAGCAGATGTTTGGTCACTATGACATTTGTGCAAAAGGCTTTGGTGACAATGACCCAATTTGCAAGATTCAGTTGTGGTGCTCATTGTCTTGTTTGTTTCATTGCAAATGCTGTGCAGGGTACCTTACCTCTCAATTCAGAAAGTAGATTTTGTGCGTGAGTCCTTGAGCAGCCACAAGGTATGAAAAGTACAGGGACAACAGCAAACAAGGCTTCATAATCTGGCACTGTAAAGGAAGAAAAACAGGTGAGTACACTTTAAGTGTATTTTGAGATTAGTTATGTTCTCCTGAGTGCTAGGCAACATCATTTACTGAGTCTTCTTCTTCCAATTGCTTCTGGAAATGCAACAGAAACCAAGGATGCAGATTTTGTAGAATGCTTTGCCCAGATTTTGCGCAGATCTGTTATATACTCATCTACACGATCTGTCGGAAGCTGATGAAGCCGTCGGTAGTCAGTCATTTATGACAGCTCGTCATGGCCAGTCCTAATGAAGAAGGTGACAATCCTAACACTTTGTGAGCAACTCTTGTAAGGTTATGTCTGCAACTCAAGCTCATGTTGTGACGGTTTGTCTGTGATTTTGTGGATATAGCAACTGCAAAGGCAAATGAAGAAGGGTCAAAATGTGTAACAAGGAGCCAAATGGATTACTTTGAAAAATGATTGTAAGTCCTTTTTCTCAAATGCAAGTTTTACATGCAAATGAAATTTTGAATGAAATTTTTTGTATCTTGTTTAGAAAAATATTTTAAAAAATTTCAATGCATAACATGCTTTTTTTTTTGTTAGTCATTATTGAATAAATATGAATTTTTAAAAGTGTGTAAATTCATTATAGATTCAATTTTTCATCTTGAAAAATGATTAATATTTCAAGTCATCATCAAAAATTAATTTTTCATGTTTTGTAGTTTTATTATAATCTAACCATAACTTTTCTTCATGCATCATGTACATTAAAGTCCATTTATATGCAATAAAAGACTTGTGAAGCTTTCAAATTTGGAAACATTTTTTGAAATTTTAAAGTTTAAAATTTTCATATTTTAAAGATTATGACTGATTTTAATGTGTGGCTAATATGTTTTTATTGTCTATACTTTTCTCAACAATTTAAAAAAATATATATGAGTCCTTTTGATAGTCCTTTGTAGAAATTGATTTTCTTTTTATTCAGTAGGTGTTTCAAATGTTCTAAATTAATATCAAAACTCAAAATTGAATCAAATGAATTTTTACTTTAAGTTATTTGCTATTCATGTGATGGGAAAAAGATTAACTTGTCATGATTATTATGATTTCAAGTGATAATAAAAAAATTGTGTTTGATTTAAATTAATTATGTTTGACATTCGACACCTTTTTTGGCTTTTTATTACGTGTTTTGACCTTGATGTACAATTGAAAACTTTAAAAGTGTTCATATGTTGGTACCATGAAATGGTATCTTGGGTAGACCAATCATTCTCATCCATTTGGGTAGAAAACAAGTGGTTATTTACTCAAACCTCATGATTTTGCAACAAAGATAATTTTATTCATGATCTTATTAATGTGATTCAATTTTTAAATATTGAATGGATTGTCTAAAGTAAGTTATGCATGGGTTAACTAGCTAATGGATTTGGTGAGAAGTGTTTCGAAATCTAACTTGAAAAGGGAAGGTAGGCCACGAAAAAACCTGAAACATTCAAAAAAACTTTGTTCTTATCACATTGTGTTTTTTAGAGTCTAATAACAAGTATTTTCACTTTTATTAATTAAGAAAATTTATAATTTTGGCCACAGTTCCTTTGGTGACATTTAATTAACACACAAAACATGAAATTAAATGTTGTGTTTTTGAATTCCTGAAAGGGATTAGGTTTAATGCACATCTATTGCTTCTTTTTATAATGTCTCTCAATCTTTTGTCATGTATCAAAATAAGCAATTGTGGGACTCTTATTTATTTATTTTGTCACATTTTGAAAGGAAAAAAAAACATGAAAGAGATTAGAGCAAAAATGCATATTGAATTGTGTGTATTTTTAATAATGTCTTTTAATTCTTTGTTATGTATTGATGCAAATGAATGGGAGTATTTTATTAGTTTTCTTCATCATTTTGTATAAGAAAAGAAAAAAAACATTAAAAAATAATAATAATAATGTATGTTAAATTGCAATGTTAAATGTGTGATGGTATGAACCAAAAACAATGTTAAAGCCCATTCAACATGAAAAGCATATGCATTATGGTGATATGAATAAAGGCATGATAAATTCAAAAGAAAGGTATCAATGATATTTATAAATTTAATTTAAGACCAAAAAGAGAAAAATGCACATCGAAAATGTTGCAACCTTTACAATTAACAATTATTTATGAATGTAACATGTGATAATGAATTAATTATTCCCTTATCACATAAAGATGACCACATGTAAAACATAACAAATGAAGAAATGGTTGGGGCCCATATCAACATTAATACATGAAAAATATTTTGTGTTTCATGTAACAAATGAAAAGTAAAATTTGTTGACGTACTATGTAAAGGTGAAAAACTTAATTGAAATGAAATTTTATTATTATTACGTTTTCATTTGTACCATTATATTCAATATCTTATTTGTGTTGATATTTAATGTCTAGCATATATTTTTAATTCATATGACCACCTACTCATTTAACATTATAATTTTATATGCATTTTTGTTTGTTTTTCCCATTTTTTATGTTTGCATTTTCTTTCATGACATAGTGAAAAAAATCAACAAAAAATTTAAGATTGAAGAAATTAGTACGATCAAACATCATGAATGTGGTTATCAAAGCCCATTCATCATTTTACTGAAATTCTAACAAAAGATTGTGCCACAATTATGTTTCGCAAAATATTGTGATATTCATCAATATGCATTGATCTTTTTCTCTGTAGCAATAATAGAACACTCGATATCTAGATGTTGGCTAGTCTCCAATGTATTACTAGTCCATTAAAATTGTAGAGTGAAAGAAAGTAAATTAAGAGTGTAAGGTTTTACAGAAGTGAAGAAGTAGCACAATTCAATAGGCTACACCTGCCATCAGCCAATGTAAACTGGTCAATTTCGGTTGATTCAAAGAGACAATTCTTGAAAGCTCAAATGAAGGGTACATACATTATCCAATGAAGCCCAGAGAATAATAAAAATCAAACTCACCACACTCCCAAAGACAGGAAAATCTTGTCAAAAATTCACATAGCACACTCTACAACCCTGTTCCAATAGATATATGCATTATTTTGTTAATACAAGACATTTTCTTTGAAAACATCACCAAGAAAATCATATAATTAAATTTAAAATATAACTTTTTAAAAGAATTTTTTAAATAATTTTTAATTTTTTTCATTTCTATCAACATGATCACATTATACATGTGAATTTACACATGTAGAAAAATACATGTGACTATTGTGTACGTTAATTTCAAGCATTATCACAGTTCTATCTGATGAAACCATGTTAACCTTCCACCTTCTTCATCCATTGACATAAATTAATATCCTTCCTTTTGTTGATATTTTTCATTCAAAAATAGAGGTTAGTTTCAAATTTGAAACATTTATTTTCATTTCACCATGTTCATCATGTTTTCATTTAATAATCTTTTAAGTATGGTGTATAAATTTTTATGATATTATGTTATCTTAGATAATTTTATATGTGATTTTGATATTTTTTTAAAAATATGTGAACAATGTTCATAGTCATGTTTTTCCATTTGTATTATGTTTATTTATGACATCATGATTATTAATTTTGTAAAAATAAATCAATGACATTCGATCCATCATAATTAGAAAAATGATGTATTAACTAATTATTCACACACTCTCTAGTTTGTTTAAAAATACATTTACAAAACACTTTGGTTCTCGTTAGTTTCATGTGGAAACATCGGATAGGTGTGATACAATGTTCCATCAAATTTTTGTTATGTTAAATTTACATTCAAATTAGGTAAACATTTTAAATGGTTTCAATTTTATATCATATAAAACAATGTATCAAAAGGTATCATTTTTTATTAATACCTTAGATTAAAAAATCTCATTTGTTTAACGGTTTATGCATGTTATCTATATTATATTTCTCACAATGTTTCTTATAAAAAAAAATTCATAATCATTTTGTTTGAAGGTAATACACCACAAAGGGATCCTGTGAACGGAACATAATTCACATTAACACATGTTTGCATTTTTTTCATTATATTACAATAACTCACATTAATCACATTTTCCCTCATTTGTTAATGATTCACAAATTATTGGTATGGTCTCAAACATGTTAATTATTTTTTAACAAGTATAAGTGAATTTAGTAACATTAAAACGTTTTATTTAATTAATGAAGCATGTAATTTGGTTTCACAAATATTACTCATCCATATTACTTCCTTTAAATTTTTTAATACCAAACATAAGTTTTTATATTATAATTACACCAATAGGTTTTATGCCATTTGTTAAATGTTGTGTGATAGATGCATTTAAAAAGGATTTCAACACCATAATTAATCTCCATATGTTTATAGATTTGTAAATTATTTTTGCAATGTTATTATTTTATTATGCCTTTCACCTAAATTATTTATTGTGTATTGTATTTTTATTTTTAAATATTTTGTAACATTATGTGAAATTTGATTCACATATTATATTTTATGTTAAAAAAGTTATTGATTGTAAAATCTTTCAACATTACATGGGTCATTTAGTTCGTTCTTATGTTATTATATTTATTTTTTCAAAGGGCTTCGCCTTTTTTTAATGGTTTGATTTATTGTTTTGACTTTCTTAAAATGTTGGGTTTTTATTTTTTTTTCATTTGTTATTCATTTTCAATGGAATGATCATATTTTTTCTGTTAATGTGATGGCACATGTTGAAATTATCATTTGTTTGCTTTTAATTAACATTACAAAATACTAAAATTATATTGTTTTAACTTGTTCATTATCATGTCCCCCTTTTGAAAGTCTTTTGGTTTGATCACATTATTATTTACATGTTTCTATGAAAATTGCATATATGAAAAAAAAATTATCACATTTTTAATACATGTTCATTGGACATTATGTGAACATGTATTCAATCTTGTGCATGTGTAGTTATGTGTTTAGTTATTAACATATCATATCACATTTGCATTTTTTTATCTTCAACTCATTTTTAAAACATTATGTAATCACTTTAATTTAACACATATTATAATTACACATCTTTCACATTGTTAATATGAACATATCATTAATGATTGGGGTATCCACTTCTTTTGATGTTCGTGCACAAATGAAAACACCACCTATGATAAATTTTTTCAAAATTATTACTTTGAATATAAAAATACATGTATAACCAAAAAAATTCCACCTTGTCCCTTAACACATTTAACAATTAGTTGATATTTTATCACTATAAATCAGTTTTAGAGTTTAGTCAACATTGTCATAACTAATCCAACACGTTTAAATATGGTATAACTTATATTATTCACAATAGTGCATGCAATAACAATTCTCATTAATGGAAAAACATAATCATATATGAAGTGCACATTAGGAGACGATTTCATTCCCCTTGCCATAAAGATTTATGGTTATCTTCAATTTGTTTTGAATCATTTTTTCTTTTTTATGTTCAGGCCATTATAACGCATCATTAGTAGTCCAAGGTTTTCAATTCACTCAATGTTTATGTTTTATTATCAATAACATGTGTAGATAAGCTTTTAGTGTGCATACGCCATTACAATTCTTCAACATGTTTTCACATTTAGGGAAATATTTTTCATCTCTTCCACACATTACAACCAATGATGTTTATCAGTAACCAATTTGTGATAAACATTTATTTAATTTATTATCTTTTTAATTACTATATTAATGGCATCTTGATTTTTATGTTATTTCGTTACATGTGTTTTTCATGATTTTATTAACCTTATAATTTTTGTCAATGGGTTCCCATGTCACATGCATGAGATTTAATGATAAAAAAACAAGTTTAAATTTAAATCCAAACACAAAACATAAAAATGTGCATAACAAAATTATAAACAAGTATAATGTACAAAAACATAAACGCAAAATGAACATAACAAAGCTATAAAACAAAATTATATCTCATACTATTATTGATTACACTAAAGGTAATGGAAGGTTTTACTTTTATTTATAACCCTTTGGGTACCTAATTGAAAAAAACACTTTTATTAGGCCTTCCATGTGTTTACAAATTAAGGAAATTTTTTTAGAGGTTTTTTAATTACAAATTAATCAATATTTAACTTTAAAATAATTTTAAATTAACTATGAATTAACCAAAAGTTAACTAAAAATGGATTGAAAATGAATTTAAAATGAACTGCAAGTTAATTAAAATTGAACTATAAATTAATAAAAATTAAACTATGAATTAACTATGAATGAAATATAAATGAATTTAAAATTATCAATGAATCGGATATTAACATCCATATGAATGGATTCCATTCATCATGTGAAATTATTTTCCATGACATCCCATCCATTTTTACATATATAAGGTTTTTTTTTTTCATTTAGCAAATAGTGATGAATAATCTTTAACACTAACCCCCAACCCGACTTAGGATAACAAAACTCATGCCTTGTAAAAAAAAGGCCCTTGTGCCCATTAGTTGATGATAATGCAAAGGCTAAACAACAATAACCCACTTTTCAAACCCTTTAAAAATCACCTTTGAATTTCCTATGACCCCATTATGGACCTTTGAACCACCAATAAACAAACATGGTTTTTGTTGATGTTATGCCTAACATTATTCTAAAAAGGTTGAAAGTCCTTAATGGGTAGGGTATTTTCTTAACCCATAAAAGTTTAAGCCCTTTGAAGGCAATTTTAATTATCAAAATATCTTCAAATATGTTTTTTCATAAATTTTGCACATATTAGAAAATAGGGGAAATACAAATTTGTTTTAAAAGAAAAGCTATAAAAGTTTCAAAACAATTAATAAACATATATAAAAAATAAGGCATTTGAAACGAACAGATCTAAAAGGTGATAATTGTTGCTCACCCAAAATTATGGCAAAATTTTCAACACTTTTAAATAATTTAAAAATAAAACATTATTCATGCAACCATGTTTCACAACAAATGATTACATCTTGATTATTCCATGCCTAAATTTCAATTCACGTGGGTTTTAAATTAAAGATATTAAACATTTCCATTAAATGAATGTGCATGTTTAATGTTGGAAAAGAATGATCTTGTGTTAAACAATAATAACCTAATGTTCAACACCTAACCCATTGTCATCCAATAAACATGATTAACAAAACACCAACTTTTACCTTACATTAATGGGGCCTAACTTGTGAAGACTAACCAAATGGGGTTTGACCTTTAGGTGGCCATTTTCACACATGGAAAAATTACTACAAGGGTTTCATTTGAAACCCTACCCCCCTCTAAATTTACATAATTGTGCAAACAGTTGATGCACCATTAGCAAAATAAAATAAAATTATGGAATCAATCAATTTTTACTTTTCCAAAAACATTGAAATATGTATATTTTAAGTTAAAGCCATATATTGCCTTATGGGCATTTAAGGGTTAATGAGATTCAATTATTTTGTCTACAACATGTTGCACAAAATGAAAAAGAAAAACATGAGGCAAAACATGATGATGTAAAAAACTTGCCAAGTAAACTAAGTGTTTTTGTTTTAAGCATCATATAATAAGAAAATAGTTCATTGTTATTTGTGGTTATTATATGTTTCTACACATTAAATCCTTTGAACAAGTTCACATACACAATTTATTTGGACTTCTACTAATGGTTGGGTAGGTACACTTTTTGGCAAATTTAGACCATTAGTTTTAGTTAATGTGAACCAAATTACAACCATGTATTTGAAAACATAAAAAGATTATAACTAAGGTTAATAATAAATTAATTATCAATATTAATCCAAGTTAGTATGTCTAGAATGTGATTTGATTTTCAAAACATGATTTATTTATTTTTCAAAACATCTAGATATGCATCACAAACTTTCAATATCACAAATTTTCAAAAGAATTTATGCAAAAATTGTAAAACAATATGTCTATGCAAAATTCATGGCTTAAAGTATAAAAATGGCATAAATAAATTATATATATATGATTTTTTTTTTTACTTATGATTTGTTGATGTGAAATACGTACGATTTACATTTTAACTAAATATGTGTAGTTATTGTGATGAAATTTTGCTTTAAATTATGTGATTTTTGTACAAACCTATGAATATTAAATTTTGCACAAAATTTGCACAAACCTATGAAATTAATATTTGTCATGTGGAACCTAATTCTTGGTTTTATATATGTTTGGAATTATAACATGAGCACTTCTAATTTATTTTTAAAAGTTAGAAACAAAGTTTTTTTGGACCCAACGTTATTTATCATGTACAAAGTTGTGTGTTAAATGTTTTCCCCTTCCACCCCAAACCCATAAACATGAAAAAATAGACAATACAATTTGAGAGACTATTTAAATGCCCCAACATGACCCAATCATTATAATCAACCAATTGCAAAATCCGTTTTAAAAAATTCACCTTGAGGTTGGATTTTTTAATCTTATGCAAATGTTAAAAGTCCAAATCCATTTTAACATTATTTGAAGGATGTATTTCATCCAAGCACAATGTACATGCCATTCCACCATTAATGAACCTACTTTTTCAAGTATAATATAAGGTGAAATCAAAGCCTTTGTCACAAAACCTAGAAAACACTTGAATGTGTGTATATGAAGTTTGAAAGCCTTTAATTTTTTTAATGCACATATCACTTGTTTTGATTTTTAACATGTTATGCCCAAGGTTTTTCTTTTTCAATTTTGTGAAATAGGTGGGTTGGCCATATTCCTCGAGAAATCATAGGCAAATTTGGCAGATGTTAGAAAGCTCAAAAATTATGTTAGAAAAAAATAAAATTCATGTTGTATTGGTGACATGCTAAAACTTGTTATTTAAATATGGCAAATTTAATTTTTTTCTCAAAATATGGTGAAATTGACATTGTCATTTTTTTGTAATCAAATTGTGAAAATTTGTACATGTGTGCACAAAACTAACATATAATAAAAGAAAATTCAACATGATATGGACCTTTGAGAAAAATCATTATTTGTAGTGATAAAAAAATTCATGAAAAATAACATATTATTGATATGATATGAAACATTTGAAAGTTGCTTTTGTTAATATATTATATAACAATCATAATATCAATGATTGAACCACCTAAAAGTTTGTAATTTTTTCTATTAATCATAACATCCCTTATGTTCATTTTAAACATGCATAATTTCCAAGAATTCGTGTATTATGGATTAAAAATACTTACATCACATAGATATTCCAATTAATAATTTCAAATCATATGTCAAAATTGATAACTCCAATTTTTTAAATACATGTGTTCAATTTGAATTAGATTCACACTAGATATGGGCACAAACATGTTAAAGTAGGCCAATTGGTGATCCTTGTTCAAAAAATAAAAATAAGTGGAAAGTAGATTTGGAATTTTTGAATTTTAGGCCTTTTATTAATGTTATAAATTGTGGGGTGTACTAGCCATATTCAATAAATCATATGTCGCCATCCCCAATCAATATTAATTCAAAATATTTTATTTATTACAAATTTAAATCTAACGTTGTTTCCAAATCAAACTATTCAAATGATGATTTTGCATGCAAGTGAAGGACATTCATGAAATGTGGGGCTAGACTTTGTGACTACCCCTTCCTAAAGCCCTTATTTTGAAAATTGCTCCCACCTTAAGGTTTTATTCCATACATAAATGTTACCCTTTTAAATGATGAAATTTTGTATACATAACTAATTTTTGGGGATTTAAAAAAATAATGGAAAATCTTGTTTAAACATTTCATTTTGTTAGGTAGGCTTGAAAATAGCCCATCCATTATAACATAACATGATTTTTCATATGGCAATAAGCCATGGTGTGATGACAAAAATATATATACACATAAATTTCACAAACAATTTTAATGCCTACTACACTTGTGTCATCTTTAGGATGTAGGTCAATATTAAATCTCCACTCAAGCAAAAGATCATTTGAACAATTTGCAATGGAAACCAAAAAATCAAAACTTCAATTTTTACAGCTACTAATAATTTAATTGCAACCATTTGTAGTCCTCGTACAATTTACCAAATCATTGTCAACTGTCTTAATTCTAACCATGAATGCATCTAGATTTCTTGGAATATGACCAAAGATTAGTACTTTCAATGTTCTACATGTCATTTGAGCTATTAACCCTAATTTATATAATGTAATGCAACAACTTGAATTCTTTAATGCAATTTTCAAGATTCCTAGCTTTTTTTTCCCTTTTATCTTCTTAGTATAACAACGTCTTATCCTTAGCATGTGCAATCAACATAAGGTTATATAAAATCACTCAAGTTATGGGTAAATACATTTTGATTAAACCTATTTTGTTAATTCCATCTCTAAATGCACATATTGATTTATGACATTTTTTGTACTTCTAACCCACCGCAAAGATACCTAAAAGAAAAAGGTTTTTCATGTCTTTTACTCCAAGACTAACCACCCATATGGACTTGAATCCTTATTTTTTCTTTCTTTTATTGAATGCATATTTCATAAACCACTATATGCCCGTTCAATTATAGTTCCAATCGCCTCACAATCTTCCTATCTCAACATCAACCCTTCATAAAATTTCAAAATA
Organism: Sphagnum tenellum; assembly: GCA_963921925.1. NCBI lineage: Eukaryota > Viridiplantae > Streptophyta > Sphagnopsida > Sphagnales > Sphagnaceae > Sphagnum > Sphagnum tenellum. The sequence goes on from OY998144.1 coordinate 27,728,725, forward strand.
CATAATATGTCGTAACCTATTTGCTACTAACATAACAAAAGAAACAATAACAACTACTATTTTTATCCAACATCCCACACAATTATATTTGAGCCTATCACCCCACCCATGTTCTCTCCTCTTGTTTTGTCCCCTTGCCATCCTTTTATCTTCCATCGCATAGCTCCTAATCATCTCCTTGCAAAACTTCTTCATCCTTTCATAAATGTGGCATCATCCTCCACCAATAACAACTCACCAAAAAATAATGATAAAATCTACATTACACACAAAGAACAAAACACATTTCTTCACATTCTACTTGCCCACTTGAATTCACTTTTCAAAAACAACCAATTGAGGTTCCATATGCCCAATGTTTACCCTTTTATAACTACCACATAGACAATTTACTAAGAAAAAATAAATGAAACCGCAAAGTTATTTTGTATATTCATGCACCTTATACCTTATATTTATGTACAAGAAACTATACCTTGTACCCTTGGATTTAAATAACATGTAACACAATGTTTGTCATCTATAATCATTTATTTTACAAGCGTAGGAATTTGTGTTATAATGTATCTAATTTGGAATGTTAAATTTAGAAATTGAGACAATCAAGCTCAAACCCACATTTATAACAAAATTTAAAATGTCAAAACCAAGATTGAAGGTTCTCTTTAAAACAAGCCAAGACCAATGGTTCCTTTAAAGGAAGAATTGCACAACATTAATAGAAACTTCATATTCAAGTACCCATGCATAATGTTTTTGGATAACATGTGGCATAGTCTTTGCACTTTCTCCTAGTCATTTACTATGAGGACACAAACTTCTACCTTATTTCATGTACATATACCTAGTACTTTTGTAGAGAAGCTAAACTTTGTACCCCATGTGCTTATACATCATATTTTTGTACAAGAAAGTATACATTGTACCCAAGTATTTAGATAACAATAATGTGGCCACACAATTTATATATTCTCTAGCTATCCACTAAAAACATCCTTTTTTAATTGATAAAATTTCACTAGAATAGGAAATTAAAATTAAAGAATGAAGTGATTTTGGAGCTTTTCGATTTCCCTAAATTAGGGGGGGAAGTAGAAACCATTAAATTTCTATACCTATTTTTTTAGTGTGTAGCCAAAAATATAGAAAGATGATTAAATATTTGTACTTCATATCTCGTTTAAAATATGGGGCCAAATTTGGCCAAACCTTCCTAGGGATGATCATCATTTCAAACAAAAATCCCTAAGAAAAAACCAACTATGAAGATCAAAATTTATACCTTATACTACTTTTATATAAAAATTTATATATTGTATACTAATGTAGTTGTTTCTATTCTAAATAGGTAAGCACGTAGCTAGCAAGTCATGAATGTTGGGATACAAGCCTTGTCACCCAACTCTTTTACTCCTCTAAAGCTCTTTCAATCCTTGCCAAAGGTTAGTTAGCATGTTTGTTAGTTTTTTTTTCTAAGACACAATAGCAAACTTGACCAACAAGTTGTTGACACCCTAAAGTCAAGTTCAATTGTAGAGGGCTTATAAGACTTTCACCTACATACTAGCGGGTTTGAGCTCAAACCTTTTTTGAAGTCTTAGGTACCTAATTAGGGGTTATACCACCAAGCATGTTACCTTTGGCGTTTGCTTGTGACTTGAGCAATGATGGTTTTGGTTTGTTTATTTGTGATGGATTGCATTGTCTCTTGTGTCTTGATGGTTGCCATTGGGATGTAGCTATATATATAGAGGAAACAACACGCAAAGAGAGTGAAAAATAAATAAAATAAAATGTAGAGCAACCTTTTTTGTCAATTATGTTTTGAAACCTAGGAGATGATTGTCCAAAAAACATTTAGACAAATATGGCCAAATACCATAAAAGAAAGTAAAATAAATATCCTTTTATATTATTAGCTAATTAATGGAACTAGTAGGAATATTTATACTAATACTATTGTAATTTATATTAATTATTTGTGAAGAATGAGGACCTCAAAATTCAATTTTTTCTTTTGTGAGGGGCATATTTGATTGGCCCAACATTAAATTTTTTAAAAATAAAGTTTTGGATAGTCCCAAAATATATATATTATAGTTTCATCTTGTTTATGTTGATTGTTGGAATGGAACTTGGGGCAATATGAAGAAATATGTGTTTTCCATTGTTGGGCAAGTACCAAACATTGGTTTAAAACTGACCTAGTTTTTAGTGGGTTTTCAAGCAAAAAATCTATTGGGTACAACCTTGGTACATGAATTGGTATTTAGACTTTTGGATATGAAAGTTCAAATATTCAGTTCATTATAAACAAAGTTTTTAAAAAAAATGTTTGATACTTAGGTAGGTTATATGAATAACTATGGGTCTAGTTTTTATGGGTCTAGAAGTAGGGAATCTATAGTTAATTAAAGTTTAGGATTTAAGGAAGTGAGGTTTAGGTTTATGGTTAGAACTTAGGAAGTGATGTTCAAGTTTAATGTTAGGAGGTGTTGTTTTTCCCGGGGGGAACATGATTATATGTTGTTCATTGTTAAAACTACCATGGTGATTCATGCATGTTTTTTTCTTTATTCCCTTCCTCATTTGTTGGTGTTTGGTGTTCAATGTGTTGTTGTTGGTTCATGATCATCGTGTTGTTTTTTATGTCTTATGTTCATTGTGTTTTTGTTGCTACATGGTGTTGTGTTGCTCATGCCTAATGTTCCTCATGTTCTTGTTGCTACTAAAGCTCATTGTGTTGTTGCTATTACCTAGCATTCATAATGTTCTTGTTGTTGCTTCACATTCATTGTGTTGTTGTCAATCGATGTCCATTGTGTTGTTGATGTTGCCTTGCATTCATCATGTTGTTTTGATGCCTGACATTCATCATGTTGTTGTTATTATTGAAGGTTCATTATGTTATTGTTATGTCAAACATTCATTGTTTTTTTGTTGATGCTCAACATTCATCTTGTGTTTGTTACGACTTTGTGTTCATCATGTTGTCAATAATCATAATCCTAAAAGTTAAAAATGAAGTCTTAAAAATGGCTTAATGCAACCAACTAATTTAAATGAATTAGGAATAGGTTGAGAAAAACTTGTTGGGCATGAAAAACATTTAAAAAAAAACTAAATTGGGTATTAAAAAAATCTTAAATTTTTTTTAGAATCATTTCAACTCTTAAAAAATTGAAGTGTTTTTGTATCAATGTAAAGCAAAAGGTGTATTCATTAAAGTGTGATATTTGTTTTAGCAAAGTGGCCAAAGTTATTGGTTTCGCAAAGGTGCATGTAGCCTCTTTCATCAATTACATGAAATTTCTTGCTTACTTGTGTTCTTTGCCATTTTTTACCTAGGTTAACGGCAAGGGGCATGAAGTTATTAATGTTTCTCTTTGTAGTTGGGAGCCCTTCACAATATATGGAATAACACAAACCAAAATAATCCGACGCCCATCCCCATTCTCCCCAAAGAAAAATAAAGTGGACCTTTCTGCAATGCTTCATTGATTGAGTATAATTTGATTCCTAACAATGTTCATTGTCTATTTTTGCCTAACCTAAATAACACCTTCGAAGAGTTGGGGTACTTATTGGAACTTATCATTAAAATATAGAGACTTTGAACCTTTATTTTATCCAAAATCTTGAGAATTTAGGCCATTTTTTATAATTCTTAAAAATTTGTCCAAATCATATTTTTCAAATCAAAATTAGAAACAAATTGGCAATCAGAAAAATTCATTAATGTCACAAAGAAAGAAAGAAAACCCTACATTTCAAAATAATAGTCATCAATGCAAAAGCTCAAACATTGAATTTTAGCTAAAAATCATGGTGGTTATCTTTTATTTTAAATATATTACAATAGTTAATAAGTTTTACAAGTTCACTAAAAAAGAATATAACATATTCAAGTCTCAAGATTGATTTACTTTGCAACAACAAAGGAAGCTTGTTGTTCTATGAATGTAATTGCATGTGTTAATGGATTTGGCACAATTACATGTGTTGTTGCATTGCTTACTTGTGGGGGTAGATTAATGGTTAATGATGTACCTACCTACACATGTTGTGCCTTTCCATCCAAGCCTTGTAGTTGTTGTCATTAAGATGGTGCATGATTCTTGTTGGGAATTAATGATCATGAGCTCATCTACCAACTCTCAAACTAATGTTGATTCTACTACTGACATAAACTATGTCCATAAAGGCATCCAGATCATGAAGCCCAAAGCGAACCAACCCCATGATTACATTAGTTGGGGATGTATGTGGTTGAATGATCATAGATTTTTATTGGTTCATAGCACATAGGTGAACACAATTTGATTAAATTTTTAAAAAAGGTTCAACAACCTTGCCCTTCCTTAAAAACATTTTTTTGTGTTTTTTTTTTCAAATCCAACCACACCTACCACCTTGCCCCTACCTATGAACTAACACACCCACCACTTTAGTTTATTTTAAAAACTATTGATGTACTCCTATTTATTTACTTATTGATTTACCTACCTACTTAAAAAAAACTCACCAAGATTGCGATCCTATCGACAATTAATGAAAGTATAACAATACATATGAAATTAATATTTACCTTAACCCCTATCTACATACCCACCAAAGTTGCAATGTTGTCAACAACATATGAGAGTATTGCATATGCATTATGTAACCACCTCCCCCCCAAGCTTTGTTTAATAAAACCCTCATTTTACCCATTTTTGAACATACATGAGACAACATTCATGCGTGTATTGCATACAATGAACCAATTATGATATGATGGGGACTTAAATGATGGTGGACCAAGATTTTGTAATAGCTTTATATGAAGCAATGTGACATGGGGTGTTGAAGTCAACCTTAGGTGATGCAAGAATAGGTTTTTGCAATACCCACATATTGAAACCCTACCATGAACCAAGGGGGCCCCTTGGTGAAACTATATAATACAATTGTGTGTAAGTATTGCAATACATTTTTTTGCTTGAAGTTATTGTGCAAGTATTGCATTATAGGACTAGTGAAGGTTTATCAATGTGATGAGGATATTGCATTATCAATCGTGCTAACAATGACCATAAACCTTCATTGATGAACTTAGTACTTTTCATTATGTTGTGCCCATACTATAATCAATGTTTTCTTCTTGCAAATGAGAGTATTGCCCTTTGGTTTTATGATTAATGGAAACCATTTGTGTTTGATGGAAGACATTATGTGGAATGGAACATGTTAAGTATGTGCAATATGACATAGGGTGATCGAGGCTCAAAAATTGAAATTGCAAAAATTCAATTTGGAAAATAAAATCAACGGGAAGTTACAAAAATGAATCCATGGACATGCATGAAAATGTATAAAAATGTTCCAATGATCATTTTCCAAAAACGGTGGTGAGATGCAAAAAAAAAATCCCATCATAAAGAGACTCAAGAATTTAGTTTAGGGCTAAAATATAAATTATGTGAATGTGATTATTTCAAAAGAATGGTGCAAGGCACATGACAATATTATTCATAGCATTATTGACTGGAGAGTTTAGATTAGGGACGAAATGAAAATCTGTGATTGTACATGTATCAAAAGGATAGTGCAATGACCAAAGATTTCAAGAAAAAAGCCAAGTTCATGACGATATTTTTTCTGATGGAGGCATCCAGATCTTGAATGTTACAGAGTGTACTACAGGACAACTCTTGGAGAAGCAACTGAGCTGGCTAGAGTACTCACAAGAAGCTCAAGCAAGTGAGTGTCGAGCTAACCAGCTGGTGCAAGACTCTCATTGTGGACCTCGCGGTTTTGAAGATCTTTCTTTCCCTGGACACAAGTCCATCTTTACAGTGGCTGCCATGGCCCACAGTAGATCTGCTCCAGGTACAAAACAAAACCAAAAATCCTTGGAACATCAGCTGATGATCCCTATATGATTGTTTTATTCTTTTCTGTGTTGAATTGAATCTTTTTCTTCTTCTTCGGCTGCAGGTCTCACAGAAGTGTTTTTTCATGATGTATCCAGATCAGTAGAGCGAGTCTATGCACAAGAGTTTCTGTGTGAGATGAATCTAGTGAGCAGTGAGGGAGACTTGGGCACTTTTAAGTGCATCCCAGTATCACAACCCAGTTTGTTACACAGATCAAAACAACAAAAAGAACAACACCAACAACAAGAAGAACAACAAGAAGTACTCTTGAATAACTTCAAGCTCTAGATCAGTTCAGCAACAACAATGACAACAACCAGCCAATTTCTTATCAATTCCTCCTTTCTTTTCCATCACCAAACATTCCTCTTTTCCTTGGTTGCCTGTGCATCTTCTGTGCATCTTCTTCTCATCAAGTAAGAAAAAGGAGCATGCATGAGACATGACCAAGAACTTGATTTCAAAATGTCTAGCTTGCAGAAGGCCTTCTCAGGCTGGAGGTGCAAGGCAGATCTGCAAGTATCTTCAAAGCATGATATATGTATATAGTATCTATCAGCTGATTTCAGGCTCGAGAAAATGGCTACAAAAACACACTTTGAGACTAACACCTGCCAATGAATCATCATTCTGCAGTACAAGCAGACTTCAAAGGATACAAGAGTCTAAACTCTGGATACTGGTTGCACCAGATCTTCACGATACATTGATGCAGCTTGAGTTTTTTTCTTGGCTTCTTGCAGATTGATGTCCACATATGACTGCAACACACAGCAAAGTAGCATAGTGATTTTATCAGAGTCCAGTACAGGTTGAGTGATTCCAAGTTTGTACAAAACATGATAACTCTTCTGTAATATCAAATCAATTTGTAACTCTGATCAGAGCTAGCTTTTCTTATGCTCACACCTTAGTTCCTTCTCTCTGTCTGCTTGTCTGTTCAGCTCTTCTGAGATTCAAAAATCAAAGTTGGCTACAAAATTTGGCTGTTATTTTTGTGAATTTTGTAAAAACTGCCACTGCTTTCATGACTGTGACATTTCATCACCTGTAATTTTCATGTGGATTCCTCTATTGCATGCTCTAATTAGGATGCATGTTAAACTCCCTGAATTTTACACTTTGTGCAAAATGGATATATGATTTTCTTGGTTTCTTTAACAAATACCATGCTCTATAGACAGGCCACCAAAGTGATTTGTTAGCTTAAAAGTCACTAAGTGGCCTGTTATAGGTTTTTGAAAATCGATTTATGCTGCAGAGAAAACTGAAGCCCAGACCTGTGGGTCAGGATCTGCAGTAGGGGCAGAGTCAACCACGCAGCCCTTGATCTTATCCAACATGTGATCACCTTTCTCTTGCAGCCTCTCAAGCATGACACCATACCTGCAAAAGAAACTTTGCTATCATATCTCTGACTTGACCTATACATGACAATGACCTTGAAAACATGTTAGACCTCCACTCAAAGTAAAGAAACTTTTATAGCTATGCGATTACTGAGGAAACTCCAAAACAGCAGTTTGAATGCAACCATTGTGTGTTCCAACAAAACAGTTTGAAGGCAACCATGTTCAGTTGCAAAAATGAACATGACAAAAATTAAGTGTGGTGTTAACCTTACCACTGTCATGGACAAAGTATCCAACAATCGCCTCTTTAACAAAATCCATGTTCTATTAACAGACCACCTAGTGATTTTTTAGTTTTAGAATTCATTTCAGTGGCTTCTAATGGGTTTCTGAATATTCTCAATTCTTTAACAAGTAAGAATACCCTTGTTTTAGTAGCAGGCCACCAAACTGGTTTTTAGGTGAAGGCCACTAAAGTGGGACCTGTTATGGGTTTTGAACCTTGCAACAGCACTGGAACCACATTGAGATCAAAAACCCTAAACCTGGATGGCAATCGAGACCACGTCCTCCTCTTCAGAACATGAAAATTGCTATACACAAAAACCACCATATTTTGAAAAAGGCCACATTAAATCTTGTCGGGAGGTTCTCACATATTTCAACATTTGCTCAGAACCTCATTGATCAACCAGAGGTTTGATCAAATTACTGGAAGAAAAAAGAGAATAAAAACCAAAAACAGAGGTTCCCTTAAAAACAGATAACTGGCCAACACTGGACTGTACCTCCTCTGTATGCACCCAGTTACACATCAAGTTTGTGCCTGCCAACTCAAGTCCTTTGAACATACACACAGCTGGGAGTTGCACTTCCAATCTTCCTTGGAAGCATCTTGTCTCAAGCATGAATGTTGTTGTCAAGGTTGAATTGAAAGCTTCGCACACCTGTGAAGCTTTCAGGAGTAAGCACAAGACTCAAACTATTGTCCATGTAAACTTGTGGATTTACCTACTCATTCATTGATGCCAAATGGAAACTATGTACATTCTAGAGTAAATTGCTATATTAGTTCATCTGCAGCTGCTACACCTTTAGTGTTGCCGATACTGTAAAACTCTGGGATGAACATCTGGACAAGCTGCAGTGTAGCACAATGCTTACCTGGTTCCTCCATCGCCAGTGATCAAACATTGGTCAAATTCTCAAATCACCAAAAGGTTGAAGGCAACCCAAACAAGTAACATTCCACAGAAACCCTTGACCAGCAGATTCATGGATTTTTCTCCAACTTAAGCATTCCTGACCCAGTGGGGAGCCCCAGCTCACAAGAACCCAATTAGAGTTCAAGTCAAATCAAATGCAACACCCTTGGGGGCTTTTGTAAGTATTCTGAAAGCCACTAGACACAATGTATGAATTGGCTAAAACACAGAATTCCAAAATATGCACAAAGCACATTCTTGTGTTGAATAATCTACTGTAGGAGGAAATTTTCCATAGTACCCTAAACAGGAGCAGAATGGACCTGCAATTAATCACTATTGTATCCAATATCAATCCTAACCACAATCTCTCTGCCAAAACTTTAGCGCTCTTCCCCACCACCATGCTGTCCATAAAATGATTGCTTGGAAAATTATAAGAATTCAGCAATTCCAGGAGGCACACTTGCTTCAATGAATTCATTGTAGAACAGATGAAATTCTAAGCTGGCACAGAGAGAACATAATCTGGCAGCCATGGTATTTTAAAGAATGTGACATACTCTCTGCAATTTCAAGGTCAATCGCACAAGTTCACAGCTGGCACAATGGAGAGATGAAGCTCTACAGATCTTCAATCCTCGCCTTCCTCAAAAATCTCTTGGTCAACTTGCTCATGAGACTTCTGGAGTGCATCCAGAACTTGGTTGAAAATGTGAACTTCTTCCTTGGGAAATAAGCCTTGTTGCATAGCTGCTGACATGAATACCTGAAGTGTAACTTGGGTGCTTTTCTGCCTCTGAAGACTATCCTTTTGAGGAGGTATCATCATAAGAAGTTGTTGCAGTGCAGTCTCAATTGCCCGTCTTTTGGCACCATCTTTGCCTAACTCACGCCGCCACTTCTCATAAGCCACTGTCCAGCATTTTAACATGGCCTGCCGACTCTCTTGTAGCCATCGATCTTCTAGCCGCTGCTTAAGCCTCAACACCTGAGATTTCTTTTTCTTGCTAGATGCTTGAACATGTCCAATACTCATGCTAGTTGCATCCTTCGGATCAAGTATTTTTACAAAGACCCCCATGAAAAGGACCTTCTCAGAGATTGCATGTCTCGGCTTGATTGTGTCCATGTTCACCTGCAAGCTTAGATTTGACTTCAAGAATGTCATGATTCGCTTCATGATCTTCAAGGCCATCGATTTGGGTCCTGCAACACCCATCAGAAAATTATCTGCAAATCGCACATACCTCACCTTGAGGTACTCAGGATCTTTGTAGTTGTAGGGAGTGATTCCTAGTTTCCTTGCAATTCTCACTCGATGCCGCTTCTCACGTCTCAGAGCTTCTGCATTCCTACCGAGTCGTGACATTGTTCTCTTGTCAAGGAACATAAGCTTGCGATAGGCAGGATTGATGCTGCGCATTGTGGGTGCAGTGTCCCACTCTTTCTTGATTTGCTCAACTTCATAGTCCAATTTCTGGAAGAAGATGTCACACAGAATGGGAGCTAAAATGCCTACTTCTTCTGCACCAGTGGATGATCTTCTTCCAATGTTGATCATTCCTGCATTGAACATCTTTGTTATCAAATCCAGAAAACACTGGTCTTGAATCTTCTCTGCAAGGATGTTCTTCAGTCTCTTCTGATGTGCAGTATCAAATCTCTTCTCAAAATCGAATTCCAGAAACCATGACAATCCTTTCCAATCTTGTTTCAAGGACCGCAATGCAGCTTGTCTGGATGCAAAAACATGATGCTGTGAGAATGTACTAGGTTGGAAGATGCTTTCCAATGCTGCTCTTGTTGCCTCTTGTATGATCTGGTCTTTGGAATTGATGAGTGTAAATGCCCTTGTCTCACCAGGTTCTCCAAGCTTCGGAATGCTAATCTTTCTTGCTGGTCTGAATTCATAAACTCCTGACCGCAACTCTGTGGCCGTCTGTTCAAACCATCGCCAATCAACAATACCTGATGATTCCTGAGAATCCAATAAGCTGATGCTGCTTCGGCCAATCTTCAAACGGTTTGATTTCAAGCTCTCATGAGCTGCTGCAAGGACATCAGGATCAGTGATTGTATCTATCACCTTGCGGTACTTCCCATCCGCACTTGCTCTCAATTTCTTGTGCTGCCGGATGCCAAAGCTTGTTGACACTTCTTGTGAGAAATGATGATCTTCTTGAGGAGGAGGAGGAGTTTTATCTATGGTGGTCTTTCCTTGAGCATCTCTAGTAGCTAGCTCTTCTACATTCAACAGAAGATTGTCACTTCTTCTTCTTCCACCATGCTCCTCCCCTTGTGGATACTGCAAATTCTCAGAGGCTTTGTATACTGCTGCTGAACTTGCGACTATTTCTTCCCGCAACACAGATGTGCTCATACTCCGAACCGAGCGCATCATGGCATGCCAAAAGAGCCGGTGTTCCATAAGAAATCCTTCTTCCTCGTCGTCGTTTGCAATAGAGAACTGGATCGTTTCAGCCGCAAACAGAAGAAGAAGAAGAATACTGAGCTTCATTCAACAACCGCTCTCGGCATCCTTCCGTAACCATGAAGCATGGACGGACGACACTGCAATTTTTTTTCCTGCGCAGCGAACACACAAACGAACATCCAGAGCTCTTGATTATAAAACCCTAGGACGATTCTGTATATACCTGCTGCTAATGCGCTCGACAGAACGACACACTTGAGTCGCAATTTGCGTTCAAGTCTCTTTTGTTTCTCGAGCGCAGAATCGACACGAACTTTCTCTCAACTTCATCATCGGTGTGCATTGCATATCCGCGGCTGTCAATGAAACCAGGCCAAGCGCACAGATCGGAAAAGAAACAAAAAAGGCTTGTGAATATTATTCACTACAAGTACAGAACAGACATAAACCTCATGCGCTCGACCCTGTCAAGATGGTGCTCAGCTTGTCCTTGTTTTTGTATGCTTTCGCGTTTTCAGAAGAATCCACCACAGCACAATCAAGTAGCAGAGACTTCTATTTTCCCAAGGTTTTGCCGCGATGCGAACAACAATCTCTGTATCAAACAAATAGGAAAACCTCCGTCTCGTGTCGTCGCGCTTTCAAGTGGAGACGGAGATAGAATGAAGCGTGATCTGCATGAAGGCGCTAAGACTGAAGACACAGTTAGGGTTTGGAGCTTCGTGGAGCCAGCAACGCACAAAGAGAGACATAGAGAGCCTTCTTTAACTTCCTTCTTCCAAGAAAAGAAGTTGAGAAGGCCTGGAAGTTCACCTTGTCCAGAACTAAGATGGAAATGACAAATTATATTCAGCTGGTGGGCAGGATGATCCATGAGTGCAGGAATTGTTTTGTACAGTTTGTTTTACTTTCGATATCACAAGATGCTAAGAGAGGTGTCTGGCAGACTGAAAAGTACTTTCGATCCATGCAGACCAGATCACACAAGAGCCACCCTCCAAGTCAAGAGTTTTTCTCCATGGGCCTTTGGGCAATTCTAACAGAGGTACATGTATATTGCATCTTCAACACACTTTGTGAATTTGAGGAATCCATCAGGAGGGATAGTAGCCTGATTGATCATCACCTGCATAGGTAGAAATAGGCCCACTTGCAAACACACTGTTGATGAACATTCTCTCATGTATTGACAATTTTCACAGTAGAGAATACGGTGGAGTCAGAAGAAGGGTGGATACTCCAATTCAAACCATCGACTATACTGAAACTGAACCAACAGAGTTTGTGCACAAAACATGGCAAGCTACAAGGAAGACAAAGGAAAGAACTTTGTGGTGCCAAAACATGCAACTAATCTGAGCCAGGCTAGGTTTTGAAAGTAAGTGGAAAATGGAACTATTTGGGAATAGAAAATCACTCATATGTTTGTGGTGAATCTAAGTTCTACTCTTCAGTCTACTTCATAGCACAAGATGACCAAAGTGGAGCAAGAAATTCTAAGCTGCTGGAGATGAAAAACTTGAGAACTGCCTGGTTAGACTCTCCGTAGTCAATCCAATAAACAAGACCACCAAACTAGGAAGCAACTTACACTTCTCAAAAATGCACTCAAACGTGCATATTCAGTAAATAGGAATGCTCTTGGCTTTCCAGTCTAGGATTTTACTGTGAAATAAATCAGGTACTGTGTAGATGTTCCCAAATCTGGGCTCTTCATCTGGACACATCTGAGCAAGCTGCAAAATGCTCACCTAACAAAATCTCATGTATAGGGATCAACACTACATCACTGCTCTTGGTGCACACGGCTGAATTTTTGCTTAGTAACCTTGGAGCAGCAATTTTAACAGAGCCATGCGAATGTATAGGCCATTTTTAGCCTGCCGGAAGTAGGCAGCTCGAGGATCACTGTCCACTTCAACAGTTATCTGGCATGGAACAGAACTTTGTACATCATTACCACCTCCTGGGGGATGTCAAAAAGCAGTTTAACATGCAGGTTTCACTGAAGCAATATGAGAGGCAGCTCATCTGAATGTTGGCAACAATTTCAACCTGGGTGTTTGAATAAACCTAGAGAATTGACACAGCAGTATACTCTGGAGCACTTGTAGCACAGAGTGAGCCCTGTTGTGAGTACATGATCAGTCAAACTGCCAAGGCAAATCACTTGGGAGTCCTGTTATGGGATCTCACCTCATCAAGTCGGGGGAGAGGGTGGAGTATAACACCATGCTCAGGGAGCATGCTCATAACCTTAGTATCCACAATGTACTTGCCCCGAGCCTCATTGTAGAGATCAACACGGTCACCAAACCTCTCACGCTGGATGCGTGTTTGGTAAACCACATCGCAATTGGCTGCCACTTCTAATAAGTCTGAAGATTCTTCCCAGTGAACATTCCTTGAAGTCAGATATTGCTTGATATCATCCTGAAGTACCAACACTGACAGATTAAAGTTCTACCTGAAAGCATCTCGAATTTGTGCAGCATGTTTCATGCATAATGACAATGCTGTAAACAACAACCACAAGGGGTGATCAAGGCCCTGGTCATATTCTGCAGAACATCTGAAAAACAGTGGGTTGCGTTGTGTTGTCTCTGATGCAAATCTGACAAAGAGACACTGAGAACTCATCCTCTTTCTTGCATCCTTTTTTCCTCCAATGATCACCAACCTTCATCTTGACCACATCAGGAGCGACAAAATAGATCTGCACTCCAGTGTACTTTGCCAGAAGATAGGCCAGTGAGCGCACAGTGCGGCCATTGGCAAGGTCACCCACAAGTCCCACTTTGATATTATCCAGATGTCCAATCTCCCGCTGTATGGTGTACATATCAAGCAGTGCCTGCAAGCTCCAAAATGTGCACAATGCCAAATTGAGAACCAACTGTGCACATCCATGAACAAAAATAATCAATTGATTTCCACTCAGGGTTTTAAACCAACCCTAAACCCTAAACCCTATTCTGCACCAGATTATGCAGCATGGCTGCCTGAGTTGGAAGCACATGCAAGATATTGGCCGGCAAGAGCTCTCCATGCATGTGAGCAACCTCTTCTTTCAGACCCACAATTTCCCCAGTCTCATTGCAACAGTTGAATGAACAAGCTAGCTACCCTAGGGAAAAGAATCGAGCCTGTGTTGGATGCTGGCCAGGCCCATCCCCAGCATTTATGACAGGAATGTTGGACACAGCTGCTGCTTTCCTTGCAGCTCCACTTTCAAAATGCCTCAACACAATAATGTCTGAGTATCCCTCCACTGTCCGCATAGTGTCTGCATATGATCAAAAGCACATTCAGGCAGGGTTACATATTACATTCCATCTGGTGGTAGATCTCTCGTGGTTTCAAAACAAAAGATTAGCAGAAACCTGATAGCTTCTTCCGGAAATTCAGAACTGCAATTTTCAAAACTGATAAAAGGGAGGAATTGAGACCAACTGACCGACCTTCAAGGGTTTCCCCTTTAGCAGCAGAGGAAAATTCACGAGCATTTTCAGTAGTGAGGACTTCACCGCCTAATCTCTTCATGGCCGACTCAAACGAAAGCCTTGTCCTTGTAGAAGGCTCATAAAACAAAGTGGCCATGAGATATCCTTTGAGAACTTGCGATCCTTCTGAGTTTCTTTCCACTTCCTCCATCTCCCTGGCCACTTGGAAAATGGAGTTGAGGAGCTCGGTATCAAATTGCTGCGCTTCCAATATATGTTGTAACGGAAATTTCCCTGTTTCCGTACTCACAGTGTCAGCCGACGCCACCAAGGTATCATCCCTCTGCTTGGCACTATTCCTGCTGATCCAATTCCGCCTCGTGGAAGAAGAAGAGAATGCTTTCACAGAGAGCGGCAAAAATCCATTCTCTAGTTGTCTACTTCCAGTCTGAACAAATGACGAAGAACGACAAGACTCCTTCACCACCACAGCAGCAGATAAAACTACACATGCTGGAGAGAATGATGACGAAGCCGCCACAGAGTAGTAAGCCATTTGATCCTTGCTGAATTTCGAAGTTCACCAATTCAGCATGGCCATTGGCAATACTAATACAAAGTTACTCCTGCCAGAAGCAGCGCCACGAAGAAAAGCAACGTTTGCATCACACATGATTCCATCCTTGTTCGCATTTTTGGACTAAAAATCTCTTGGACTCGAAGCAAGCTTGCATGGTAAAGTTCCACTTCCGAACCTGCTCTCCCACCTAGCTATCTAGAGCTGCATGGCATCGCAAAAAACACGGCAAACCAACGAGAGCCAGAAAAACTAGCCAAACGGAAATCTACAGGAGCGCCAAACCCTAACCCTAACCCTTGCCTGACCGAAAGCCACAGGAGCGTCAAACCCTAGCCCTAACCCTTGCATGACCGAACGCCACAGGTGCACCAAACCCTAACCCTAATCTTAAAGCTTGCAGGTGGAATGAGAGACCTTTTTTTTTGCTGGGCTATATATAGCCAAAAAGCTATATTAAAAATTAAAAGTGTAAGATCAAGTTTTTTAAAGGTTTTCAATAGCCATAATTCAACCAAATTTGAAGAAAATTTGCTAGAGTTTTATACACAGTTTTTAAAATATAGCCAAAAACATAAATGGATGTTTAATTTTAATTTTTTTTCATATTTAGCTGGTAGCTAAATTTGGCTAAATCTTCCTATGGATCATTGCCACTTTGGTTACATCATAAAATTGACCCCCAAAGGAGCCCATTGTGGATGTGAATGTGAAAATACAAAACGTCCGGTGTGCAAAAATGAGTTGCATAATTTCATCCATGTGGGTCAATTTTATGGATGCATTAAAAATTTGTTCTTTCCTTGCTTTCACCACAACACTTATTCATCCATCCATCGACTTTCATTTCATTCTTGAGGTTACATTTAAATTTGAATTTTCATCCGATCAAAGTTCACCTACTATTGCCTAAACTTTAGAAAGGGTCACTTTAAATCCCCCAAGGAAATCAATTCATGCAATGAAAGTTGGACATCCAATCACTTAAAAAAAGGTCACATTAAAATTAACTGCCGTCCGTTAGAGTTCATCCAATGCTATTTGAAAGAATCACATTCGTAGAATTTCAATTGCTAATTTAATTAATGGCATTACCAACCAATTAGCATGTTGATTATGGCATTTATTTTATTCATATCAATTGCCATAAATTTCTAAATAAAAAAGTTTCAACTACAATCTCATATTATGCTCCTTGAATGGCATTTTATCACAAATTTGCCACTTTAGATGTCATTGGCTCAAAATTAACTTCCCAATGTTTTCCTAAGAATTGAAATTCTAATGATAGTGCAATACTCTCCTTACGATTGTTCCAAATTTTGCCAACAACATCAAATCATTCTCTCCTTGTTAATGGATGAAAATCACACCTTCCCAAAAAGATTTAACCGTTATAAATTCATCCCAAAAAGGTTTGATCATTATAAATTCATCAACTCCGCTTTTGCTTGTTTGCATGTTACAAGGATTGATTGCTCTAAATTCATCAAATCCCACTTCCACTTGTTTGGATGTTACAAAGATCGATTGTTCTAAATTCATCAAATCCCACTTTCACCTCTTTGCATGTTACAAGGATTGATTGCTCTAAATTCATCAATCCCACTTTCACTTCTTTGCACATTACACTTTGTTCCTTGTCATGGTTTTAAGCTTTTCATTCTTGCCTTTACAATTTCCACATTTGCATTCCTTATAATTGTGACTTGGATTCTTGCACTTCTTGCATTCGTATTGATTATAATCATGATGGATTGCAAAAATGAACTCCAATATTGTAGTTGATGCATGAAGAGCTAATTTTGCATGTTTGTCCTTTGAATTGTAGCACCCTTGTGAAGGTGGTTTCAATTGTCGTGAACTTCAATGGGTTAAGAAATAGAGAAATGGTCATATAAGATGTCTTGTGTGATGGAAGACCAACTTCCATTTATTCACATTGAGTGATAACAACAATTATTCAATATACCTATTGTATGCCATAGACTAATGGGTGGTAAAAATAGATCACGGGTTTACATGCTCCCAATTGACACCTTCAACCATATATATTTCGTGACAAAAGTGACACAATGACTTAAGTTTTTGATTTTTTTTGTTTTTTTACTAATAAAACAACTTATCCTTTCATTGATATGTTGGATTATGAATCCTTTAACTATTATTGCAATTTGTTTCAAGTTGTAATTATCAACTTTGTCATTTGTCGTCTAGATCAAAGGCTTAAAAATGGGGATCTAGGGCCTTGTCAATGAAGTATTCATCAAATGATGGAGATCCATTCAGCTGCTCATGAACTGGGTATTGGAGATTGATTTGAAGAAAATTTTGGATTCTTGTAATTTTATATTTAAGTTGTGGTTTGTAAAAGGATACAACATTTTGACCCCATTAATGTCATTTTACATTCATACAATAGCATGTTTCCATGTTTGTTTATAGTTATTTATTGGTTTTTTAATGTTGCCACATGCAAAAAAAATCTTTATATCCACAAATAGTTGCATTTGGTGGATATGACAAAAATTTCAAACATTTATCTAGTTAATTTAAAACTTATTTGTTAAATTCATATTTTACCCCATCTTGTGGGTAAGATCAACCCATTTGGTGGCCACCATATTCCCGTAGGATTTATGTAAAATTATGACATGATTAATGAATTATTATTTTCATTTATGATGTTTTTTCATGTGTTAGGATTAAATCCCATGCAAATGATAAGCACATAGAAAGGGAAATATTTTCAAAATAAAAAAAACCTTGGACATATATTGTTGGAATAACATGAAATATTATAGTATTTTGAGAAGAATAATGTTATTATATAGTGGACATTGAATGAATTTCATAAAGGCAACATTTATATAAAACCAAATTTACACAAGATTATAACTATATTAAATTTATGCATGAAAGTTCTCAATATTTTGTGAAAAGTAACAGATGATCCAGTGGTCAACAAGTAATTTTCAGTTTTCAAATTGTTATACATTAACAAAACAAAACAATCTTATGTGGATACACAACCAAATACAAATTTACATATACACAATGCAATAAATAATATTATATCATGTCACATAAGAATACAATGTGTTTATTATTTCTTGAAAATTAACAAATTGATAGTCCACACATGATATTTCATACACACACAAAAATTTAAAAAGTTTAAATGAAAAAATGAATGGATCAAGCAAAGGAACTTAGAAATTAGGAAATCCAGTTATACTAAAAATAAGACATAATCAAAGAAATTGGGTCAATATATTATACTTGTAAGCATTAATTGATTTTTACAAGTGAACAACGTGATCTATATCGTGCTTAATGCACTAACCTGAGACTCTTTAGCTCAACTAGCATGAACAATGTTGATATTTTATGTTACTATTTATTGTTGTATTTTTTTCAAAGAAGAAATGATAATAAAGTGAATGAAATTTTTACCGATTGTTTTAAATATGTTAAATTGCATATCTACTTGCCTTGCCAACAATCTTTATACAATAATTGTTCATCCTTTGCTTCATTTTTCACCAACGGCCATCATTGAACCTTTATGAAAGTCACTCTTTGATATTGTTTTTTTTGCTCTTATCCTCCACAAAGGAATGAGTTCTAGATCATGAGGATTGACAAGAACAAAGTTTCCCACATTCACGGTGTTAAATGATGGGCATGGTGATGTTCTCAAAAGGAAAAAAAGAGAGTTTCATGTTCTTTGGCCAATAGTAAGGGAAGATGATTGAATCTTATATGTCAACAACTTCAAATGTGTTGAGCAAAGTAACTTTAACATGAGTAGACCTCCAATTGAACTGAATGGTGGTAAAAGAAGCCTTTCAAAAGAGTCCAACTTTGACAAGGTAGTGGTTGTGATAGGTGTAACAAAGTTACTTCCTAATAGCCTATGTAAGAGCACATGGCTCTTGCATAGGCTTCATCTTTTAGCATGTCTTGCTTCTAAAGAATTCCATAACACAATTTCTATCATATTATGCATCTCATCACGTAAGGGCTATGCCCCTCTTACGGCAAGTTCAAAGCAACAAGAAGTAAAATATGAAATGTTCCATAAAATTCCCTCCCCCCCCCCCCCCCCCCCCCAAAAAAAGGAAATTCATTTTTCATGGTAACACTTGGTGAACATTCCTTCAAATTTAGGACTAAATAGAAACACCAATGTATAGGCATTATTTTCATCAACCATCTCTTAATTAGTTGTAAGGTGGTGCATCCCAAAGCTCAATTTATTATTATTATTTGCAATGAGCCACTTTAATTGGCCCATGAGAGAAAAAAAAATTCCAAAATTTGTACACTCCCCCAAAAGTTCTCCCAAAAGAGGACTTTTGTGCACACACCCCTCGCCTACTCACTCCCTTTCTCCGGGAACATTGCTCAAAATGTGGGACCAAATGAACTCCACAACATTCAAGGATCTCGTCCCCACGGGCATAGCCAACAAGGGAGCTTTTGAAGTACTATGGAATGGGCCCAGTTTCACCTATGGACATGTGAGTGCGGGGCCATTCCACTAGGTGGAAATGCATTGTACGAGGGCCAGAGAGCGTAAAGCCCTACAAGGTTTTTCTTTTTGTATTTGAAAGCACCTCCCTCCATGCTAGAAGAAGGTCCATTTGACCAAAGCATCTTGTAGTCAAAAGGACCGTCCACATGCAGAAGGTGATTCGGTGTAAGAAAACCCTTGACAATCTTGCTTTACACCGAGGAAGGCCTGTTCAAAGGAACCCGTAAAATGGCTGCATGTCCCACCTAAAATGAAAAACCCTAAAAAGTGTTTCAATAGTAGGCCCAAACCGGTTACGTCACCAAGATAGACATTTGGTACCAAGAGGGGACATTGGTGACATTGCATTGGCATGCATGGCTCGCATTCCCTCCTAACACGTATATTATACATAATGTAATTTAAAGTGTATTTTATAATTAAATTTTATGTAAAAATAATGCAAATGTCATGTCATGGTTGGAGGTCCTTGTGTATGTTACACCTTGATATGCATGTTAATTATGTTTAATTAAAAAAATAAAAATAACCCAAATATCATGGCATGGTTGGATGTCCTCGTGTATTTTTTACAACTTTACACGTGTTTTTGTAGCTATTCATTGCAAGCAAGTGTAACATGTTTTTCTTGTGGTACGAGCCATTTTCTTTGTTCTTCTATTTTTCTCTCTTTTGGGGTTGTTTTTTTCTTTAAAACAAAAAAATCTCTCAAAAAGGAAGCCTAATAAGACAAAGGCTTCCGTGATAGTTGAAAGGCCCACTTGGTTCGTATCCGTTTCATAAGCCATGAAAATATATCATATTGCTAATGCCAAAAAGAAGGTAGTCATGAAAAGAAATACTTCTTTAATTTTTAAAAATTCAAATTTGTATGCCCTCACCTCTACATAGTACACTCTATTGGACAAATAAGAATAATTTTTGGCTATTGCCCAAAAGAGGGGGAAAAAAAAAAAAAAAGGATTATGAAAGAAACCATTTGTAGTCACCAAGCAAATTTTTGTCATTTGTGTTCAAATTATATATAATAAAGAATGGGTAATAGGGTTATCATGTTAGGGCACCTATAATTTGACGCTCATGTTTCACATTTCAAGAACATTGTCCTTTCTATTAAGTTCATGCTCAACTCGATATTTGTGTTTGGAAACCATCATTTGATGATTGGCACAAATATGGCAAATACTTGGCAATCGTCACTCAAAGACATATCACAATGGGCCTTTGAAACCCTTCATCTTAATTCCATTCAAGAAGTGTGTAAATTCTTCCATCTTGAACATCAAACTAAAAGACACTTTTAAGCATTTGACCAAATAAATATACAACATGAAGTCATGAACATAATATTTGTGTTAAACTAGGAAGCTTAAATGCTATTACCAATCCTATGGGGAGCCCAAATCATATTGAAAAAGAGGCAAAACTTAAGGTGTAAAGATAAGAAGATAGAGATGCTAAGTCATGCCAACTTTGATTAATTTCAAAATATATTTCCTTATATTGGAACTTTATGAAAACTCAAGTTTAAGCTTTCGAGGTTTTTTTTTCTCCCCATTGCCCCCAAAACATACACAAAATGTTGAATCCTGAGAATAAATCAAACCCCCCCCCCTATTAAACCTATTTTCAAACAACTAGCTTCTTAAGTTCTAAATCAAATCTTGAAGACTCTTCCTATAAAGTTGCAAGCATTTGTTTTTTGGGGGGACTAAAAGTACTTTGGCAATCTAACCACAGCAAGGATTGTTATTGCATGTGTGTGTGTGTGTGTATCATGTTCAAATACAATCTCACACTTGAAGGATGAAGGACAACAACATAATGCCCATTGCTAGATTACTCTCGACAATGCTTTTTTGTCTCCTCAAATCCTTTCAAACTTCAAAGACATTGGAAGAATGAATGTGTGTGGTGTGAAGTTCCAAGCTTTGACATTGGTTTCCTGATAGGTTTGTTTCTTGCATGTAGTTCCAAGAGAGTGAGAATTCATTCTTCTTAAAAACCCCATTTGTGTGTGCATGGTATGTATAAAGGGTAAAGGATGAAATATTTACTCCTTTCTTTGCAAACATGGGAAATGCTCATCATTTACTTGTACCCTTACCCAGATTGATAATTTTTGCCCCGAGCTGCTAGGGCATTGCCATACCATGCACATTAAGTCTGCCCCACCCAAAAACTCTTAGGACCTTTTTTTTTGGGTTGAGGGCAGGTATATTAATTAAAACTTTACAAATGAAAGCCACTACAGGTTTATTCCACGATACCAAAAGAAAAATCTGCCCACCCAAAAAAACCCTTTTCACCAAGTTTTGTTACATTGTAAATACTAATAAACTGGCAGAAGAAGGGGTTTTTAGTAGGGTTAGGGCAGGCCATGCCAAAAAAAAAAAAAAACACCTTACTCTGTGATACCCTGCGGGTACCAAAAGAAAAAAAGAAAAGAAACAAAAAGAAAATGTCTACCATGTTATTATGTGGGAAAAATATCCTCAGATGGGTGTTCCCAGTGCAGGTTCTCTATCGACCAACCCAGCCAATTTGCTGATAAATCCTCTACAAGGTCCATCATAGAACCACCCAACATGTCTACCTCTAACCTAACCTAACCTAACCTAACATGTCTACTTAACCTAACCTAATCTAACATGTCTACTTAACCTAACCTAAATTAACATGTCTATTTAACCTAACCTAACCTGTCTACTTAACCTAACCTAACCTAACATGTCTATTTAACCTAACCTAACCTGTCTACTTAACCTAACCTAACCTAACATGTCTGCTTAACCTAACTTAACCTAACATGCTACTTAACATAACCTAACTTAACATGTTCACTTAACCTAACCTATATACTTAACCTAACCTAACATGTGTACTTAACCTAACCTAACCTAACATGTCTACTTAATCTAACCTAACCTGACATGTCTACCTAACCTAGAGCAGATAACCCTAGGAGATTTCCTGGTTAAACTTAGACACCTGTCCTAGGCAGCCTTGCCATATGGCCTTGGCACATGCACATTCAAGCCCCCCCCACTCCTAAAACCCTTGCTTTTTCCCCTTCTTTGCCCCCAAATCTTATATATAAATTCACTACGTCCATGCGTGACGGAGCTTGGGTGTGCAAGTCTGGCCGACCGGGCCCGGACCAAGACTCCCGAGATTAGGAAAATGGGATTCGAAAAACGGGAAATGGAAAAAACGGGATTCGGAAAAATGGGATTCGGAAAAATGGGATTCGGAACGAGAAAACAGGATTCGAAAAATACGGGACCGGGACTTCACGGGATTCGGAATGGAAAAACAAGATTCGGAAAAAATGAGACCGAGACCTCCCGGGATTCGAAAAACGGGATTCGGAAAACAAGAAACGGAAAAAACTGGATTCGGAACGGGATTCGAAAAAACGGGATTCGAAAAAACGGGATTCAGAAAACGGGATTCGAAAAAAACGGGATTCGAAAAAACGGGCGGCCCGGCACTCCCAGACTTGCACCGGTAATCCGCGAGGCCGATTTTGCAACCCCTCTCTGTGTCCGTTCGTCCATCCGTCCGTCCATCCATCTATCCGTTCGTCCGTCTGTCCCTTTAATTTGGACGGACAGTGGCTACGGACAATCGCCTTTAGAAAGGGCAAGGTTTGGTCTATTTTCATGGACTCGCAGATGGGAAGTGTGTGGCAGCGCGTAGCCAAGTTGAACAAGCGGCATGTCCAGAACTTGGAATGAACTTGCTGTCTCTGCAAGCAAGTTAAATATAATTAAATATAGCAAGGACAGGTTTGGTTTATTTTCATGGACTCGCAGATGGGAAGTGTGTGGCAACGCGTAGCCAAGTTGAACAAGCGGCATGTCCAGAACCTGGAGTGAACTTGTTGTCTCTGCAAGCAAGTTACGTATAGTTAAATAGAGCGAGGACGTCGTGAAGCCAACTGCTCCTTCTTTTGCTGCTGCTGCTAGCGTTGTTGTATTCCCATTCCCTATGTCTATCAACAACCTCAACATCTTCATGGAGCTCTTGGTTGGACACCACCATGCACACCGAGGTTTCTGCTGTTGGGGTAGGTGGTGTTGCGAAATCAAACTCTCCAGAAAAAGGGATGGAGTTGGTGTTGCGTTGATTCTTCTACAGCAAGGAGGAGGGGAGTTGAAGAGAGATAGAAGAGAGAGACAAAGGGACGCAAGAGACACGGGAGGAACCAAAAGAGGCTGCTACGGGGAGAGTGGGCAACAATGAGGATTGTACAGGCGGGTGGGAGTAAGTTTAGCATCAGCAACTGATCAGGTTCGTTGCTGATGCAAAACTTTGCAAAACTTACTGCCACTTGCCTGTACAATCCATTACACTGTACATTCCCGGAATTTGCATTTAGACTCAATTGCAACATCTGAAAATCCACTATCATTTCATCTGACAAGTGGATTTTGCCACTGTAAATAGACATTGTAATAGTTGTTAACAAAGCATATGGCTTTTATGGAATCTGAGAGAACGGGTATTTAGATATGCCATGCATCTTGAGTATGTTCCAACCTGTGCCTTGTTGATCTCTCGGGAAACAGCAAGTGTGATTTTGGATGTCACATCACTGTGGGTCAGTGTGTAGATGCGAGGAAGGCGGTCAAGATGCTCCTTATTAGATCCAAGCAAAACCACCCTAAGCTTCGAAGCTTCAAATATAGCAGGCCCAAACAGTCTTGCCATTTGCAGAGGATCACAAGTGTTCAACACATCAAGAAGCAAGAATATGAATCAAAACTGACACCCTTTCAAGGACACCTTGTGACATACAGTAGGGCTAGGGTGAGGTTCAAGGTGTGGACTGCACGTAAGAGGACAGACCAAAGTCCTGAAAGAATTTACATCTGGGTCGTGCTCTCTCTCTCTCGGGAACTTTTATGTTTGTGGCAGGGCGGGCATGGCAGGGGCCAAATAAAGAGTAAAAGATAAGAAAAAATAAAACTTATAAAACTTCACACTGGCCGAAGGTCACGGGCACCCACTAGATGATTCTTCTACATCAAGGAGGAGGGGAGTTGAAGAGAGAGATAGAAGAGAGAGACAAAGGGACGCAAGAGACACAGGAGGAACCAGAAGAGGCTGCTACGGGGAAAGTGGGCAACAACGAGGATTGTACAGGCAGGTGGGAGTAAGTTTAGCATCAGCAACTGATCAGGTTCGTTGCTGATGCAAAACTTATTGCCATTGGCCTGTACAATCCATTACACTGTAACATTCCCAGAATTTGCATTTAGATTCAATTGCAACATTTGAAAATCCACTATCATTTCATCTGACAAGTGGATTTTGCCACTGTAAATAGACACTGTAATAGTTGTTAACAAAGCAGATGGCTTTTATGGAATCTGAGAGAGCAGGTATTCAGATATGCCATGCATCTTAACCTAACATGTATACTTAACCTAACCTAACATGTGTACTTAACCTAACCTAACATGTCTACTTAATCTAACCTAACCTAACATGTCTACCTAACCTAGAGCAAATAACCCTAGGAGATTTCTTGGTTAAACTTAGACACTTGTCTTAGGCAGCCTTGCCATATGGCCTTGGCACATGCACATCTAAGCCCCCCCCCCCCCCCCCCCTCTTGAAGCCTTTGCTTTTGCCCCTTCTTTGCCCCCAAATAAAAAGAGAAGGGCAAAAGTGGCACATCATCATCCTTTTTTGAGCACATGTTGGCAATTTCAGTAGCTACAAGTTTAACCAGGTGTAAATAAGGAGTTTTTAAAGCTTTTTTTTAAATTTACAAGGGGTAAATTTTAAAACCCATTTTTAAAAATCATATTAGGGTTTAGTTTTTTCTATAAAATATTCAATTCTAGGGTTTAGTTTAGTTTTTTTTTTTTTTGGGGAGGGGGGGGGTTTAGCATTTTGAGATCTCTGAATTTTTGGGCTTTAATATGTTGTGCTCTTTTATTTTGTGAATGTAAAGTGTGCAACAAGTATTAATTCTTTATATTTGTATTTCATAATTGGTGTTTGCAATTTGAATTCAATGATGATTGACATTTTTTATATTTAAATATGTGTTGAGGTTTTGAGAAATAATTGTCATAAGAGGTGGAGATTGATTAAATTGAAAAATTTATTTTTTGAAGTTCGAAGTACCATTCATCTTCCATGTAATGTGTTTTTTTAGAAATTAAAATAAAAATATAATACATACCAAACATGTACATGCATAAAATAAAATAAAAGCTTTTTTTTAATTAAAATTTTGATCAACCCTAACCTTAATACATATTTTTATATTAAAAATACATTTTTATTTTACATCATACAAAGATAAATTCAAAATAGTTAAACAAAAAATCACTTCAAAAACAACCTTAATGTGTACACATACACAAAGATTTGAAATCCAAAAATAAAAATCCAAAAGTTCATGAAAATAACTTTAACCTTAAATACATATCAATGTAAGAAGAATTGTTGGAGTCCAAGTGTTGAAAAACAAAATTGAATTTTTACCCTCTAAAAAGTCTCAATTAATATCCTACACAATTGGTGATTGTTTAAAATCCGGGGTGCAATTGCAGTGGTTGCTATAGCCTAGGTTGTCAACCACAATTGTGAGGCTCCACATCCTTGCCTAGGGGCTTTAGCAAGGGGCAAAGGGGGAGGTTGTTGTTCTAGCCCCCCATTTGCCCCTTTAAGTTGTGCATGTGCCCAACCTAATAGTCCAATAAACCCCTCCAAATGAGGTTCTAGGCCTTTTGGATATTTCAATTAATGCCATTAAAAGTAGCGTTGTTCATTTCTATCAAGATTGCCTTTCACACAAGGTTATGCCGCTCAATAGTAACCAAAACCCTACATATTTTTAAAACATGCCTTGGCACTTCAATAACAAAAAAGTTTTGATTCCAATGCATTGGTGATCAAATGAATGAACTCTCAAGCATTTTGGGCTTCCATGCATTCCTAGAATTTATCCTAAAACAATTTAGGATCAAGGGAGTGACCTCTCTCAAGGTTTTCGGGCTTGCATGCATTTGCAAATCCTATGGAACATAGATTCATTTGATTCTCCACATAACACACTTGTTTTGTTAATCATGTTGTCCACTTTTGTTTTCCAAGCATTGAATGCAACGATCTTGTTCAACATTACCCACATAAAAAACCCCACCTTTTTCTTATTGTGTTGTTTATGTCATGTTCAATGTAACTTAAAGCTCAGGGGGAGCACACTAGCCCATCTTCCTTTCTTTAATGGGGGGAAGTTTGATTCTTGTGGTTTAATCACATGTATGAATGCCTTCAATGCCTTCAAAAAGGTACATGGTTGTTACTTTCTAAGCCCCCCCATCCAATCTTTAACTAGGCACCTATTATCATGCAAGCTTAACACCTTCCCCCATCTTGTTGCCAATTTGGTCGCAATTGTAATGTATGCCATTTCTTTTTTCATGGGCGTACCAAATGTATCCTTTGTTTCCTTAATGGAGGCAAACCTACTTTTAAACGAAACCCAAACATTTGTGACTATTTGCCATCCTACCAACGATAAAGTTGATGCCCCGCTTCTTGAGAATCATTCTTGCCATGGTTGCCCTATTTTGTTCCACTAGAAGTTAATCACCAATATGTGTTTAAAGTATGAAAAGCTTTTTCTTCCAATTGTTTTACCAGTTTTGCTCATGCCTTTTCTATCTTGTTCCAAATATACAACCTAAGAGCCCTCTTGTGTTCATGTTGTAGTGATTATTTGAGGTTAATTGACCACTATCATAAATTTATAAGCTTCATGGGTTTGTTTCAAATCCATGCAAAATCTATTATTTCGTGGGTTCGTGTTGTTTAAACATGATTGTCATACATTATTTAAACATGGATGGCATGTGCATGATTTTTGTGTGTAAACAACACGAATAGACATACAAAATTTGTGTTTAAACAATATGAACAAGCATATGACATTTGTGTCTACAAAATGCACATGACATTGATGTTCAAACAATACAAGTAGATGAATGACATTTGTGTCTATTCCATACAAACCTACGAAAAGCAAAATTTGCATGACTATTATTACCAAACTGTGACCCATGAAGTTTGTGATGACTTGTCACCTCTATGTGGTTGACATTTTTTTAATTGGTAACAAATATAATTTTAGAGGTTTGATTATTCAACTTCAATTGCATGTATAATCCATTTGGTCAATAATGTTTTCATCGCTTCTATTGGGTCAATTAGGCCTAATCCACTTGCATCTTTTTCTCACAACATTAACTCCATGCAACAAAAGTTGTGAAACAACTTAAACTACATGTAACTAATTAGTAACCATTTAATTATGTTAATTTTCTTTTTTTGTCTCAACCCATATGTTGACAAAGTACCACGAGGATGATAAGAAAATGTAATTTACCACAATTGTCCTTCTAGCCATTAAAAATTTGGTTTATACCCAATACTTGAACTTGCATTTCACCTTGTTTAGTAATAAGTTAACAACATAGTGTAACAAAAAAAGGAAGCTACATACATGGCTTGATTACTACTAAATGTTAATATGAATTCAAAGCACAAAATGTATGAAAATTAACAGAGCCTATGAATACTTTCTAACTTTTTACCAAGCCCCATAATTTCTAGCTTGTTACAAATTCAAACTTTATATAAGAATCATCTACTTGCATTCATCTTTATCTCTACTAAAATTGGTTTAAATTATCAATAATACATGATTTAGATGGTGGGTTTGGTATATCAGACTATTGTGGACTTTCTTTTTAAGCTAGCATGGTTTCACTTGACATCAACATGACCAACATTACTACCCCCCATCCAAGACTATCCACAACTTCACACAAGCAAATTTAACAAGACTAGGTTGAACAATATCACTATTGACATTTTTCCTTTCCCTCAAATTGTATAACAATGCACAACCCACAATCTTGGAATTCCCAACAAATTGGGTGTCTTTCCCAAATGTGTCTCCTTAAAGTTTTTTAATCCAAATCCCAAAATCAACCAAACTACATGTCAATGTTTTTTTTAGAGTAGCCTATTGTCCATTAGTGATCTTCATCAATTTCACCAATTTCCACCTACTTTATTCATGTACATGTTTCTACCATAATCTATCCTTTTGACTCCTTGCGCAATGAAAGAAAACATGAGTAAAAAACATACTTAAAAACACAATTATTGGGCATTCTTCCTAATAGTTCCCCACAAGAAAACTAAACATAACTTCTACCCAATTGTAATGCATCCACACAATAACTAGCAAGAACTTGTGTACTTAATTTTCCATAGTTTGCCATTTATCCCTTCCATCACACACGCACCCTCCAAAAACTACCTAAGAAACATCTCATTGATCCCACCATTGCCAAAATTCATCAAAGGCATCACAACAAACAACTTTAACTCCTCCTTCTTCACAACATCACTTGAGCAAAGCAAAACTACATAATTTTTCAACTCCATTAACTTACAACAAACAAACACTCACACTCATAAATACATCAATTATTCATTTTTTTGTTGTTATTTTATTTCAATTACAAGGTTCAATATCTCATCCAGTAAATATTCATTCCAAAGATAAACACATCCACCTCCATTTCATCCTTCAATAGATTGAATCCATAGTCAAACCAAGAGGTGTCCTTAATCATTTGGAAACCATTTCAAATGGTGCCCAAGTCCATCTCAAGGAATGAATCCAACTTGTTTTATTTCTCTTCTATTGCCTAACTAGAATGCCATTGATTTTTCATTATTGAACTTGAGACCAGATGTTCGATAAAACAATTATAATACTTGTGATAACTTCAAGATGTATTATCAAGAAGCCCTAACATTGAAACTAGTGTCATTTGCATATTCCAATATTAACTATTGATTCCTAGGCTTGGGAAGGAGAATATTTCATATTCTACCTTCTTATTGGTCTTTCTTAACTAGGGCATTGAATATTTTCCCCATATTCAATAACAAGTATGGGGCTTAATAAGCACCAAACCCCTTTTCCAGTGAGAACCTCTTGAAACAATTTATCTTTGATTTTCCCCTTTGTTCCAATGAAAAGGATCCTGATTTTGGAGATGAATTCCTCTAGAATACTTAGCTTTCCCACGTAATCAAATAGAAAATCTCACTTTACCTTGTTACAAGTTTTTAAAAAATCAAAATTGAAAAAAGTCATGGTTTGTTTCAAAAAAATTATTTTTAATATATTGATACATAGATCTTCAATTTTTGAAATCGATTTAATGAATAAAAATGCCTAAAAAAACTTTTAAAATAGTTGTAACCATTGCCTTAATAATGTAAAAAGATTAATACCTATTTATTTTTGGAAATTTTCAATACTTGTCTACTTTTTTTTTTGGCAAATGTTTAAAATAATATTTAATGTAATAATATTTTAAAAATTCAGATTATTATTATTATTATTTGAAAGATGTCAACAATATATATTTTTGAAAACAGAGGTTAAGGGGGTGAGTTTGAATTGTTTACCTTTCTCCTTAGCATCAAATTTTGACTTTTATGATCAATGAATTCCTTCATTAGTTAAATTCCTAATTAACTAACCTTTGATTTCATCACACATATTTTTGTTGATGTCATCAATTGGCTTACCCCCTCTTTCATTAACCTTATTTGTTTTATCAACTATTGATGATTGCTCCCCGCCACCAAGATTTATTTTTCTATCTTTACCCTTAACATTTTGAAGAGAAGGATAATCTTTGATTTGATGCAATGGGTCCAAGTAAAACCTATATTGATTCGCAAATAATCATAATCAATTAACATTGACATTGTTGCACAAGTGATTTCATTTTGAACTTCCAAAGCAATTTCCCATCCTCTCGTGGTTTTGAGCATTATGCATAATCTTTGCTTAAAAATCTAGGTTGTTTCTTTATTGAATTGAAGAAAGTCCTTTGAAGTCAATAATTCCAACACCTCTAAACTTTATCAAAACTTCCAAACAATTACCCATGTTGAGGTTTTCATCCCTTTTAGTCAATCCAAGTTAACACCCAACAATATAAGATGCATAAACCCTAGCTTGTCCTAAACATGGTCAACATCAACACCTTTTGAACTATGTTTGATCTATTTGTGTTTAATAAGATGAAACCTTTTCTCAACAAGGATTCAAAAACCACCTTATCATCCATGATTTTTGGTTGGAGTGAACTAACCAAGAGTTGAAGGCTAACAATCATGATTTGTCTCTTGTGAAGCGTGTGATTAACATATGGGCCTAAAGATATGCCATTAACTACATCCTAATTAATTTTTATCAATCATTTTTTGTTTTTCAATAGGAAGCTCATGTAACTCCTTGAAAATCGTGATCGCAAAATCCCATATCGAATAACTTTGGTGCCATTGATGAAGAAGCTTTCCCTCTATTTGACAACCCAAGATCTCTTCTAACCCCTTTGGCATTGTAGCTCCCATTTTTGCGACCAAAGGATTTGTGCAGTTCCTACCTTGGTTCAAACACATGCAATCTACAAATGTACCATTGGATGGTCATTGCACCATTGACCAAAATCAACATTGAAAATACCAAAAACCTACACAAACATGCATGCTCTTAACACCGCCTCAAACTTCTACATAAGCATACCTTCCAAGCTTTCTCATTGTCGCAACCCCACTTGTGTTTTAGAGCATGGGTTAAAAAAGTGCACTTTAACTTAATAGGCATTATTTTATATGTCTTTTCAGCTTGGTTAAGAACGGTTTCTTCAAGTAGGTCAGAAAGCCGTGTTTTTAGGGTTTTAGCATGGCTATCTGACCTACTTGAAGAAACCGTTCTTAACCAAGCTGAAAAGACATATAAAATAATGCCTATTAGGTTAAAGTGCACTCAAGACAAATAGAAGGTAGATTGAATGTTCTTGCACACCACTCCAAAAGAAAAGATCACAATCCCTCTTCCTCAGCTCCATTCCCTCCAACCCAAATGAGATCTACTCCTACAATTTCTCCAAAGTTTGGAAGTTTCATCCATCTTTCTTTGAAGCTCCTCTCTAACTTGCATGCCCAACTATCTATGTATCAGGCCTATTGATTTGCATCCTGGGCTAGGTCAGAAGCTTGTTTTGGTGTAGTTGTTTATTTTGGGAAAGACAAGCCCCTCTACCTTGCCACCCACCCCAACAATTGCCCACTTTCTAAGGAACTTAGTGTACTAGTGAATAGAATTTTTCCATTTTTTTGGGGGTGTTCTCACCATGTTCCCAATGATGTTCCTCAAGTTCCCAATGATGTTCACCAAAGGTGTTCCCAATAACACCGCACTTTTATCCCATGTGCTTTGCCTAAAGTTCTCCCTACCTATATAGGTGGGCCTTAAAGGGAGGCACCACATCTTCACATAGATAGGCATAAATTTTCTATTTTGGTGGGCTTTCAAAGGTTTGAGCTTTTTTTCTTTTTCTTTTTGGTTTTTCTTCTTGTTGTGATGGGTCAATCAAAATGGCTCATTGCACGCCCAAAAAAACAAAAAACAAAAGGAACTTGGGAGGCACCCCCATCTATCTATGAAGGAAGGTAGTTTGTTTTGTTTTGTAGTTATGAGATCCACTCAACGAGGATGCTTCAGATCGTGTTCTTCTTGCTGTCTTTGGAAAGCTCCCGATGAGGAGGGGTGCATGGGCTTGATTCCATGATATCTGGACTTGACTTGTGGTGTCAAAAGTTCTTGAATATTGAATGATTCTTTCACTAAAAATTAAATTAAGGAATTTTTTTAATTCACACCTTTTTTGGTTAAATTCACACCCTGATCACGCGAAGAAAGGGTGTGAATTTAAAATTTTCCTAAATTAAACTAAATTAAATTGTAGCTGAAAAATTGTAGAATTGGAATGTGCCTTTGATGAAAGATCTTGATGAGCAAGGATTTAATAGAATTTATTTTGGTAAGATTTGGATTCAGAATGTGGGGAGATATTGATTTTTTAAGTAATTTGTGCCACTGAAAATTCAAATAAATTCCAAAAAACCAGGTTTTGGAAGGAAAAATCAGCAGAGGATGTGATAACACTCGGGCCCAAATGCACGGACCACACTACTCTAATTAATCGAAACAAAGATACGTCACCGCACTGTGATTAAATTGACCCGGTCTAGAATAACAAATTGTTGGCCCGGCCTATTTCTTCGATTTGATAAGGAGAAAACAAAACTTGGGTATGTGAGAATCCCTCTTTCCAAGGACCGACCTTACAAAGGTCTAAATTTGGCGCATATATTTTGTGTCCAAAACTTGGGTATGTGAGAATCCCTCTTTCCAAGGACCGACCGACCTTACAAAGGTCTAAATTCGGGGCATATATTATTTTGTATGCAAAACTTGAGTTCGTGAGAATCCCCCTTTTTTTTTCCCAAGGACCGACCTTGTGTCTATATTTCACCATATAGTTTGTGTTTGTGTTCTCCATATTCTCTTACAATGCACTTGTATCCGAAAAATAAAAAAATAAAAAAATTTGTGGCTTTGACCGTTTCTGTAAACCGCACTTCTTATTTAGCATTGGAGTAGACCACAACCCGCACAAGCATCATCGTATGATGATGACGAAAATCACCCGAACACGAAGTGCATCACATGATCCCAAACATGTCCATTAGATGATGCCGAGAGAGAGAGTAAAAATAAGTCACGGTATTTTTTGTGTTACAAACACATTTGTAATGTGAAATTCAGTAGTAGACGGGATCCCCCTTTTTTCCTCTCTTTTTTGACACCCACCTTTTTATATATAGTTAGAGAGAGAAACCCACATTTTCACACATTGTTTGTTTTCGGGGGAGAAAGAAGAGATAAAAACACTATACTTTTTAGTGTACTTTGTGAAATGTTTATTTTTGCCATCATGTGGAAACATAGGGTGAACCCTAAATCGAGTTCCCAAATTGTGTAAACAAGTTAACCTTAATAGGTAGCATGTTTGTATGGTCACATTGAGGTCACCCAAACCATCCACTCCTAACTCCATTTCGTAGTGTTTAGACTTGTAATGTTACATTTTATTGTTTAAATATGATGATTTAAACGGTTGTTACAATGTGTGTTAATGACACAAACCACATTAGTGTGAGCAACTCTTTATGGTGTAATAGTTCTTAGCCTTGGGAGGAAGGGGGGAGACGGTGGTGGGAAATTGTTTGGGAATATCATTTAAAGTATTGCATATTACAAACCTACATGCACATACTCAACACCTTTGGTGCACTCAACCACGTGCAAGCATCATCGAAATAGATCACATGATAAATAGAGATGGAAAGATATGCACATTGCATGTGCCTCTCGATCCTCTTATACTTTTGCTTTTCATAACGAGTTTAAGATTCTTGTTAACAACGAATGCACACTTGAATATTCTAGCTTAGCAATTCAACACGATTTCATGGTGGATTGGGATACAATAAAGTTATCCATAAAGTCATGAAAATCATTTTGTAAGTCTTATCTAGTTTACACACAAATGATTCATCACGAATGGAATGCACATGAAGAGGATAAACTCTTTGTGGATTGGGATACATTAAAGTTATCTGTAAAGTTCGTGAACCTTAGACCTTTTCACACAACTTCCGGTTCTTCATCCACTTATTTGATGAAAATTGTTGGTTCTTTGAAGGCATCTGAAAATGTCAAAAACCCAAAACACAAGGGCTTTTTAATTGATAGATAAATAATTGTTTTGGATGCTAATGAATGAAATTTCAACCATCCAAATGAGGCAATTTTTTCCATTAGAGGTTGTGGGTGGGGGAAGTTTGGATGGCCCTAAATTGAGCATGCAAAAATGAATGACCAATATGAATGAAACTCATTAATATTTGAAATCAATATCTATAAGGTCAAGAGTAAGGTTTGTGATAGCCTAATGACAAATGAACTATACCACACACACACAAAAAAAAAATTAATCTAGGGAATAATTGTTCAATTTTTTTTTGGCTTTACATATGTTAATCCACTACATGAGTAGCTTGTGGGAAGGGCTTCTTAGTTACCCTTCTTAAGAGTGTGAGTACCTATTGTGCGTTTGTTTAACCATGGTGGACAGACTTTGAGCTTGTGGGAAGGGCTTCTTAGTTACCCTTCTTAAGAATG
Organism: Sphagnum tenellum; assembly: GCA_963921925.1. Lineage (NCBI taxonomy): Eukaryota > Viridiplantae > Streptophyta > Sphagnopsida > Sphagnales > Sphagnaceae > Sphagnum > Sphagnum tenellum. Next base: position 27,763,354 of record OY998144.1, read on the forward strand.
TGGGTACCTATTGTGCATTTGTTTAACCATGGTGGACAGACTTTGAGCTTGTGGAAAGGGTTCATGCGACCACACTTTGCAATCGGTTGCAAAATCAAGCAAGTACCAATAAGCCAAGCCATGTTGAAGGTTTCCTATACTACTCAATTAGAAATTTGAAGGGGTTATCACAGGCCTCATAAAATTTGGCATTTTATTTTTAGATGCCAAATTTGCCAAAAATAAAAACTCAAAGTTGCCAAAATTAAGTGGTTGTCTTTATGTCTAAGTTTATGATTTAGCGGCTAGCCGCTTAAGAACTGCCATACCTACAGGGTGTAGCTAAACGTTCTTAGAGCCAATCAATGAATTGGTATTTATCAATGTTGGGCATGTATCATATTTTAGACAGACCAATCAGGCCTATATATCTTGAAGTCAGGTCCTTTAGATCAAGAAATTTTGCAGATTAAATGCCAATCTAGGTATAAATCTAGGTATTGGTGTAACACTTATTGATAGCAATAGTTATGATTTTAAAGTTTGATCTGAACTGGTTTGGTATTTTATGAAGGCATGTGGTTCATCAAAAGTGCTGATTGCATTTGAATGTTTTTCTGTAGTTCTAGTAAGGAGATTAATGAAGAAGCAATACATACATACATACATACATAAATGCCAAGGAAAAAGCATTGAACTTGAATTTCAGTTTTGGCTTTCAATATATACTTAGGACTATAATATTGAGAGTTCTTCAAGATGATCAGTGCAAGCAATAGCCATCCTCTAACAAGCTTTTTGGCTACAAATGACAAATAGGCTTTCCACTCTGTGTGCCCATTGAATTTCCAAATGTCAAAACGCTGCAAACGATGGCGGCAACCCTTGAAATTCACTTTCTGACGTTAAAATACACACACTGCCAATTTTGCCAAAATTACCAAAGAAAGTTGCCAAAATTAAATTAATTTTGGCAAAGTTGGCATTTGCCACAGACCATGAGGCCTCGGTTATCATCTTATCACATCAGATAATTGATTAAATAATTAATTGGGCCAATGGTTGCCTAATTCGAGTTGCAATGTTTTTTCTCCTCGAAATCTATTTGAATTGCCCCCAAAAAAATCGCCAAATTTTCCATATCAAAATAATAATAATAATAATTATTATTATTATTATTATTGTTATATAATTTTAGAAACTGCTGGGAATTTGGTTCCTGGTCCGGTTCTTGAAACTTTCCAATTCCGGTTCTTACGAAACCAGACCGGTTCTTAGTTCTTACTAGGCTAGACCCTAGGTACCGAAAGGGTCACAAAGGTACCTAGTTACGAAATTCCCCCAATTTTTGAAATTGGAGAGGGGCGGGGAGGGTGTGTAGTAGAGGACCAAGATTTTGTGGCATCCACCAATCAGAATTCTGCCATTTGGTTACACGGTTATCAAAACTCTTACCGTAGGTGGCAAAGTCGCAGGTGTGGGCACAGCTGAGGTGTTACTCCTTGCAACTCGGGCCGCCGCTCTCTCTATCTCTTGCTCGCTCGCTCGCTCGTTCTCATCGCAGTTGGCGACGGCCGGCGTCGTTGTTCTCGTTTTCTCGCAACAAGAATCGAGAGTTTCGTGGAGCAAAGAAGCAGCTGATTTGATTGCCCCTAAGCTTTAGAAGTATCTGTGCCCCTCGAAGCTTGCAAAATTCTTTGGTCGACTCCTGGCAGAAGAACTAGCTGTGGTTCTTCCCTTTCGTTTGAAACTGTCGACGTTTGCTTCATGAAAACAGACACCCATTTTGCTTCTCTAGAGTTTTTCGTCTTCTGGAAAATAGCTTGTGAGGAGTTACAGTCGTCCTTTGGAGGATTCTTGTAGAAAATATCCCGTAAATTGATTTCTGGCTATGTGTTTGATGCAGAAGGGGAAATAATACCTAGAGTAGAAATTCTTCTTCTTCTTCTTCTTCTTCTACGTCTGGGGATCATTGGGTGCTGCTGGAGTTGTGGGGTTGTGTGTGGGTTGGGGGGGGGTGGGGAGCGCTATTAGGAGGAGGAGACTAGAGGGGAGGAGAGGAGGATTGTATTGAGAGGGAATTCAGCTGGAGGGAGAAGGATGACAAGCAGAAGGATGCAGAGGGAGGCCGATCAAAATGGAGTCAAGAATTACTAAGCAAAAAAAGAGTTGATTTCTAGTCTGTCCTTTTGCTTGGGAAGAAAACTCTGGAGCTTGTCGGTAAGCTCATGATCTAATCTAGTTGGTCGCATTCGAAAAGCAGCTGCCATACTGTTCTGCAGACCTTGAGAGGAAGACGAAGGGAGTAGTAGCATGCAGGGATGGTCAGAGACATGGGGGGGGCATTTGCAGCAGCAGTAGCAGGGAATGAGATTGTGAATGTGCGTAAAGGACATCACCAAGGTGATCCCAGTGAACTAACAATCAATTGCCCTGACAAAGTCGGGCTTGGTTGTGATTTTGCTCGAATTGTTTTCGAGTTTGGCCTTAGTGTTGTGAAAGGAGGTAAGCAAGCCGAGTCAAGCCAAGTTTTCTCTTTCCTGAAACACAAAACCAAAAAAAAGTACATAGAAAATTCTACCATCATAGAAAATTCCTTTTGTTCTTCTACATCTACATATGGGAAGAAGAAGAAGCTCACACTACAATTGGGAAAATATAGTGCTCGAAATTGTTGGAGTTGTGCTTCCCCAGATGTAATGTGAACAGACCAACTAGTCTTTCACTGGAAGTATTTGAAAGTGTGCACCAGAAGGAAGGTGATGCTTTTGTCAAGTGATGAACAAGACTTCCGTTCAATGCTTTCAGTTGACAATACCTCTGAAGAGAATTTCGGGATTGTTTTTTTTTGTTGCAGATTTTTCTACAGATGGGAAGTGGTGTTTTGTAGTCTTGTGGGTAGTACCTAGAGTAAGGCGGCCAGTGCAGTGGTCTCTTTTGAAGAGACGAATAGAAGAGGTGTGCCCATCTATTGAAACACAGTTTACGCCCCCTCTGATTCCACCTGTGTCATCCCGCAAAGTGTTGCTCCTTCAAGTTTGCTCATCAGATCGCACTGGCCTTCTCAATGGTAGGTAGCCTTCCTTTGTTGATTGCAAAGGACCCATAGTTCCCTCCTCTCTCTATGTCAGCAAGATCTGATTGTTGCCCAATTTGTTTGAATTTTGACAAACCATTTTCACCAGATGTTGTACAGAAGCTGTGGGAATTGGAGTTCACTATACACAAAGTGAAAGTGTCAACAAGCCCTGACAACAAAGCAATCAATCTTTTTTTTGTCACCGACAATCAGGATACTCGGGATAACCGGTATTGCTCCTCCTCCTCCATTCACACCAGGGGTTCAATTGCACCATAAGAAGGGTTATGTCCTCCTCCCTCCCATTCAGGAGTGAGTGAGGTGCCATATTTTCTTCTGATAGGTGTTGTCATGTTTGCGACAGGAATAAGCTGCCATTGAAAAAAAGGGGTGAGCAAGTTGGAGACCAGCTCAAAGATTTGCTGGGGAGTTCTTTCTCATACTCTGATCTCAGTGAAGCGAGTCCAGAAACGGCGGACCTGAGTTGTGCTCCTCTCGCACACACAGTGTCAAAGGACTTGTTTGCCGATGTCATTCCACCAACAGAAACTGAGAATGACAGAAGTCGGGGTGGATCACACACCAGCCTGGGTGGAGAAGGCACCATGGTCACCATTGACAACTCCATCAGCCCTGTCCACAGTCTTCTTCAAGTGACTTGTAAAAGCCGTAAGGGTCTGGTGTACGATTGTCTGCGTACTCTCAAAGATGTAAACCTTCAGGTTGGTGTAGAATCTTTCTCTGTACTGCCTAACATATTCATCTTGTTTGGACCTGAGTCTAGTGCGGTTTCCAACCAATGCATATGATCTCCCTCAGTTGTACAGCCCTTGTGAAACCTTCTTGTTGGCTTTTGAACAAACCAAGTCTGTTAGTAACCTCTTTTTGCAGGAGTGTTGATATAGTACCTCTTCATGTTAAACAGGTGGCACATGGGCGTGTTGCAACACTTGAAAACGGCAGCACTGAGATAAATATCTTCCTGTTGCGACCAGAAGGAAGGAAAATTACAGATGTGGAAAAGCAAAAGTTGTTGTGTCGGTGCATGCATGCTGAGGTTCAGCATCCTCTTCGGGTTGTGGTCGTATCCCGAGGGCCAGACACTGAACTTCTTGTTGCTACTCCAATAGAACTCTGTGGAAGAGGTCGCCCACGTGTTCTATATGATGTTACTCTTGCTCTTCGAGAGTTGAGTATCTGTATTTTCAAGGTCAAACCTCTGCTCTTGTTCTTGAATCGCAGCTCAATGGTTGAATCTTAGGAAAACACTCTTATGCTGTTGAATAAAGTCCTTTTCATAGCTATTTCTGAAATATTTCAGGCTTATAACTCTTTTGAGAAGATAATGATGATGAATGGTGGACTGTAATTTTTTTGTACAGGCTGATATTGGGAGGCATGTTGTGGCTGACCGACAATGGGAAATTTACCGCTTCTTGCTTATTGACAGACCAGACCTGTCTTTGACAAGTAGCCGGATCCGCAGCCTCATTGCAGAAAGAGTCCGACGCATCCTCATGGGTTGAAGAGAAGGACCTGGATTATTACTTCCCTGCATCTTCAAGCTCCATCAAGGCAGACAAGTAGGAATTAGAATGGATCTTAACTTTCATATAACTTAACAGTGTATAATTGTAAGACTATTGATAGATAATTTAGGAACTGTAGATTATTGTTTCAAATTGCCAAATGCGAAGAATAGGCTGGCCTTGACAAGGTCCTGATGGCCATAGGAAGCACAATTAGAGCTCAAGCTGTAACCTAAGTATGGCTTCATCGCCAAAACTCAAATGTCCAGCTGCCCCATTCATCTTGATTCTGACTCACCCACTATGCTTTTCCTGTCTCTTTTTGCAATAAGCTACTATGTCAACTGCACTAATTTCTGTTGCTGGAAAAAGCTTCTTCAGGATCTCTTATGATTGTTGTTTTCTTTATTCTTTGAAGTAAAAAAGGTTAATATAGTGTCTTTCTTCTCAAAGAAGAAATTGAAGCAAAAAATCTAATAGCATATTTTTGGGTGTGAAGCTGCAGAAACATGAAGATGACCTAAAACCCAAAGACAAAAAGGCACAGTCCAGAGCAGAAGTAGTGATCACCTCTGGCACCCCAGATAAGGGAATCTTAATAATAATGCACATGCATTTGATGTTTATATTATTGTTATTCCTGAGCTCATCACAAGTCTCCTTGATAAGCTTCATCTCCTCTTTGATATGTATTCATTGTCTGTAAAATCAGAGTAGTGGGAAAAGAGATTGAAAGCATAATGCCTACTGAAGATGATATCCATTGATTGTATTATCAGCTTGAGTCATCAAGTCTTCAGGGGATTCCTTGGCTGTGGAAGAGCTCCAGAGGCTTGAGGATTTCCACCAACAATACAAAACACAATTGCATCGCACTCCAACAGCAGCCAAGGTCACTACAAATTCTTGTTTCAAATAAAAAATGAAGACAAATCCATTTACAAAGACAAATCAAAATGAAGTATCCAACCATTCAGACTTTGCTATGCAAAAACTCATCAATGCCTCAACACCCAAAATCAACAGATTTATTGAAGTTGTCTTCACAAGTGCAGTATAACAAATTTCATTACATGGAAAAAACTATAGCTCTATACAAGAGTAGCACCCATGGTTACTCATCCATCCAGTAAAAGTATCACCACTCATCTTTTAATACCCCACAGGATAATCACAGATTGTTGTTCTCATTCTGCTCCAAGTCTGCAAAGATTGTCGCCCTTTATCAGTGTGTACACCTCAAGTCTAACTGCAACTCTTACAATCTACAGTTTTGTCCGAGTCATCCACTTCAATCTGAACTTGGGTGACTCTCTTGTGACTGTGAAAGAAAAGAGGTTAAAGAAATTTGTGACAACAATTTTGTTGAGAACATGAGCCCATGGTAGTACCCTAATTCAAGAGTTTCTCAATAAGAAATAAGATATAGCTTAAAAGACATTTATGAGAAGAGAGCTGATAAACAAGGAACTCACAGTTGTAATTCAAGAGTTTCTTGATGAGGTACAGGTGACTCATCAGCATACGACACCAGCAGTATGATACCAGTGCTAAAGCATCCAGTGCATCTCTTCATGCCATCAATATGTATGTAAACCTTAAACCCTAAACCCTAAATATTCTCTCTCTATCTCTCCCTCTCTCTCATCTCCCCAGGCAATGCATATGTATATAAAATTTAAACCCTAAATCTTATATCTATTCTCTCTCTCTCTCTCTCTCTCTCTCCCCTCTCTCTCTAGTGCATCTCTCCAGGCCATACATATGCATATATACCTTAAGACCCTAAATGTTCTGTCCCTCTCTAAATTCTAGAGGCCATGAGCTGGAAACCTATTTGTCTTGAGTAAACATTGCACTCTAACTCCGTCAAATAAAATGAGAATACCACCCAAGCATTAAGGGTTTAGGGTTGAGAATACCCTAAACCCTAAACCTTACACTCAATATGAGATTGTCTATAGCATGGAAGAGCTCTTTGAATTTTTATAATGATGAATGAAAAACCAAAAATGATTCTAATTTTTTAACATAATATGGACCAAAAGTTCAACAAGTAATCATTGAAAGAGGGATCTTGCATGCATATGTGTGTGTGTGTGTGTGTGTGATCTGAACAAAACAAAAAATCACCAAATGGGTTCTATGGAAGGGTTGAAATTTCAAATTTCACCAAAATTAGTAAAACCAATATAGTAACTATCTTATGTTGTATATTTTTCATGACTATTTATGGACAACATACAATGATATGTTCTAGAGTACTTGATGATCAATAAATAAATACCAAACATGAAGCGCGTTGAAGATTTGTTTATGGTACATTGTTATTTTCATGGCAAACCTTTTTCTTTTTTTTTCAAGTTTTTAATAGTAAGTTGATAAACTCACATGATGGATTGCAATATTATCATTTTGTAGAAAAAAAATGACTTGTTGCATGGTAGAAAATTTAATTACAATTAAGATTAGTATTATATTATGACTTGGTTATGTTATTTTAAAGTAAATGGGCTAGGCCACTATTGTTGATTAAAATATTTCAAGCCAATACAAAAGGTTTTGGAAGTGACCAAAGAGAGGGTTTATATTATAGTGACCAAAAAAGGGGTTTATATTGTAGATAGTTGAAGGCACCACTAGTGCGAAAGGTTGTAGTAATCAACATTTGGAGAAAGTGATATTTGTGATACTAGTGTGGACAACAACATTCTATGTGCTTACCGATCCTAAGACTAAAATGTTTTACAAAATAATTTTGTGACACGATACATTGTTGCTCAATCACCTTAATGGTTAATTTGTTTTCTTGGTGGGGATCTTATCACATTCTTCAATGGAAGGATTGAAACAAGGGTTGTTGCTACTTGACACCTTGAGGTTTTGGATTGCTTAGTTACATAGCCATGGCCAAGAGTAGTAAGGTATTTTGTGTGTCATGGTAGGTGCACAAAGCATAGTTAAAGGAACACATGGTTTCTTAATGTGCACACTACATTATGATTGGGTAATACAATCTATTTTTTTGTTTTTGTTAAAATTGCAAGGCATCGATAACAAGTTGGCAAGGCTATTAAAGCCTAGGATTCCTCATGCTACTTCTAACTTTGTGTTTTGGGGTTTCAATGGGATGGGCCCAAGTGGAGCTCTTATTATTTGCAAGTTGATCAAGCTTAAGGAGTGGAATGTTACCACTTATATCATAAAGATATGCATCCAAAATATTTATAGATAACTTGGGTTTGGAAGGTTCATGAGTGATTTGGATTGCAAACTTGTATATCAAACAATTATAGTCCAAATCTACATATATAAAGATTTCATAATGAAGTTGTTGTAGGATATAATGTATCTATATTTTTGAGTCGAAGTTTTTTGCTTGGAAAGATTATTGTTGAGTTTGGTTCATCTATTAAATGGGTCCAAAAAAAATGTGACTTTATCTATATTTTCTTTCTAACAAGACAAAAATGGTCCCCATGTTATGGGCTAATGAAAAATAGAAGAAAAACTACTTCTCAATTTGATTCGAGATAAATAAATTGTTTGATCAAAAGAACAAAAAAATAATAACTTTCTTTACAATTGAACTATGACCAATGTGACAACTAAACATATTATCTTTGGTTTGCCAAAGGATGATGATGGATGTTCCTTTTTTGCACATTCCATAAAGTGGATGGGGTAAAAATAACATAAGTATTGCTAACACACTTGATTTTTTGTGATGTGGTGTGGGTTCACACACACACACACACATTGATCTAATTGCCAAAGCTTAAGGTTTTAAAGTACACTTCCCTTCTGTCAACACCAACCAATGATGTGGAGGCAACTTGCATGCATCAAAAAAAAACATTTCACAACTTTGTGTAGACAATGAATCGAAACACCATCAACACAATAAAATATGATGGTGAGATGTTGCCTTTAGTTCTTGAGACACTTGGCATTAAAGATTGGGTGCACCTTTTGGAAGCATCCAATATGGACAAAAGGTAGGTTTAACCAAGTTGAAAAAGGCATACACAATTTTATACATTATGCTAGAAAATGATTTTAAAGGGCTTGAAGAGGTTGCTAGTATTGTTGAACCTTTAAATGTTGTGTTCACCATAACCAACTTTGTAAATTTGGAGGAAGTATACATTTCTATTGGCAACATTTTGAATAATTGTCTTTTATTATCCATTTTGCAAGTATCTAAGGTAGACAAGCTACCACGTAATTGCTTCATAGAAATGATTGCAATGTCACTGCATAAAGTTCAAGGAAAAATTCCAACATCTTTATTTTTTCCATATAGAGCTATGGAATCGGATGTGTCCAATTTGCAACATAAAATGTAGTTACTTTATAATATCAACCTCTTAACACCAATTTCAAAATATGTGTGGCAATTTTCAGGCAATGTTTTTTTTAAATCATGGCATATAAAAAAATGACAAAATAAGGGATTCCCTAAATCAAAATAGTTGAAAGCATTTCAACCACATTCCCGCTATCCATGTTTGATTAAGAGAAATGCATGATTGGTGTAAGAATGGTGATCATGACCGAGCCAAATTTGCTTATAAAGAATAATCAAACTCACGCCAAAAGGACATACTATGGAACAATTATCAACCTTTTGTTATATGTGGTTGTCTAGGGTTTGGATTAACATTTGGCTACCATGAAATGGTTTGAGCACGATATCTAATACATTTTTAGCAATTTGGAATTTATTTCCTTAACACATGGTTTTCATCCTTGAATTCAAAATATTATATTTTTGAAACTTGGTTGTTATCTATTGTTAGACCTAGGGTAGTAACTTCCATCTCCTTCATATTCATTAGAGAAATGATGGTATGGGCTGCAAAACAATACCCCAAGGATCCTAAAACAAAACTCTTCCCAAATTTTGAGAATGCACAAGGTGATAGGAAGATAAAGGAGTTGATTAAACCAACCAATTTCACAATAAACAACTTGAACACTTATGTCTCAATCAATTACAAACGTTCAAAAATTAACTTGAATATTATGCCCTCGAACTCTTTTACATTAATTTCAAACTAGTAGTCTGGCTCAAAGTCATCTAGATTTGGAAAACATGAAAACTATTGTGGTAGAAAAACACTCCATCGCAAAGGTGGTGGTACTACACCTAGAAGGGGTTGTGACTCCAAATTAGGACATGAAAGTGATGGAAACATTATAAGGGACCAAGCTATTTCAAATGGTTTTTTTATTAAAATTAAATTACTAAAATGGGTAATGGGTTGAGGATTAATCAATGTGCAAGTAATGATATGCATGACCAACACTAAATAGATGATGAAATCATAAAGGATAATTTGGTCGAATCACATGAAAGTGGGGAACGTGATGTACTTGGCAAGAACCTATTGGTGATTCCAAAAAAGGTTAACAAGATATGTTACTATTTTGTACATAAATAAAAAGATGGAGTTGAACAAACCAAATAATATATGTAGTGAAACATTGAAACATTTTGGTATGGGTATGATGTTTTGCTACCTAGACATGCTGATTTTTTATTGGAAATATATGTTCATAATCAAAAATGATGTTTACAAACCTAACACTATGTTTCAAAAAACAAATTCAATATTTTTTTATTGCTACATTTTGTTTTGTGTCACATAAGAAATTTCAAGAATATTTTGATGCTCTCACACAAGACAAATTCCATGTGGATTTTAGTTCTAGGATTCCACATGGTACAACCATAAATTTAACTTGTTCTCAAACAATTTTTGAAAAATAATTTAAAACATGGCTCGAATTGCATTCCATTCTCTATGTTGAGGTTGAAGGAGGTGGTGTCAATGATGATGGATGTTTGGGTATAAGTTTGGGGCATGTTGAACTTAGTCAAATTCAACATGTATCTAGACACCTCTTGCAATTGGGTTTTAAATCACACTTGGTGAATCCTAAAAAATATCCCCAAAAAAATCAATTTTTCTTAAGCATAACAATAGGGATGACTAGAATAATGGGTCTATGCAAAATGAACTTAGTTGGATCCGAGGAAAAATGTTTATCTTTGGGATTGACAAAATTACCAACAATATTTACATTATTTGCATCAAGCATATAAAATAACAAACTTGGAATAGATTACAAGAAATGGATTTATTGCCTTGTATTAAAAGGGATACTTGGATCTCTATGGAACATATTACAAAATTAATTACAATAAAGTTGGAAACAATTATCCTTAAAATACTACTTGTGTCTACATCTTTACCATTATTAATGCCAATTTATAAGCTCCATAACAAGAGTTGCACATGGTTCACCAATTTTCATGGGTCCATTTTTGCATTGACAACACATGTACTTACTTGTGTTCTTATGAAACTCATGGTTATTTTTAGGGAGTGGGTCAACATTAGAATAAATGGGTATTAGAAAATTTTCAATATCAAAGTGTTTATATTTTGGATTGTAAAATCATATTATTGATTTTATGATTAACCTTCCTGAAAGGATAAAAGATGTCTTTATAGTAAACATTACACAATATTGTGAAAATATTATTACTGAAGGGAAGGATAATCTAATTTTTGCAGTGTCTTCCATTAAAAATAATTTAAAAAAATACCATTCACCTCACCCTAGATCATAATGTCTTCTTCAAGTTAAAATTGACACATAAAAATGGGCCAAAAGGAAATATACCAACACCAAATGGGTAGCTACAATGCCTAAGAATGGTAATTGGATTGAATTTAATGCAAATCAACTTATTAAGGTCAATTTTTAGTTGATGTCCAATCGCCATGTTTCATTAGGGGATAAAGTTTGTCCAAAAACAATCTTTTAGGATTCCCATGGGTTTTGCATGTTCACCTTTGTGATGTAATATTTATTTTCTATTATATGAATGGCAATTCATTATTAGATTGGCCAAGTTGGGTAGAACACAAATTATGAACATATTCATATTTGCAACAAGATATGTGGATGATATTGTTGGATTAATGTTGGGGATCCAAACTTATTCCTAAGTAATCCCAATATAGATGACAACCCTTTCTAGGTATATCCGCTCAACATCGTGCAAGTTAAATTGCAAGTCATAAAATATGATGCCAACTATTTGAGTAGAGCCATTGAGGCCAATTTTATGAATATGCATTTCCATATAGATCGAGAAAATAACTTGGTTTGGTTATGTAAATATGACAAAAGGAAAGAGCTTCCATTCTCTTATGTTCAATTTATCAAATTTCATTCAAACAAACCCCTTATACAATCGTATAAAGTAAGCATTCCCTAATGTTTTATGATTTGATAGGTGTCCAACAATGTTGAAGATCCCTTTTTTGAAATCATGATTTTGATTTCAAATTTTTATAGTAGTAATTTTGATCCAATCCAATTTTTGCATATAATCTTCAAGTATATTGAAGACAACATCTTTCTATTGATTATATTCAATATCAAACTATTGTACAATAGACAACAAGGTATGTCTTTTCACATGCACTTTGTAAAGACATGAATTTATTTTTTACAAATTACAAATGACTTAATTGTTGGTCATTGTGATATTTAGTACCTTAATTATAGAATATGAAGATTTTAATATGCCTTTCACCAATATAAAAAAGAGAAAATGGTTGTCAAGGACAGGTTAAATCACAAAAACAAAGGCTAAAGGAAAGGTTTGAGTTTAACTTCCAAACAAGGAACAAGACAAGATTATGTGATTCAAAACAAGAACACAAGAACTAAAAACAAAAACACGAGATGTGTAAAACAAGTGTGAAAACATATATTTATTATGCTAACATATGTAAACATGAACAAGATAAGAACATAAGAATATTAGATCGTACTTAAAATTGGTATTGAATAAACTGAAGGAAATGAAAGGTCCTACTCCTATTCATACTCCTTTGGGGACCTAGTTTAAGGAAACTCCCAAGGAGGCTTTTATGTGTGCATCAAATAAAGAAGTTTCTTGAAAAGCTTCTTAACTGGGAGTCGACTATGAGTAAATTAAAACTTAATTCAAATTTCACTAAGAATCAATTAGAAATTAACTAGGTTTAATTAATATTTAATTAAAAGTTAATTAGGACTTAACTAAAAGTTAACCTGGAGTTAACTTGAACTTAATTAGGAGTTAATAGGGACTTAACCAAGAGTTAACTAGAACTTAATTGAAAGTTAAATGGAGTTAATTTGAACTTAATTAGGAGTTAATCGAGATTTAACTAGAACTTAACTAAAAATTAATTAAAACTTAACTAAGAATTATGGATGAACATTATGGATGAATTCCATCTATTGGAAAATGGTGTCTAATGTTCACATCCATCAGAAAGGATGCATAACATTTAGGGGTTTTTTAGCCCATATAAGATTACACATTAAAAAATTATTTGATCAAACAAATATTAAAAATTAAAAATTTATAACATTGGATATTTCCACATTATATTCATTTTGAGTTCAATAGATAATATAAGGTTTATAATGTCCTTTATGAACATTCCTACATATAAAATGGGTGTTGACCTGCTTAAAATGAAAAGGATCCCAATACTTTGTTTATGGGTTATGTATAGGAAAAATGGATGGTATCATGCAAATATAAGTACAACAAAAACCTTGGAATTTTCCATGGTTGGACAATATATAATCCCATATGAGAAAAAGAATAATTTACAAGATGGGCATGATACACATTCCTTCAACATGTGTATATTAAACCCACTTGAATTAATATGTTCGTGCACAAGGGGTGGAGGAAGGCCTTTTTACTCTCACAATTTTGGTTAGGGTACAAGCTAGAAACCTATTTTTCTTGGGTACACATTGCACTTTGGGGTCCAAATGACATTTAATGAACCAATGTGTTTACTTTGCATTTTTAAGACTAATGTCCTTTTTGGGGTCCTTTTGACAAAAAAAACATGTTTTCATAAATAGGAATTTTCAAATGAAATATTTTGAACTTTTTATTTATTGTATTTATAGTTACCCAAATACCAAAACATGTTAACCTTTTCAAGTTCGTATATTATAAATTACAACTTTTATTTAAACAACGTATACATTACATCACATTTACATGTTGAAAAGGATTCATGAACTTTAAAAAAAAATTAAAATTTGATAAACACAAAATTGATTTTTTTTTGTGAGTGGAATAGATGTGTTTAACAGTACCCTATTACCACTAAAAAAATTGATGATAAAAAAAATTGTATTTTTGTGAAAATAATGTCACTAAATGTTGCTAAACATCATTTGTTTAAATCAAACTTTGATATTAGAAGTTTTCTAACTCATTTAGATTTTCAATATTCATACTATTCAATAGCACAACTTTTTGTGATTCCCACGCCATTAAAGTGGCACCACATAGACAAATGTAATAAGAATTGTAGAAAAGCTAACACTCTGACATCAATATTGGCTCATTTAAATTCATTTGCACCCCTTGCTTTTATTAGATAAAATGAGGACACAACCCAAGCATTAGGGTACCCACATTTAATAAGAGGTTGTCCATAGCATGCAAGAGGCATTTGGATCCTTAGAATGATGATTGAAAAACCAATAATGATAAGATTCTATTCTTTTTACATAATATGGACCAAAAGTTCAATAAATAACCATTGAAAGAGAGGTCTTGCACATATATATATATATATAGGTATATATAGGTCCATAATTTTAACAAAATAAAAGCTTGTCGTATGGGTTTTATGTTACAGGTTGAAATTCCAAATTTCATTAAAACCAATAAAAAAATAATAGTAATTATTTTATGTTATATATTTTCCATGATCGTTTATGGGCAACATCATATAATTATAAGCTTCGAAGTATAGATGGTTAATAAATAAATACAAAACATTAAACACATTGAAGGTTTAGTAATGGTACATTCTTATTTTCCATGATATACCATTTTAAAGAATTATTTTTAATAGTAAGTTGGCAAATTCACATGATGGTTTGTTATAAGACCATATTGTCTGGATAAATTGGCTTGTTGCATGGTAAAACATTTGCTTACAACTCAAATCAATACTACATTGTTATTTGGTTCATGTATTTTAAAATAGAATTGATTAAACCATTATCATTAATTAAAATATTTTAAGCTAGTACAAAGGTTTTGGAAAAGACAAAAGAGGGGGTTTATGTTATAGTGACCAAATAAGGGTTGTTCATACTTGACACTTTGAGGTTTTGGAGTGTTGGGATACATGGCCATGGTTGAGAGTAGTAAGGTATTTTGTGTGTTATGGGTAGGTGTGCACAATCTTATATATTAATTACGTTGTCTGTTTGTGACGTGACAATTCTGGCTTTGCATTCTATGGCAGAACCGGCCTCTGTAAAGGGCGCTGCCCAGGGTTAATACCAGGGGTTTTTTTTTCCCGCCCTTTTTCGGCGGGTTCGCTGTGTAGGCAGGTATGTTCTTCCATACCCATATTTGATTCTGCTAATTATACCCAGAACTGATGGTTCTGAATTTTTCAAATACACAGAACCGACGGGTATGTAATACCCCCCCATCACCCTTTTCCCCACATTGGTTAATACCAAGGGTTTTTTTTATTATTAATTTGGGGCAAATTTCTCAAGTAGGTCCATTGGTGAGGATTTCGAGCATTAATTAGCATTAAATGATGACGGTCCTACTCAGGCTATAGCATTTTTAAAAATAAAAAAATGGCAAAAACAAACAGTGACCGAATGTCGCGGGTACCCACTAGTAGAAATAAAAGAACACAAAAAAAAAATCTCTCTCATCTCTCCAAGTAATGAACATGTATATATAACTTAAACCTTAAACTTTATATATATATATATATATATATATCCCCTTCTCTTTTTGGTGCATTTCCCTAGGCAATACATTAAGGTATACCTTAAACACTAAACCTTAAATTGTTATTTCTCTATCTTTGGTATCAAAACCTAAAAAATACATCTAGTTGGTATACCATGTTGTGGAATCGGATTGCAAGATATCCATAGAAATATCCCATTTGTTTATGAGCACTTGGCTCCAAATCACCATGATCCATTGTTAACAAATCCTTGATCTCCCCATGCTCCACAAATAAATGTTTAAAGAACATCCATTTCTTATGTGTACTATGAGTTTTCTTGAAGCTATTGCTTCTACCTCCCCATTACTAGTTCTAAAATTGAGTAAATCTTCATCTTACAACAACAAAGTCCTTAAAGAGGAAAGGGTTCCATTGGGTCTTTAGCCATACAAGATGTATATAATCTCCATCCAAAAACAAATCATTGCAAAATGAAAGCAAAGCACTAGAACAACAAGAAAGTTCATAAGGACAACAACAATTACCATTGAAATAACCAATGTTAGGCTTAGGGTTAAGGTTCTTTGTTTTTAAAATTGTTTTTATGAAATTACACGATACCCAAAGTAGGGTTAGGGTTTTTGGAAGAAAAAAATTCATGCAATGAAACCACACAATAAATGTTACAGTTATGATTAATGTCTTGGGGAAGAAAACATTCAAGCAATGAAACTATACAACACCAAATGTTAAGGTTAGGGTTCAAGAAAAAACTATTTGTGCAATGAAGCTTCACAATATTGAATATTAAGGTTAAGGTTTTTGGAATTCATGCAATGAAGTTACACAATACATAATGTTTAGGATAAGCTTTTGTTGGGAAAAAAACATTTTGTGAAATTTAATTACACAATAAATGCTAGGATTAGGATTAAAGATTGAGGGGAAAAAATATTTGTTCAATGAAACCACACAATACTAGTGTTATGGTTAAGGTTTTTGGGAATAAACAATGGAATTACAAAATATTGTAGTTAAGGCTAAAGATTAAAAATAAAATAAAGAAGAATACATCCATGTAATGAAACCACATAAGATTGAATGTTACAATTAGTCTTTTAGGAAAAAAAAATTCATGCTATAACATCATTAAGGCTTTTTTTTTGAGGTCAAACCTTTAGAAAATTATTTAACACTAAACATTAGTCAAACAAATATTATGCATTTCTATTTGCTTGAACATAATTGATTCCAACATGTTGCTATATACGTTATACGTTCAAATTGTTGTAGTTAATACCTCAATATATGCATTCTTGATAAACATCAATAATAACATAACTTGAGTGTAAACATATATGCCTTTGCATATAAGTTTGGATTTGGGCTCCACTCTATCCACATTAACACACTAATACTGACAATGAATTGATGGAATTTTTTATTTTGAAAAGTAGGTTATATTTTAAAGAAAATAGTGAATGAATTCACAACTTTCATTGAATGCAATTCATCTAAATTCGAATTTAATTCAAACATGTTGAATGGAATGCATATTTAATTGAATTGAACACAATATTCTTTTCCTTTGGATTCATTCAGGTTAATATCTCATTGAAATTTCAATTCAAACCAAAGTCAATTGAATTTAAAATTTTCATAATTTGGTTTAATTCAACCAAATTATGAAAAAAATAAAATTCAATTGACTTTGGTTTGAATTGACCAAATTATGAAATTTCAAGTATTAAAGGCACATGTTTATCTAACTTTTCATATCCGTGCAAGTGGGTTGGTGAAAGGAGCCAAGCGGTTAGGCTTGGAATTCCACATGGAATGTTTTCATAATTGTAGAATTGATGACCATACTATTGGACCTTATACATATTTCACCTAAACAAGTTCCAATTAATTTTTTTTGAATTTTATAAATGATTTGTAAAAAAGTCATATATGTCATAGCACACATTATTTAAATACACATCCTTTCACCGTCTATTTGGCACAATATTACCAACCTATAACTATGTAGCAATCAATTGGTGATTTATTGTTTAATTGTAATACTTGTCAATGTATCACGATAAAAAATAAACAAATAAACATGAAAAATTCATGCCAAAATTTTTCTAAAAGATTAAAAATGTCATTACATGTTGCAACTTTTACATTCAAGCACTCATTTGAAATAATTTAATAAACTAGTCAATTCACTACATATTGGGTAGCAAGTTTAAGCCTTGTAAGATTATTAGTTAAATTTAAGTTAATTTAATGATCACCCATGTCCAACCTTATTTTGAGACTTGACTTTTAAGACCTTTTACAAAGTTTGAAAGTGTGGCCAAAGAAATGATGTTCCTCTATTTTATTTTTTGGATTGAGGGTTTTATGTGTCATGGTCTTGTTTTGTGAAAGTTATCTAAGAACAAAACATCAATGTTAAACATTGTTCAAATTGTTTGCATGGGTTGCTAATCAAAGGCAATAGATTTGACTTGTTACCATGTAGAAATATGGTATCTGAAAAGTAGTTGATTAGACCAATATTGTTTCCCCTTTCCTTGTTGTTTGGTTACTTTGATGGTTAAACCTAGCCTTACGTATATTCTTGTCTTAAAATAAGAATTGAATTGTGGGCTAATATTGGAATAACATATTGAGAGTGACCATCAATGTGATATCCCCTTTTGTTAACCATATTCCAAACTTTGATGTCATAAGTAGATCTTTTTTCAAATTGAAAAAAAATTGTGGAAAAAAACACACGGGGTATTTCAAATGTTGCATTAGTCATGACTTAATTATTTTTCGTTGCATTATTTGTTGATCCAAAATTTCCAAATATTGTTACTACAGTATTGAAAAAACATTTGTTTGGATCCATCACATCCTCAATGATGCTCCTTGGAATGCCCACATTGTTTTTCAATATGAAACAATTTTGGAACAAAATAACGGAAGTGCCCCTAATTTGCATAAATATGCATGGATAGGTGTGGATGAACAAAAAATCATAAATATAAATCTTGCTTTAGTGTTTGTTAGCCAAAATTTTGAAATGTTTATATATATTTTTAGGGATTTTGTTGTCCATAGAATTTCTCCTCAATTGAAGCAATGTTGAGTGAAATTAAAAGGTGATAAAAAAAACTTGTCAACATGATAACAAAACCCAATGTTGAATTGTAAAGAGGTTGTGTAGTAACCAAGGATGTGGCCAAGTTCATTAGGAATTTCATTAGGTTTTGGGTGAAATTGATAAAATTTTAATGGATAAGAAGTTTAATGAATTCATTATGCCCCTTACTAAATGAAAGCCAATTGATATGGACATAGTAATTTCATTAACACTTGGTTTAATGGGGAATTTATGCATGGCAATTGAATTTAGTGATAAATATGTATTATCAACATGTATATCTATTGTTGGTATCAAGGTTTGAACCTTGGTCTCTTTGGAGACTAGCTATTGTATTTGCCAACCAACCGCCATTTAACATTGTGATTCAAGGTGTCAAAGATTACATATGTTGCAATAACACAAATTTTGTTGACATTTATTTTCCTTTTCATACTTTGTTCACTTTTTTTTCCCCAAAGGTCTACACATGTATAATAAATAAACATACAAAATTACAATCCCCTTGAAGGAAAACGCATTTGACTTTTTAAATTTAATAACAATTCACAAAACGTCTTTTCATGAAAAAATATACTTTGACATGCAACCTTTGTTTATGCAAAATAATGCATGACTAATATATAAAAAATGTAAAAATATTTTTTTAGATTTTCAATTAATTAATACTACATAAATATAAATATAAATTAATTAACATTAATATTTCATATTACATTATATCAATAAGAGATACCATATTATTTTCTAATTATATAAATTTGTAATATATTGGTTATTACATGCTAATCATTAAATGTAATATATATTATTCTTAACAATGCAAATAATATAATGTATTAACACTATATACATTTAACATACATACATTCAATAATTTTATAAATAATTGCGCTACCATATATGGATTAATGATAAAATTTGAAAAATTATTCAAGATTTTAAGATAACTACAAAAATTGACCTTGTTGAATTACCCTAAGCAAATTGCTTCCATGAGAAGTGGACACGAACACTTCAAATTTCACCCAAGGTGAAATGGCAAAAAAATACGGTGACCTAGTTCATTTTTAGGACCCCATAGAAAATTGAATTAATGAATTACATCCATATTTTTAAATAATGATTAAATTGCACTATCACAACATAATCAATCATATCTTAAAATGTGGGATGAAAAATTGTATAATATTAATAAAAATTGAAGTATCAATGATTAAATTTAATGCATTAAATATTCATTTCATAATAATAGGTGTAAATATCTAATAGAGTTAGTATAATCTATAGATTTAGGTGAACATGTGGGATAAAAAGTTCATTTTGATTCATTCTTAAGTTATTTTGTTAAACCATAATGTAATTATCATAATTATCATACACTATTTTAAACAATAAATTATTCATTTAAGGTCTTACAAAATGCAACAAGTCCACCATGTAATTGTACAAGGAATGATGTTCAAAGTAACATCTGAAAGGATTTTGGATGTATATATATCATATTTGAGATCCTCGTGTTAAATGTTTTGATTAAATGTTAACCAACCATGGCATCATGGTTTCGAATGACCCACCATATTTTCAAGTTTGTATACCATTGCACACACTCATTCACACACCCCCACTTCAACACAATGCTTGGAAAAAATTCTTGTGGCAAATTTTACTTTAATGTGAAGAAAGGATGTGAATAAAGCTTGTTGTGATGGAAAATAAATAATATGAACAAGTTCAAAACATAATCCAAGAATATGTTGAACTAGAAACTTCAATCAAGATTCAACATAGGCATTAAACTATATAACAAGAAAAATATAATTCTCACATTTCTACATTCTTAAAACTTTAACTATAGTTCCTTCCTTAAGATTTTGGTCTATTGTAATGGTGGTCAACAATGAATTGTGTTTCTTATTGAAGAAGTATGGGCAATAGCTCATTCAAGCCTCTACCAATGCCTTGTCCATCTTGATTCTATGCATTGAATCTTTTTACATGACACCTTGACAAGGAGATAACACATCCATTTGACAACAAAAATGATAAGAACATAATTATAAAAAAAATCAAATGAGTTTTAATAAATATTATGAGCTAAATACATTGTGTGAAACCCCTATTATACATGTTAGACCCTTTGTTCATGCAATAATTTCATATTTTCATGTTATGAACAAAATAAATCCATTAAAAAGTAGGACACTAGAATCCATGAGACAAAGGTGATTCAAAATATTTTCCTCTTATGTCAAGGTTAAAAGTATTGCATCTTCTTAGAAGTGAAGTTAATGTGTTTTTTTTTGGCATTGTATCTTGAAAAGCCACACATGCCAATGTTAGTTTTAACTTAATAATGATGTTAATGGATGAAATTAGACAGTGCATCCAATTTAACTAGGTTGCTTCTTAAGGTTTAAATGCTTTTTAAATCACTCCTTGGAGCTTATAAGGATGAAAGGAGCAACTTTATTAGGATTTCCACTCTTTGAAACATTAATATGCTATGAAAATAAGATGTTACAATCAATGTAGAGTTGTTGCAATTGATGGATAATGCATTTCACACTAGTTATCAATATTTTTTAAAATTTTTTTTGTGATGGGAGGATATGATTGTTACATTGTTATTGTCATTAATATTTTGTGTTTTGGTTCTAGGTGATAAGAAAAGAAATTCATACATTCATTACATCGATGATCATGACAATGAATGTTTTGGAATGTTAAGTTGAAGGCTTTAAAAGATATCAAAGCACCAAATGTTAGATCAACAAAAACAAATGTGGTAGATTTTGTTGGTCATGTCTAATAAAAGGATCCTTATCCACAACAAGTTCATTCCAAGTTGTTGACCTAAAACTAACCATGAAACAATATAGACATTTTTTTGGTCAAAATATTTAGAATCCAATTATAAATCATTGTTATTTTTTTGGATGATTTCTCATTCAACTTCAAAGGTTATTATGGGATGAAATGGGATGAAATTTGATTTCATGTATCAATTCACTTGGTCATATGCTCGATGATATTAAAAATATGTAACATTTAGTGGAATATGACATTTTGGATGTTTGCACATTTGAAATAGAAGAGAATAATTAATTCCACATTGATTTTTGAGAATCTTCATGTAATTGTTACCAATATTAACAAGTTCAACTGTCATGTTATTCTTAAAACATTCTTGAAAATATTTGTATTGTATATACAACATGTTCAACAAAAAAAATAAAATCCGATTTCCAAACACTTCACATCCTTTTTCACATTTTCGCCAAATTTTATTTTGTATAATTATTTTACAATAATAGGAAAATTCATGCAAATATTTAAAATGGAAAAAAGTGCATGCAATCTTGTTAAAATGCATAGACATAAGATATATTTTGAAACTTAAAAATTCAAAAGTTTTCAATTAAAAGATGTGACCTAGCTAATTAAGTTTTAAAAATAAAAAAACCAATGACAAGGTTGATTGAATATAGGTAGTGTTTTAATTTTGCATGTTTGTTTTGTTCACGGGTTTTAAGGATTATATTTGCGATTTTGGCCACTTGACAAGCATATCCCATTGTCTATATTATACGCAATATTTAAACCTTGTGTTGCAAGGTTAAGCCATGTGAGTGACAACAGAGTGTTCATTAAACAAAAAAGTTTTGCCTATACCATATGTAATGTCTAGTGATTGCAAGGTGAGAGCTAAAATGAATGGTCATCAAAGTAAGAAATTGTGCACCACAAATGCTTGAGGCAATTGGTGGATTCGAAGATTTGGAGGGTAAATGAGAGGAATGTTTAGGAATTTAGTCCTTTGGAATGATTAGCTCATATCCACAATACAAGAGGACCTAAGGCAAAATAAGCTTTCAAATGTTAGCTTTTTATATCCAAGCTTTTCTTGGGGGCAAGTTACATTCGAAGTGCCTATTGGAAGTACCTCTTGGGTCCAAATATTGGGAGTACTTGCTTGCCTTAGTTAGAAAAGAATTATTATTTTAATAACTTATGATAAATGCTTTTTTGCAATCAAATTTATAAAGAAGCATGTGGAGAAATTACCTAATGTATTTGGAGGGCATTTCACGTCTATGAATAACCCTACTAGAAAAGGGGTGGATCTTAAACCTATTTAATAGGGGGAGGGAAAGTGCGCCTAGTTATTGGTGTAGGAACCCTCCGATACTTAAGAAATAGGTTTTTAGTAGGTGTGAGATATCTCTCACTCTTAAGGAGTGGGAGTAAGAACTAAGAACCCCAAGCTCAGGATAACATTTGCCTTGAGCTTTATGACACATGAAGCTCTAAGGTATGGTGTGGGGGGACAATCCTAAATGTGGGGCTGGACTAGGAGGTGATTGCCTCTTCCTTGGCCCCCTTTGTTTGGGAATGCCTCGACCTTGACTCTTGAGGCATAAAAACCCTCTCTTGGAGGTTCCCATACTTGTGTGTTCTCCATTTGTCAGGAATGCCCTCAGGCTACTGCCCTCGTGTGACCCTCCCTCAGGAAAACCCACTCATCTCGGAACCTCGCCTAAGACTTTATCGCTCACATTTGAGCTGATGAGGCACTCTCGCATAGTTCGGTTTATACAAGTATGGTTTACGAGTTACTTCCATTGTGGGGTCAGGTAAGTAGGTATCTTGTGTGGGGGCGACCAACTGGTCACAAGACTGTTGTGTTTAGGGTTTTTGGGTATCCAATACATGGCATCATGGCACATGCAATTGGACTAGAGGAAATTCCTTTGAGAAATTTTCACTTATTTCATCTCCAGTCATGGCCAAAAGGAACCCAAAAATAGAAAGGAAAAAAAGGCTCATTGGTACAACTTCCATGTATGTATGAATTCTCTTTCATTCTTTAGGGTTTAGTAGGGTTTAGTAACCACTCTTTGGGGTTTAGTAGGGTTTAGTAACCATTCTTTAGGGTTTAGTAGGGTTTAGTAACCATTCTTTAGGGTTTAGTAGGGTAGTAAGAAAGGAGGAGTAGTAGTAGTAACCATGTGATATATCCAAAGGGAGGACTTGAGTTGGGTGGGGGGTGGGGGAGATTCTTATTCCAAATCTCCGGCAGACCGATTCAAGCTTTTAAAAATATTGTGCGAAATTCCGCAAATTAACTCCCCTGTTCGGGATACCAAAGCTGGTACAACATTCATCCATCAATCAATCCATCTATGACCCCAACTTCACTTCCAAACTTTCAAAAAAATTCATCCACAAGAGACCCAACCCCAGAAAGGATTTCCTACGAAAACCTACTCTTTCAAGGAGGGTCCCATTTTCATCCGGGAAGTTGGGAGTCATTCATTTGGGGTGGTGCCATTCTCTCTCCCTCTTCGGTCGGGAGTTACTTGAAGACATTGCCCCTATGGTATGCTTTAAGTGAAGTAACCGGTTTTGGTGTCCTTATTGAGGTACCTTTTATGAGTGAGTTTTTCGAAGGTGGGACAAGTCGGTCCAGTTGCACTTGCGATGATGTCGATCAATGGTGTGGAACATCGGTTACAATTTGAACGAGACCCACATAAGAACATAGATTACCACCTGAACGGAATGGCATCATATTTGCTTACGGGGGAGCTCTCGATGTCTTCGAGAGAAGAAATGTTTCATAGCAAAGTTAATGGCCATAGCAAAGTATTTTTTGTTTGCGGTGTTGTAACTAACTTCTTGTGATTTTGGTCTCCAGGACCCTTCTTGAAGTTGAAGAAAATGGCTTTTCCTTGAGATTTCCTTCCTTATTTGCCCAAGGTCCAAGGAATAATGCCCTGACAGGGGCACCTTTTTAGCACCAAATGAAGATTCTTCATTGTTGCAAAAATTATGTCTTCTTTGGGTCTGTTTGGAGAAGGGGGGGGGGGAGATGTGGTCTTGGGGGAGGTTTTCTTATTTAGGAAATTTTTAATTCACACCCTTTCTTCGCACTTCCGATTATATGCAGATTAAATTTGAGTGTGTAGGGTTAAACCCTAAACTCTAAACCCTACTAATATAATATAAATTCCTAAGTCAAATGAACGTCAAGGTGGTGGGGCAGACACACTCAAATTTAATCTGCATATAATCGGACGCGCGAAAAAAGGTGTGAAGAAAGGGTATGAATTTAAAATTCTCCTATATTTATGTTTAAAAATATTTTTAAAAATAAATAAATTCTGAGACATAAGAAACATCCGAATTGGAAAATAAGTTAGCATCTATAAGTATTGTCAACCACCCAATAAGTTATCTTAAAGTTGTCCATATCAATAGTCATTATAAATAATAGGGACAAAGATTTAACCAAGTAGCCCTTTTTCCCAATTATTTTCTACAATTTTCAGCTTCAGTAAAAAATAAAAACCATTTAAAAATAAAATTAAAAATTAAAAATAATAATCTAAAACTTAAAGGTAAATTAAGGAAATACATTTTTGGTAATACGAAATCAAATAATTATAGCCTGAATAAGCTCTTTATTGATAATATGTTACACCCAAAGTCCAATACTCTTAATACCATAGCAACTTCGACACATGTATGTCAAATAATCAACTAATTAAAAAAAAAATCATTTTGACAAATAGAATAGTGTTGAGTATTCAATACTTACCTTCATAAAAAATAGAAAATATTAAAATTAAGAAAAAAATTAGTGTAGAAGCTTGCGAAAGTTAGTAGGAGGGTACATATGTTGTGGATGTGTAAAGAAGAGGCTCTTTGACAATTTTTGACAATTTTTGGTTTTGATTTAATGTCAATTCTGTACGTATGGTGTACTCCGTTGCAAGCATATAATATCTCTAAACACAAATTGTCGAAATTGTCGAAGCTCTCTCTCTCTCTCTCGTTTGATGGCCCGGTTCTTAAGGACAATATTTCTCACACTTTTTTTTTGGGGGGGGGGGGGGAGACATGCTTAAATTACACTCAAAGTTCATTGCAAACTTTACACTAAGAAGTCTTCTCAAGGAGCCTAGTACACAATTTTGAAAAAAATAATGTTTCGAGGGAGGGGAGGGGAGGGGACGGTTCGGTTGGTGCACTTCGGGGGTCAACCAGCACTTACACTCGTATGATGCTTTTTTTTAAAAAAAATTCTCCTCTCCCAATCCCCCAACCCCCCACACCCCAAAAATAAAATAAAATTGTTTTCTTCGCTTTTAAACATTATAAGTATCCCATTGTTGTGACTAAAATAACCCCCCCTTCCCTTTACGAACTCGAAAGGTGCTTGTTTCACCCTGGCTGGTGGCTGGGAGTGAAAAAAGTCGTATGTTGTCGGTTATTTCACCGACTCAAAAAATAATAAATTTTTACTCGATTTACACGTGCGCGGTGCCAGTTCTCACGTGTTATGTTTTCTTCAATAATGCACCACCCCCACCTGTAACTAACCCTTTCGGAACTATGATTCCTTACAAAAAAAAAATTTAATATTGCAACTTGCTCGTGTGTGGATGGATGGTGTGGGGGGGGGGACGGGCAAACTTACTTTCTTTCTTCCAATGTACTCGGTGCAAAATTTTCAGACACTAAAAGACTAAAAGACAAACAGAACATGGGATTTCACCTTATGAAATTCATAAAAGACCGTAAATACCCCTACCGAGCACTGTCCGGGTGTCAGTGTTTGGTCACACAACTGGGGTGAGGGAGGGGGGGGGGGGGTGGAAGGCCTCAATCATTGGTGAGTAAACGCATTTTGATTCGGAAGCCATTGGTTTGAGTCAAGAGTCGGACTCAATACTAATATAGGACTATTTTTTTTTGGTTTTATTTCTTTTTGTTTTTGTTTTTATTCACCCAACCCATCCCCCCCGCCCCGCCCCCCTCAATTTTTTGATGTAGCCAAAATGTGATCCACTTGGGTTGCTATTGTGTTATCAAAAAATTGGAAAAATAATAATAAAAACTTTTTTTATTTTTCAAGGTTCTTTTGTTCCCTTGGCACTTGATAATATTAAATAATCATACACAAGTGTTTTATTATTACTAACACAAAATTCCAATAAAAGATCGATAACCGTGAGATTTAATAAGAATGGGATCATATTTTGCATATTTACAAAGCAAATTTTGTGATTAGTGTAAACCTTTGAAGGGGATTGGCGGATTATCTCCGCCCCCCCCCCAAAAGTTTATTAAAAAGGCAAAAAATCCATATGGTCGGTAATTTCAATAAAATAAAATAAATATAGAAAATTAAAAAAAGTCAGAAATGCATGTGGACCTGTGACTTGCAAAAGGAATGGTGGCCCGTCAAAGACTCGGGTACCACGCCCCTACTTCCGCCTCGATTCCCGGGCCACCCTCCCGATTCCCTGGATCCTGTTTCACTCCGACCCTACCAATTTTGTTTTTGGGGAATAAAAATGTAATTTCAATTTTAATCCATTTTAAAAGAAAAATAATTTATATTCTCACCATTGATTTGACCACCCCCTCCTCCCCCGTTTTGAGCAGCCTAGCTCCAAACTCGCTTCGTCCTTTGGTTCTTTTCACACTATGGCCGTGGCCGGTTGGCCCACTTGCAAAAGTGGGCCTACCAATATGGCCATGATATAATACAAATCAAACAAATTATTGGGAAATTTTGAGTTTAAATTTTATTTTGATTTGGAAATCAAATGAAAAAAAATTTAAAATTTAAATAAAAAAGAAAAAGAGAAAAGCATGCTTTACCCTAAACCCTACTTTCTTCTTCATAATTTTATAAATATATATTTAAAAATTAATAAAAATACACGCTATGAAATATAATGGGGTCAAATGTATCATAAATTTAACCAGTCGACCGTCTCTCATGGGTGTTCCCGTTTGTAGTTTCCCATATAAACGATAGACAATATGTGTAAAGTTGTTAAACATTTTGAATAAAAACTTTGTCATGTGCAAGAAAGCGGAAACCTCTTGCGTGTCCTTTATATATTGCAAGAGTCATGTGCCATTTGTGAAAAATTTGTCACACCTTTTCCTCGTTTGCTTGCTTAAAATCGACTATTGACCTACACGTTCGGGAGCCCCGTCCTCCATCCCGAACATAGCCATTCTTTTGTCCAACAAGGTAACAAATGTATTCTCCCCACGATTCAACTTCCATGTTACACTTTCCATGTTTTTTTTAAATTTAAAATTTATTAAAAAAAAAAAAACCTTGGGTGAATATATGGGGTGTTTTTGCGCCCTTGGGTGCCTTCCGCTACACAAAGAAAAATACCAATGCCCCCTCCCCAAAACCAAAACAAAAAACAAAAAAAAACCCCCAAAACCAAATACTTCAAAACCCCAACCAACTCAATACTTCGAAGAAAGAGTGAATAATTAAAAGAATTATCAATAGGTAAAAGAAAATGCTTCATAAACCAAAGGGTTAAATTTTCAGCGAGTTTTTTTTTAACAACTACTTTTTACGTTCATTACCACGGTGGTAAGTCAGGATGGGTCTGTAAATAGTATTTTACCGCAGTAATAATTGAGTCATGTGAGGTTAAATGTTCAGAGTGTTTTTTACTTCTGTACGTGCACTACTACCACGGTAAGTAAGTTCGAGATGGGTCAGTAACTAGTACTTACTATTGACCGCAGTAATCGGATCGTATGAGGTAAAAGGAAAATGTTGAGCGAGTTTTGTTTTTATACTTTTTGTACGTTCCTTTTACCACCGTAGGTAAGTCGAATTGGTCGGTAATTAGTAATTAGTATTTTACCACAGTAATTGGGAGCGTGCGAGGCGGGTGTCGAGAGAGACGAGAGAGAGAAGACGCGTCACGAGCTTCGCCGCTGCGATCCATTTTCTCGCTGCGGCGAGCGGGCGAGCGAGCGAACGCTCACTTTCTTAGTTAGTTAGTTATTTTCTTTGGTAGCTCCGTGAAATCTTTCGAGTTCTTGAGAGTCTTCAGGAGCTTCATTAAGTTAACAGGATTTTTTAGAATTAAAAAACTAAATTTGGTTTGGTTTTTCTTCTGCTGCTTGCTTTCTGTGGTTTTTGTTTCCGGGAATTCCACGTTTGTCGTCGTAGTGCTGCTGGTGTTTCTTGTTTTCTCTCTCTCTCTGTGTTGGCGTGTCGCTGTGTCGATTCCGATTTTGGAGCTTTTCTGAGACGTGAATTGTAGTTCAAAGACGTGGAGTAGGAAGTCTTTTTCTCGGAAGTCGGATGTTTGAAAGAGGAAGAACAAGGAGAACAAGGAAGCAGCAGCGGAAGAAGAAGAAGAAGAAGAAGAAGAAAGAGGGAGAAAGCGTGTCTGGAAAAGAAAGAGTGTTTTGGAGCTCGACCTTAGCGTGAGACGAAGAGGAAGGTGATCGTCATCTTCGTAATCGTCGTCAGCTAGAAGGATGACAGGAGAAGGAGGTTGCGGAGTCGGAGGTGTGGCCTCGGAAGAGATGGAAGGTGAAACCGGATCGCGAACTGAGCGATGCGTGGTCCTGAAAGATGAGAAGGAAGAGCGGCTTGTCTTCCTGTGACAGCCACTGCTCGCCGCGCTGTGCTTCCAGTTCCTTTCACATGCTGGTAAACCCCCTCCCTGTTGCTCCAATAATCTCCTTCAATTGCTCTTTTTTATCACGAGCAGACCTGGTTCACCAAGTCCTGTGGGAATCCCAAGAGACTTTCACGTCCTTGAAATTTTCTTCTTGGAGTGGTTGTCTCCTCCAGGCTATTAGCATCAGAAAGCTTTCCGGTAGTCCTGGAAAGTGTAAGGAGATCCGCTCTGTGCTTCCAATGAGCACTGTCCTCTTGTCTGTGCTTGCAATGAGCACTGTCTTCTTGTCTCTGTGCTTGCAATAGCACTGTAGTCTGTCACTCTTCCCTTATCCGAGCCTGACTATGTCGCAGTGGTCCTCTCTTACATTTTTTTGTAATGCTAACTCACAATGCCTGGGCAACAATCAGTTTGGATCGAAAACTTTTCAGAGAATTTTCTCTGAGCCTTGAGAGCTTGGCTATGAATGGTGCTCTGCTGCAATCTAAAGACGAGTAAGGGTTTTTGAATTGAGTGATCAAGGTATTTGTATGAATGTAGCACAGCAGCAGCCGGTCATGCTGGTGGCTCAATGGGGAGAGGTTCTTTTATGTTCCAGGAATTTTAGGTCACATTGCAGCAAACATACCTTCTTCATTTGTCAAGAAAACAAAACTCTTGTGGACTTGCCATCTCTGATTTTGTTTCCATTTTCATTTTGCTTCTGTGATTTGGAATGCATCTACATGTTAGGGTCCACATGAGAGCTTTTTGCTTGTGAGCTTTTTGTTTGCATACACTTGTGTATTAGTAGTATATGTGGTGCTTCTTGGCTCACATAAATCTTACACTGTGGATGCAGGTCTGGTGAACCAAAATGCCAAAGTTGATGAAATTTAGCATTCGGAGCTTTTTGACTTTTTTTGCAGGGCAGAAGCATCGCAAACGCATGTCATTGCAAGTGGCAGAGATGAGGTCTGAGTCAGTAGTAGTAGCAAAGGTACTTAGCATAGATACAGAGCTCCCTGTCAGTGAGAGAGAAACTCATAACCAGCTCTCCAGTTACACTAGTCTACGGGACTTGATGCCAGCAAGCCGGCCCATCAGCCCAATCAAGCAGAAGAGAGAAAGCTCGAGAAGTGCTGAGAGAGAACTGGAGGAAGATGACCCCCACTGGTCAGGTGGAGGAGCACGTCCTCCGATAAAGAACCGACTTGTGGAACAAGCTGCACGTGCTTATCTCCTTCCTGCAGGAGCACAAACTGCACCTTCTGAACAGTTTTTTGCACGCTATTGGGCGAAGCTCACCAGCAGTGGCAGTCTTCATGTTCGTCCTAGTACTGAGGACCTTTACACCCCTGTGCATCATGACTCTGGTCATCTTGATAGCCACTTTGAGTGTGGCTTCAGCTGCCTTCCCAGCTTCCTCTGGGTTAGCTTCACCCACATCTTCAGCTGCCTCTTCAGCAATGTTCGACCTCAGTCTGTGGGTTTCCTCAGCGCTTAGCTCTGCACTTTTTAGGGGCTCTGAAACTTCAGAGATTTCTTTAATCCCCCAAAAGGCCATGGCATAGTCAATAAGCTCAAATAGTTAAATGGGCCCTATTGTCTCATGGGTCTTCTGGCCTATATGATCATAGTGGGGATTTATGTGCTGGTGCACATTATGAGTTTGTTGATTTTGATGTGCCTTGTATACAGCTCAATAGCTAGCAGAGGACAGATCATCCCACAAAGCCAAAGGGATTACAGGTTGCAGGACTACATTACCTTGGGGAGGCTTTTTCTGTTTTTCAGGATCTGGCAAAGTGCAACAACTGTTGGGCAAAGATTCAAAGGAATGCGATGGCATCGGGAATCAAGTGATTTTTGGAATCCAAAATTTGTTGATTCCAGGTGGAAAGAAGGCGGTTCTGGTGTGTACAATTTGTGTGATTCAGGTGTGGGCCCCTTGTGAAAGATGACCAAAAAAGAGAGTGGGAGTGTGGAAAAACTCTCACGGCTGTGAAATATCAATAGACAAACTCTTTGCATGTGCTTTTTGAGCAGAAGGTTTGGGCAAGAGGGATAATGGGTCCTTTTTTCTGACCAACAGATTCTGTAATCGGTAGTGAGGTTTGTAGTTTATACAAACACCTGAAATGTATTCAATTTTCTGAAGTAAATGGTGAAGGGGGAGGGGGAAGAGGAAATGTTCAATTCATTGGTTTTGTAGGAGCTTGATTTGTTTCTTAGACAACTTTAGTGGAACCATCATGTATATGTTCTGTTTCAAACACACCCATGAATTGTTCCTGCTGCATTATTAGTTAGCACAGGCTTCTACCTCACTATATTGTGGAGGAAATAGCTTTGTTGCAGGAATGCACACCATTCTCAAGTGGAAGAGAGAAGCTGGCCAGTTGGACAAGAAGGCTTGACGCTGGTGTTGTTCCTCCAATTGCATGACAACAGAAGCTTGCTGCAGAATTTTCTGGTCAGTTTCTGACTCAAAACCAAATCAGACTGGTTGAATTCCCTGCCTGCCATCTCCTTTTGAGCTTGTGGGAAGCTAGCCAGCTGTTTTTGCCTTGATGACCACACATGCTCATGAAGGGACGGTAGGGTCAATTGCATCTCAATTCCTGTGTTGATGGCAGAGAGCTTCTGTTTGTTGTATGGAGGAGATTGTGGAAATTTGATCTATTGAGAGTTGTATTCACAAAGATAATCTGACAAGACACATGAGATTTATTAGTCCAGATCTACTACTAGACCAAGAAGTAGTTGGCATGTAGCAAAGTTTGGATGGGTATATATGTCTGAGATGTGCCTCAAAGACCCTCTCTTGCCATTGTGCAAGTGCTACAAACTTGCTTTGGCATAAAGAGTTCAAGACATTTTGAAGAGCCCGTTTTTATGAATCCCCAAACATCAGCCGATTGTAGGGAGTGTCTTGCTAACATGGCAGTGCAACCATTGGATGGAAGCTCCCCATTTATTATCATGTATCCTGCTGCCTTTTGACATTTTTGTACCCCCTAATCCATTTTTGCACATTCTTGCTCCTGATTGAACCTCATGACTCACACTCTTCTATGTCCCATAACTTGTAGGCTTGGTCTTCCCATACAATTGGTTATGTCCGGTAACTTGTGCACTCTCATTGGTTACCTACTCCATAATAATGTGATGTTTTTCAAGAGAATTTTTTTAATGAATCCTTGAACATTGATTATTAGCACATTGTCATTAGAATATGGCATTGGTGTACAACCCCTTTGATTCAAAGATTGTACAAGTCTCAAACTGCACATGTTCTTAAGACTCACATAAAGCTTGAAAAACATCTAGATTTTAGGTTTATGTTTAAGATGGGCAAAACTCTAAACTTGAGCCATTTGACAAAGTCTGAAAAACATTTTCTAGTTATGAATCCACAAATACCGACTACTACTATGGAATCGAAAAGTCATTCGTATATGTGATGACCTCACATGCCTTGCATGTGTCATGAAAACAAAATATATATTATATAAAATCTTAACTAAAAGACTATGTATAGCAAATTGGAACAATAGGGTATAGAGGGGTCGGTGCACCTCAACAAAAAAATCTATGTTATAAAAACCCAAAATAAAAACCATGTATAGCAAATTGGAACAATAGGATAATAGAGGGGTCGGTGCACCTCAACAAAAATCTATGTTATGAAAATCCCAAATAAGAAACCATGTATAGCGAATTGGAACAATAGGGTATAAAGGGGTCGGTGCCCCTTGGGGGTGGGTCTACATGTAAAAAATGCGGGGAAGAAGGAGGAGGTGATCAAACACTTTTAGTAGTCCTCTTGATCCTTCCAACACAACACATTGAGCATGATCACAACTCATCACGGATTAGTGCTCAAAACAATGCTTTGAGCAATGATCGTAAGTTGTAACCCATTAATGGGTTGCTTGACAATTTGCATGTCATTTGCATGCAAACATGGAAGTGCTAGTCATTCACTAAGGCAATTCTTAAATAACTTTTAAATCCGTGTTCAAGGCATTGATTGGTTGAACAATATGATCGGTCATAATTTTTGAGTTTTTTTTTAAGGTTTTGAGTTTTTTTTGTCATTGGAAATGCAATAATAATCAGAAACCAATTTTTTTAATAGTGAAATTGGGTCTCTCACACAAGCATATTATGCTTTGTAATATTAAGTTACAATATGTGCTCAATGGTGCCATGGAGATAATGGTCTTTTCTGTCTCTCTTGATGGGTCTTTGTGGAACCAAGTCCCATTGTTTCTTTTTTTGTTGTGTTTTTGGCCACTTGGCAACAGGCAAAAAAATCCAATGCAAATTGTACAATACATACGAAGGATTTTTTTGAGAAAAAAAATGTGAAGTCACCAGATTTCCAGGAATTGTTTTTTTGAAATTGCAATATCTAAACAATAGGTTTCACACGGTCACCAAAATATACAAATCTACCTGGGTGTAGCCTTACTCATCGAGGATTTCGAATTGTACCAAGAAAGCACCCCTAATTTCCATATTAAAAAAAAAGAAAAACTTACTAAATATTTAGTGATGAAAATACTCAAAATTCAATAGGTCCCATAATGCAAGTCTAAACATTACAAGATCACTTTCGTGCACACCTACTCATTGAAGGCTTTCTAGTGGGACCAATAACATAGGCAAGAGTCTCCTAGTTTGGGAGATCTCAACATAACATGACAAAATAAACAAACAAACAAACAAACAACCTTCCTTCATATAAGTAGAATGTTTTCTAAGAACATGTTAATAGGTAGAAACTTTGTTCCTATTGCATTTAATCACCTTTGAGTTTGCAAATGTGAAAGGACCATGGCAATATCACTTAGACATGTCAAAATAAACTACCTATGGACTTTACTAAAATAAATCAACCTTTTACAAATTATAAGTTTTTCATTGGAAATTTGTGATAACCTTACCTATCATTTATAGTTCTTATTTTTAATTGAGGAATTTTCCCTTTTCTTTGATTACACAATTCATCATTTATTTGGAGTGAATTTACATGTTTTTTATTTAAAGTTCATTATGTTCTTACATAATGTATTAGATTATGACACTAAATAGGAAAGGCAAACATAACATTCTAAAGAGACTTTACAATAAAATATAAAGCATAAGAAGGGAAGGTCTATAGTAGAAAAATGATTTGAGATTCTTTAAAAAAAAATTGAAAGTTACATGGAAAATTTGAGATTCATTTTGCCATGGACCTTGACATAATCACATGTTGCCACATATTGCATAACATGCTATTTGGATGAAACAATATGCAACAACTTGTGGCATGCAAACCTTAAAATTTAATGTGAGCACTAAATAAGCATAATGTTGTGAATGAAACTTAAGTATGTTTACTTAAAACATCTTCTCAATTGAAATTGATTGGAAATGTAGTCCAACTTTAAATTATAATGCAAAATAAATTGTAGAGTCTTATTTAGAAGCTTAACAATTCAAATTCACCATTTGTCTACCTTTTGATTATTATTAGTCAAATGCATTTGTGTTGCCTATGCAAATTGGCCTATAAATTTGTTGGAGGATGTTTTTGTGGATTGTCATTTGCAAACAACATCCCCATGACATTGGCAAGTCCAAAAATGACTTCAACCATACCCCTTTTTTTATTGTTGATTTTTTTATCATTTTTCCTATGGTACTCAAGTTGTTATTTTCGAAGTTTCTCTTATGCATGTGACCTACACTATTCAATCATAAAGTTTACATTTCAGATATAGGACATATTTGTAAGCAATACAATCATCCTTCTTGGCATATGCCTTTCTTAGCATGAACCTTTCTTAACATGAAAAATCAAACCCAATATATAGGAGTTTAAATCTAGATGAACTCTCTCTCTTGGGATTTCCTTGCACCTTGTATGCCAATGTAAGACAACTAAGCCAATGCCTTCGTCCTGAGGTTTGTTATGTGTTTTAGAGTGTTCATGAAGTTGATTTCTTCCTTTTTACAAACTATGTGTGTGTACTTTTTTTTGTTCTTATCAATACAATTACATTTCAAAAATTTGTTTTGGAACATTGTCACAAATCTATGAACAATCAATATAATCAAATATATTTTGTTAATTGAGGCCACTAATAGCTTGTTTCCTTTTTCGTCCATTTTGACTTCCACGAAAACATTGTTGGCACCATATGCTTTCCTTTTGATACCTACATGTTTCCCCAAAACTGCTTTTGCCAAGCATAGGAGGAGATTTTAATGATAATTTTCACAAATAACTTTGTTTGTCTTTTTTTTTGTAGTTTGATTGTTGGTGATGAAAATATCATTGTTCAAATATACAAGTTGACCCTAAGAATGAGCTAGTGGAATGCGGGGCACTAGACTTCTTAAGTTGGTGTAAATTTTGGCACATTTTGTCCTAGGGGTACAAAGGGTAGTGAGAATATTGTATTGCTACAACACATTGTTTCACATTGATACCTCTTAACATAAATGAACATTTTGCCATTTTGGTCTTCCTAGTCTGTCTTTTTTATCATTTTCTAAATTGTGTTGTGGAATTACTATTAAAAGGACATGTAGATAATGTCATCTAGTGCCATTAGATCACAAGTTTGAGGAGGTTTTAACATGGATCTATTGCCCATAAATGAAGTGATCAATTCATACACACCTTTTTTGT
The DNA here is from genome assembly GCA_963921925.1 of Sphagnum tenellum. Classification (NCBI taxonomy): domain Eukaryota; kingdom Viridiplantae; phylum Streptophyta; class Sphagnopsida; order Sphagnales; family Sphagnaceae; genus Sphagnum; species Sphagnum tenellum. Next base: position 27,799,045 of record OY998144.1, read on the forward strand.
ATTCTATCAAAACTCAAAGTTCTTTTCTCTTGGGATGTCAAGTCCAAGTACTTTGTGTTATGGTTAGTTCTAATGATGTAAACAAATAGCCTTATGGAATCCCCATACATTAGCCCCCACTTGTCATTGCAAGCCATGTCATTTTTCAATAGAGATGAATACTTACTTGAATTTTAAATATTTGTAGTATTGCACCATGTAGATGTGGTAGTTTCAAACTAGTCATAGGATCTATTTTATTTAGCCTTACAATATATATATTTTCTTTTTACTTGTATGAGTTCAAGTACCTATGGGTACTCCCAATTGTATTGGTGAGGTCTCTTGCTTTGAATTTCACCAGTGGAATCAAATGATACTATTTCAACTTCTTACTTCTTTCCTTTCTACATTTGAATCCCTCTTGCCATGTATGCTCCACATGTTATTAACTTTGGAATAGGTATGTCCTTTTTCTTTTGTTGTTTGTTATAATCGTTTGAAAAAATCAATGTTTACATAACATGTTTGATAATGATTTCATTTCAATCATGAACATGTTTGAGATTGAAAGGTGAGAAATTCACCTATTAATATGTTTGTGTGTTCTTGATGTGCATAATTATCTTCAACATCACTAATATCATTTCTAAACAGGGTTGGCAAATGAGTGGCAATAGCATATTGAAGCAATGCAAAATTGAACTGCAAAACAACAACTAAATCAAACACCTAAGCAATTGTAGCAAAACAAAGCGTGGGGAAACTTCGTTGTCATGTTTAATTGTAGTGCAATTGCTTACATGTTTTATTTTTAGTAATGAACTTCAATACACAACTTTATATGTTTTTTTTTTCCCTAGTTTAACATTGTCCACCACACATAAATGATTAAACATGTCTTGTTATTTCACCACTAATCTATAATGCACCACTAGTTTTAACATTTTTTTAATAACTTTGCTTGCCTCTTTCAAGCATGATTCACACCTAGGAATCTATAATAAATCAATGTTAAATTTCTTGATTTTAGGATGCATTCACATATGTAATGTTAGAAAATATTGCAATGATGTGACATCCTAATTGGCAAATATTTTAACTCGGTGTTAAATGTGTGTGCTAATTAACATTACATCTAATCTTCAACTTAAATTTTTGGCTTTTGAGTCAATTTTATGTAAAGCCAACAAAAAGAGTCAATGTTACAAGAATGGAAATAATTGTGAGTTTTGGTCCCACCATCTTTCCCACTTACCCAAAATAAATAAAATAAAAATGGTTTTGATGCGAATGGTAGTTTTTGTTAAACACTAAGAAAGGTTATAACATGTAGTATTGCCCTAATGTGTGAATGTCCAAACATTCTTGTGTGGTTAGCTTTCATGAATATTAGGGTAAATAAGCCAGTGAGTGAACACATATGAATTCAAAGGTGGTTGAATCCACATTTTCCCTCTACTTGTAAAGCTCAAAAAACATTTATAGTCTTTCACCTAGCGCTTCCACCTACATAAAGGAATGTGAAAGTCAATGGGTGTTTGGTGTAAGGGGGCTTAATGCTTGATGATGGGTGAATTAAAATAGATTAGGATTTCGAGCTTATAATTTTTCATCATTGCATCTTTGCTTTTGGAATGCAAAGAAGTTTTGCAAAGCCCTAATTGGTGCGCCCGATAGGTTTTCAATCCCTCAAAATGAACTAAAAATGAGGAAGACATGAGGTTAGAACTAGATAGAGGTTTAGAATTATTTTTTCAAAAAAATGAAACAAATTATCATTCATCCACTTCCTATGTTTTGTGCATTGCTCCTTTACTTTTGACACTCATAAAACATTTGTAGCAATTCAGTTTGCCCGTCCAATGACACAAAAATCACTCAATTTGGTTAAGGAATGAGTAAAATGTTAAAAAATGTTTAATGATAAGTATATGTTCAATGATGGGCAATTTTACCCTACCACTAGATGTTTAATCTCACAAAATTGTAATGGTTATATCAACGATAATCCTTGTTTACTAGGGGATAACTCAACATTATGTGTGAATCAGGCTTAAGTTAGATTCCTTGTCAAATTGGATGTTAGAGATAACATTAGGTGTAGATGGGTCAAAAATTTAAATTTGTTAACATATTCTTAATTCTAGGTGTGAACACACATTTAAATGGGTATGTTAAAGGATGCACATTTAAAATAAAAAAATTGACATTTATTTATTTGAAATAAATAAAAAATAACATTGTTCTTGTTACCACATAGAATTAAGTGAGGAGAGAGAGGTTCATGTGATGTTGCTTAGGTTTGGGGTTAGCATTTTACTTCAAAATAGGCAAGGGGAAAGTTTCAAGACATATGGTTCAGACTTTAGGCTTGGTGACAAGGATGCTTGTGGTGGTGGTGGTGGTGGTGTTGTCATTGTTGTTGTTGTGAAAGGAGGTGGGTTGCATGGTGGAGAATGAAAAGTTTTTTTTTTGGTCATTGTTGGAGATTGAAGGGAAACTTGTTGTGTTTCTAAATAGCTCTTTTTCATATATCATTTTGGAACTAAATATTGTTAGAAAAAGAAAAATTTGTTTGGTGTGTGTCATTGGTGTTGTGGAGGTTTTTTCTAAGGAGAGGAAGCATTTTAGTGGTAGGAATAAGAACAAGAACAACTAGAACAAGAATTTCAAATACTCATGAATTGCCTACTACTATTACAAGCTTCTCGCAATTTTGTTGTATTTGGTTGCTTGTAAGTGGTGACAATACTTACTTTGTCTTTGATTCCACAAGGTTTGAGAGGGAATGCTCTTTTTAGTTTGTTCAAGTTTTTTACGTTTTCAAAGCACAAATAAATAAACAAAAAATGCAAAGATAGGCACATAGAAACACACACACACACACACCTAAAGAGACAAAGACATAGACATAGATTCAAAACAAAAACATAAAGAGATTATAGGCAATTTGTAGGGCCACAAAAGCTTTGAAGATAAACATTGTAGCTAATTACCTATGTGCCTCTCTATGGAAATGCTTTCATTATTTGTTTCCAATTATGGGGAACTTTTGAAAATTGTCAAGCATGCCATATGGAGGAGTGTGGTAACGTGTGTTAAAATAGTAACTCATGTGGTCAAACTTGAATTATTGTTTAATTACTAATTCTTGAAAATTTGGGTTTATAGGGGTTTAGATTAATCTCTAGTTATGCTCACACCAACTCGTTGGTTGACCTTCACCCATTGTTCATGATGATTTCTCCTTTGATTTAGGATGTAGGTTGTTATGCATTTATGCGTACTTGTTGGTGTTTTTTGACAAATGTTTAGTATTTAGCTCTATGTGGATGTTTTCTTCAATATGATTAATAAATGTATGTGAAACATACTTTAAACTAATATATCTACAATGTAAAGCATATAGGCTAATTGAAGAATCAATAAGAAAATTGATCATTAGTTGAGATGTAATGTTCAATGAAGTTGTGAAGAAAGGGTCATAAGTGGGAACAACATCTACATGAACACAGTGGGAGATGAAGAATTAATTTCAGCTCCAATTAGCATCATTATGTAGCTAAAATCCCAATTTCAGTTACCTGGGCAAGTTGCATCACAATAGTCAAACCACATAATGATAGATGTGCAACTAGTTGTGAGGTGGTTAGCTAGACTAAAAGGTGCACTAACAAAGCTAATTCGTTATGCTTGTGTTGCCACTTTTGATGATGAGCCTACAACACTAGTGAAAGCTCTCAAGAGGGAAAATGGGAAACAATGGGAGGAAGTAGCAAACGCAAAGTACAATTTTCTATTGCAAAATAAGACATGGAAGCTTGTGGAGCTTCCTAAAGGAAGAAAAACCATTGGTTGTAAATGGGTTTGCAAGATGTAATGGAAGGCAAATGGCAAAGTGGATTACTACAAATGCAACAAGACAAAACACATCGACATTCAACAACATTATGTGACTAGAGAAGTGCAATTTTTGTATTTCTCAACATCAATTATGTGGGCCAATGCTCTGACAAAAGGTCTTCCTAGTCCAAAGCACATACCATGCGTGGAGGCTATTGGACTTGGAAAACTCAAGATGTGACTGAGTGGGAGTGTTAAAATAGTAACTCATGCTGTCAAACTTGAGTCACTGTTAAATTATTAATTCCTGAAATGTTGGGTTTATAGGTGTTTAGATTATTGTTTAGTTATGCTCACACCAACTTGCTACTTGACTTCCACCCATGGCTGAATGATGTCTTGAGCATGGTCCTTGACTTCCAGGGATGTCATGCTCATAGGAAACCAACTGTGTCTCAACTTCAACTTGGGTCATAAGTGTTGCCTGTTTCTAATCCTTAACTAACAGTGGGCCTTGGAGTCAACATTGTTGTGGAAGAAGAAAAAGAAGAAGAATTAGGAAAGCTGTGATTAGTTAGCAGACTGAGTGGAGTTGTGAGTTGAATTGACCCCTTGTGCATCAATTGTGCTGCAGAACCCAGCTTAATGCAGAAGTGGGATCAACCAACAGCAATGAGCATGCTGAACAGCTCACTCAACCTCCACATTTTATGTGGTGCCTAGGATTAGTGGTTTTCGATGTTATCATTTGAAGAACATATGGCACAAAGAAGGGCACTGTGACTAGCTGCATGGCTGCATGGCAGGGGACTCTACTAAGGGTCTAAGTCAGTCTTTCAGGAAAAATGAGTGTGCAATATTGTCCTGACTTGGGCACTATTGGATTGGTGCCACAGAACCCACCTACAGAGAGACAGAGAGACTATTTTGTGGACACAGCAAATAGCCAGCAAACAACCAGCTATTGCACTGCACAACAGCCTTACAATGAGACAGAGGCAAGTATACTATGGGGTATGTAAATCAAATTAAGAACCAGGGGACACCGATCTCCCCTCTTCCACCACTCGACTCATCTCAGACTGCATCTTTGCCGTGTGCGCATGTGTGTTTGTGCACATGTGGATGAGCATGGTTAGGGTTAAGAGGAAGATATGGTTTGGAGTATTATTTTTAATTGAATAAAAAGGTGAGAATTCCAAAATGGGGTGTGAAATTTGAGTTCAGTTGTTGGATTGTTACATTACATGTCCAAGCACCCCACCAAAAATGAATAAAGCTCACTTTTGCCATCGAATAATGTCATATATAAAATAACTCCCTGTTGTTATATGCTCTCTATAACATGGTGAAGTTGAATGTTTTCACATATCCGATAGTATTATTGTAACATAATGTTAGAACTTTTAGTTGAATGGGTATGCCTTGCCTATGCTTGGGTACCATGAGTTCCCCTTTGGTTTAGGGTTTAGGACACCCGGTGACCAGCTTTATCAAGGTTGGGGAATATAGAGGAAATCCAGGCAACCTGTGGGGGTTGATGTATCAAAGCACTAGGCAATATCAAAAGCATCACTTTTCTTTTTGCACTTCCAAAGGAGAAGGATAGGAAGATAAGGTCTCACACCCTTCTCTCTCTTTTCTTAGTGTGTGTTGTCCATATGTTGTCAACTATTTGCATTTGGGGATTTGTGTGCACGATATAATATGAACTAACAAGTTTTTTGGTCATTTAATTGGTGGCAATTGATGAGGGCTTCAAGAACAACATATGTCACCACAAGCTTCTTCATAGCAACTCACTCTTGGGCCTCCCAAAACTATCTGCATGGCACCTATGTGTTGGGATGGACCTATGTAGGGAGGGGACTTAAACCCTAAACCTTTTCTAGCACTGAAAATGAGCCTCTTGACCTATTGTGATGGCACCCCCATGTACATGTGTGTTGGGACCAATGTTGGGACCCGTGTGGGAAGGAAGGGTCTTAAACTTTCTAGCAATGAAAACTAGCCTCCTGGCCTATTTTGATGGCACCCACCGACATATGTGTTGGAACCCAATGTGGAGAGGGCCTTACCCTTTCTAGCAACAAAATATGTGGAAAGGGCCTTACACTTTCTAGGAACACACATGTGGAAAGAGCCTTAAACATTCTAGCAATGAAAATGAGCCTCTTGACCTAATTGGATGGCACCCACGTATATATATATTGGGACCCAGGTGGGAAATGAAAATTTCCTTTCATGTTTTCCACATTGCCATGCACTATACCTTGTACTATTCTTCATGATCCGCCTCTTTTTTTTTGCCCCTCTAGTCATGCCAATAAAGCACAAAGTTGCCATGCATGAGTTATATAATATGGAATGTAGCCATGTGTAAGACTCCAACTTGTTGCCTTAGCTATCTAGTGACAAATGGAGCAAAAGGGCTTTTTGTCAAGGCTTTTAAATCAGTTCTTACACTAGCATCCTTCATTTATTCAAGAAAGTTAAGACTCCCCTTTGCTACATACATTTGTACATAGGAAGCTCAATTCACATTCAACTTGTTGCACTTATTCAGCATCCATCCAACAACATTAATTGCATCCTTAATTTATTCAAGAATGTTGGACTGCTCTGTGCTTAATACTTGCATTACATAGGGAGGAGCTCCATTCGCATTGAACTTATTGCGCCTGTTTTGTGTCCACCCCATAGTCACATGTTACACAAATCAAACGACAAAGAGAGAAGCTCATCAAAATCAAATATGAGAAAATTTTAAGGAATACGCATTTCTAAATGTATGTAAAATAGGACTGCGTATAAATAGGACTACAAAGCTCAAAAGTTGTCGACCCAGTAAATCATTTGTGAAGGTCCCAGAAAAAGTCAATTTGCTCTAAAGGAACAAAGAAACAACAAAGCAGATGCCTGAGACACTTGCCCTTTCTCATTAAAGTACTCCCATTGTCATGAGTTGAGCAACACATGGTTATGCTCTTACTAGCCTCGACCTGCAAAAGGCAGCTAGAAGCACAAGATGTGCAAAGAAGCCAACAATCTATTTTCCTGAATCATGCTATTTTGCTGCATCTTGAAAGTTTACTTACTCTCTTTGGGTGCAAGCTCACTCATAGTAAGTTGTTGCCCGTAAAATTTGTTGGAGACTGCATCAAATTCTGGCAAGCAAGCGAAGCAGCTTGCAAAAAGGTTTTGAGGAACCTTGTAAAGCAGTTTCCATGAATGATTAAACAGAAAACGGTCTACAATCCCTTGTATTAAGACTACTCCCTAGTGTCATGCTCAGGTAAAGGCTCTTTGCCATGTGTCTCACGAATCATTCATCAAACGTTTCAATTGAGCAGCTTTCAACAAACTTGCTGTTGATGGTTGCAAAGTGTCAGCATCAGTTTCAAGGACTGTTTGCAGAGCAGGAGGTGGAGGTAAAATTGCTTTCCGAGAGAGCTTCAAGTTTCCCCGTAAGTCCCGACCTATGCAAACAACAGAAAGCTGCTGCCCAAGCGTTAGAAAATCAGTGACACGCTCGATGCGTTGATGGGCAATCTCTGAAATGTGCAGCAAGCCTTGGTAGCCTCCATCAAGCTCCATAAATGCCCCAAAGTCTTTGATAGCTACCACTTTGGCAACATATGTGTTACCCACTTCAACCTCTTTGCCAACTGAAGCCTCCACCATTGATTTTGCCTGATCAAAAGATGCCTGGTCTCTTGCAAATATGGTCACCACACCATCTTCCGAAATGCTTACCCGTGCATCTGTCACCCTCTGTTCCAAAAGCCATCCCAATACAGCCCTTAAAAGAATGCTTTCAATTTTTAAAAACCATTCAATACATTGATGCAACCACAAAACACAAAGTCCCCTGGATGCAGAATATGAAGACCTTAGAACTTGGAGCTCTGAAATTCTGAAATCTTTGGACGGGGAACATCTCCACATTGGAGGTTAACAATGCCAGAGTACTGATCTCAGTGACTGCCCATACCCACCCAAGAATGGAAGCCCAAGAATAATACTATTGAAACTAATCCTACTATAGATATGAGCTTTTGCCATCAAGTCATATATATGCTTACCTGGATGCCTTTTACATTTGACCCTTGAGGACCAATGAGTCGCCCGATACTGTCCTGATGAATAGTCATGGTGCCACTACGAGGCATATTCTCTCTCTGAGCATCTCGGGGGCTGCATATAGTTTGCCCCATGAAGTCTATGATTTGTGAACGACCAACTCGTGCAGGTTCCAGAGCCTCACAGATGATGTGCAATGGAATACCTGCTGGCTTGATGTCAAGCTGAATTGCAGTAATGCCTTTTCGGGTGCCAGCAATCTTGAAGTCCATGTCACCGAGGTGATCCTCTAATCCTAAAATATCAGTAAGGATACGGTAATCTGTTATGTTCCCATTTGAAGGGTCAGTTACACTGACCAGTCCTACAGAGACTGCACCCACATGCTCTCGTAGTGGGACCCCTGCATCCATTAATGCAAGACTACCCCCACATACAGTCGCCATTGAAGAAGATCCATCAGATGCAAGACATTCTGATGTTACTCGCACACTGTAGGGAAAATCCTCCTCTGGTGGAAGAAGTGCAACTAATGCTTTCTCAGCCAAGGTTCCATGACCAACTTCACGACGATTCAAACCCCCAAGACGACCAATCTCATTTATAGAGAATGGAGGAAAGCTGTAATGGACCATGAACCGCTTTCTTGACATTCCAACAAGAGAATCAAGTTTTTGTGCATCATCTGGAGCTCCCATTGTGACAGTGCACAAGACTTGAGTGTTTCCCCTTGAGAAAAGTGACGAGCCATGGAGAGGGAGATATGTCCCTGCCTCACAATACAAATCTCGAACCTCATGTAGAGCTCGACCATCTACTCTTACTCCCTTTTCAAAAATGTTCCTCTGCAAGATCTGCTTCTTCACTGCATCAAATGCGTAAGGCAGAATTTTGACAGCTGCCTCATCCCCATCCGATTCAAGTATTCCCTTCACCTCTTCCTCAATTCTGCTAAGAGATTTCCCCCGCTCAAATTTACCAAATGCAGGATTCCCCATGACAGATTGAATCGCATCCTCTGCAAGGACTCGGACTTTCTCAATCACTTCTGGGTCCACTGTCAAAGCTTGCAGTGGCCGCTTTTGGTTCTTCACTTGCGCAGCCAAACTGATCTGCGCTGGGATGAGCTTTGCTGCCTCTGCATGCGCCAGATGGAGAGCAGCAACATAATCTTCATTTGTGATTTCACGTGCCTGGGTTTCAATCATAATTGTCTTCTCTGCTGTGCACGAATACACCAAATTCAAGTCACTCTCAGTCAGATCATCCATGTTAGGGTTCACAACTAGCTGACCTTTTACACGACCAATGCGCACACATCCAACAGGTCCATTCCAAGGGATGTCAGAAATCATCAATGCTGCTGATGCTGCATTCACAGAAAGCACATCAGGATCTTGGTCTCCATCTGAGCATATTACATTAGCCATGATCTGTGTATCGTAAAAGAAACCCTTTGGAAAGAGAGGACGGATTGATCTGTCAATGAGTCGACTGCAAAGAAGCTCACGTTCCTTTGGTGCTCCTTCACGCCGCATGAATGTATTAGGTATTTTCCCTTGTGCGTATTGCCTTTCTCTGTAATCCACTTGCAGAGGCAAGAAGTCTCTTCTCTCATCCACACTATGATCTGCGACAGCAGTTACCAGGACTCTGGTATCTCCCATTCCCAATACAACAGCACCTGAAGCAAATTGAGCAAGCTTTCCAGTCTCAAATGTCACTGTCTCCATCCCAACCTCAACTTTTTCTTCAAAGACTTGCCCCTTGGTTGGAAATTGACGCCAGGGAGCAGGAGGCTCTTGAAAATTCACCTGTCGCAAGGCTTTCAAGACACTGGAAACATACCTTCGGGAATCTGGAGTTCTTCCCTGCCACAAGGGTAGAAGCTGAGAAGGAGGTGTTGACACAGGGGATGGTGCCAGCATGTGAAACTGAGCACATGGACATGCCCCAGACCTTCCTGGCGCTCCCCCAGCAGCTTCAAACGCTCCTCTCAATACAGCCCCCGCCCATCTTCTCCTCTGTGCCATGCTTCTCTCTCTCTCTCTCTCTCTCTCTGCAGGAAAAGAAAACCCTAATCTTCACAACCCTTTTCTTCTTCAAAACGAAAACCCTAATCTTCACAACCCTTTTCTTCTTCAAAACGAAAACCCTAATCTTCACAACTCTTTTCTTCTTCAAAACGAAACCAAGCATGAAGAAAACGTACCGACCTACCAAGAAATTCTACCAAGAGATTTCAGTGTATTTGGATGACACTTCAGTCGCGGGTAATTTCGTTCGAAAAGGTTCCTGGTATTTATGACACTCATTTGGAAGTGTCGTCAGATGCACTGAAATTTCTTGGCAGGTTTTTTATAAGAAAGACTCATTAGTAAATTGTTATGGATAAGTTTTCTCTCCATCTTCTCACTGTTGATAGTCATTTTCGGCTCAGTCTTCTTGCCGACGATCGCCACTGACGCTACTCTCTTAAAGAAAATAACAGAAATTGCAAAAAACCGAAAATACTGGATCGCTGCCTCCAGCAACAATCGGTAAGCGAGTTTCGGGTTCGGTTTAGGTTTAGGGTTGAAATTACGTTCACCTACGCGGGTCACGCGGATAAGTTCGTTATCAGCAGGTTCGTTACATACGTAAAGTAGGAAATGTTTTCGGATCGTTCAGTTTCAAGTCCATGTAGTAGAGATCCAAGCTCCCAGTGCTTGCAACCCCCACAGTAGATGTGTGTGTGATCCACATGTGTATGTGCGCTGGAGAAGAGAAGAGGGACTTCAAAAAAAATTTGGGTTGGAAGTTTCACAATAGCAGTCATAATTGGTGGAACCCCTCATAACAGCAGTAGCTAGCAAGTTTCGATCTGATTTAGTGCTTGTGTAGAAGAGAGATCTGTTCCTCTTCCCTTGTGGATCGTGTACCTTATGGACTAGTAGCGGGGATTGCAATGAAGCAATCTCCGACATCATCAACATGCGACGGTCGACTCGTGTTTGGGAATGTTTCGTAGGGTTTGGCAAACAGTTTGCGTGAAAGGTTTCTCTGTCGACAGTCCACAGATAAGCCCGGGGGTCCCGAGTTTCGGCTGGGACGGGTAAGGTCACATAGATCGTTTGCGGCTTGGTGTGGATGACCAACATAAAGTAGAACCGTGTTATTCTAAATCCTTTGCATATGGATCGTCTGTGCTCGAGCTGTTGTGTTCTTGATCCAGTTCACGTCTTCGTTCTCTTGCCACGGTTCATTTTCACGGTCTGTTTCACTATGGCGTCCCTGAGGGATCTGTACAAGGAATGTCAAGCTGTGGTCAGGACTTTAAGTTTGCAATTAGGAAAGGTCAAGTTTAACAAATCTTTGTGCAGTCTCCTCACAAATAAATACGTGGCCTGCCTCACGTACCTTGACAACCATATATTCAGGGAGGATCGTTCAATAGATGTTCCTTGCAGCTCTTGTCGAATTGAGGTGCATCATGTCGTGCGGCCAACTGTTGGTGACACAATGGACTAAGAAGGATTGGTGGATGTCAGTGATCAACTCCTCCGATTCTGCATCGCTCGACAAAAAGGTCATTCTACACCTAAGAGCGTTTCTTGCATGTGTCAACATCTTGGTGAACATGAAGACAAACATGACATACGGTCCGCCTTGGATTCTCTCGATTCAAGCGTCCAACAAGCCTATCGAACAGACATTGAAGGCTTGATACTTACCTCGAAATTTGCAAAGCTTGGAAAACACCTTTCAGAAAAACTGGAGCCAGAGATTTCCAATCATGAACATCCATACACCATAGATTTTCCACTTGATGTTGAAATTTTTTACAAGGATTGTCTTGCAGATGGATCATTTGGAACCGTGTACAAGTGTACGTTCCTTGGAGTGACTGCAGCTACTAAGGTTTGGAGAACGAATTGCATGAACAAGGAGGTAGCTGAGAAAGAAGCACGTCTGTCTTCCAAGTTGCGACACCCAAATGTGGTTCAATTCATAGGCTATGGAGTCAAGGGAAATCAGCCTGTCATTATTTCGGAGCTCATGGAAACGGACCTATGGAGATACTTAGATGAAAAGAAGAAGAATGCTGGTGAAGGACCTCCTTTTCCACTCCTGGTAGCTATGAACATATTATTACAGATTGCAGAGGCAATGAATTACATGCATGAGAATGGGGTGATGCACCGTGATTTGAAGGCAAACAATGTTCTTATAAATGTTGTTGAGGGTCCAGATGGAGAACTTTCCTCGTCATTTGTGTAAGTTAAACTCACTTAATTTTCACAACCCTTTTTTTTTTCAAAACCCACAACTGTTTGGAGAGCTTCAGTTTGAAGGAGAGGGTTTAAAAAACTATACTGAAACCTAAGCTTCAAAACGTCTCATATCGATCTAATGAAGCTTCTCTTCTTTCAACACATAAATTCACAGCTCGGATGGGTTAGAAAACAGCGAGAAAAACAAAACCCTTAGAAATTTTTGTGACATGGAGACCGAGTGAAAACATTCAAAAAATGAAGTGCAACTACTTTCTAGGGTTTAAGCTCCTGTTTCTCGTTTCTTCATCGGACACAAGTCTCGTCCATGCATTCAATTCAATGCCCTCATCATTTGCATTAGGATTAGGGGTGAAAGTTCGAAGGGATCCGGAGAGGTTTGTGTGACGAAAGACAAGACAAAGAGATTATAAGTGGCAAAGTTTCAAATGAAGATGTCAAAATTCGGAATGCCAAGTTTTTTGGGTCTTAGCAACATTGTAAAGGGTTTTATCATCCCAAAATTCTTAGCTAGACTCTGAAAGTTCTCCCTTTGAGAGATACATGAACCCTCTTTCTGGCTCTTTCATGACTACGAAAAGGAGCAAGTTAAGTGGAGCAAGAATTTTCCTATCACTTGTTCTTGCTTCATTTAACTTGCTCTTTTTCGTAGTCATGAAAGAGCCAGAAAGAGGGTTCATGTATCTCTCAAAGGGAGAACTTTCAGAATCTAGCTAAGAATTTTGGGATGATAAAACCCTTTGCAATGTTGCTAAGACCCAAAAAACTCGGCATTCCAAATTTTGACATCTTCATTTGAAACCCTGTCACCTCTAATCTCTTTGTCTTCTCTTTCGTCACACAAACCTCTCCGGATCCGTTTGAACTTTCACCCCTAATCCTTATGCAAATAATGAGGGCATTGAATTGAATGCATGGACGAGACTTGTGTCTGATGAAGAAATGAGAAGCAGGAGCTTAAACCTTAAAAAATAGTTGCACTTCATTTTTTGAGTGTTTTCACTAGGTCTCCATGTCACAAAAATTTCTAAGGGTTTTATTTTTTTCGCTGTTTTCTAACCCTTCCGAGCTTAAACCTTAAAAAATAGTTGCATTTCATTTTTTGAGTGTTTTCACTAGGTTTCCATGTCACAAAAATTTCTAAGGGTTTTATTTTTTTCGCTGTTTTCTAACCCTTCCGAGCTGTGAATTTATGTGTTGAAAGAAGAGAAGTTTCATCAGATCGATATGAGACCTTTTGAAGCTTAGGTTTCAGCATAGTTTCTTAAACCCTGTCTTTGGAACTGAAGCTCTCCGAACGGTTGTGAGTTTTGGAAAAAAAAAAAAGGATTGTGAAGATTAAGGTTTTCGTTTTGAAGAAGAAAAGGGTTGTGAAGATTAGAGTTTTCTTTTCCTGTAGAGAGAGAGAGAGACTTTGGGGCATTTATGGAGCTTGATGGAGGCTACCAAGGCTTGCTGCACATTTCAGAGATTGCCCATCAACGCATCGAGCGTGTCACTGATTTTCTAACGCTTGGGCAGTAGCTTTCTGTTGTTTGCATAGGTCGGGACTTACGGGGAAACTTGAAGCTCTCTCGGAAAGCAATTTTACCTCCACCTCCTGCTCTGCAAACAGTCCTTGAAACTGATGCTGACACTTTGCAACCATCAACAGCAAGTTTGTTGAAAGCTGCTCAATTGAAACGTTTGATGAATGATTCGTGAGACACATGGCAAAGAGCCTTTACCTGAGCATGACACTAGGGAGTAGTCTTAATACAAGGGATTGTAGACCGTTTTCTGTTTAATCATTCATGGAAACTGCTTTACAAGGTTCCTCAAAACCTTTTTGCAAGCTGCTTCGCTTGCTTGCCAGAATTTGATGCAGTCTCCAACAAATTTTACGGGCAACAACTTACTATGAGTGAGCTTGCACCCAAAGAGAGTAAGTAAACTTTCAAGATGCAGCAAAATAGCATGATTCAGGAAAATAGATTGTTGGCTTCTTTGCACATTTTGTGCTTCTAGCTGCCTTTTGCAGGTCGAGGCTAGTAAGAGCATAACCATGTGTTGCTCAACTCATGACAATGGGAGCACTTTAATGAAAAAGGGCAAGTGTCTCAGGCATTTGCTTTGTCGTTTCTTTGTTCCTTTAGAGCAAATTGACTTTTTCTGGGACCTTCACAAATGATTTACTGGGTCGACAACTTTTGAGCTTTGTAGTCCTATTTATACGCAGTCCTATTTTACATACATTTAGAAATGCGTATTCCTTAAACTTTTCTCATATTTGATTTTGATGAGCTTCTCTCTTTGTTGTTTGTTTTGTGTAACATGTGACTATGGGGTGGACACAAAACAAGCGCAATAAGTTCAATGCGAATCGAGCTCCTCCCTACGTAATGCAAGTATTAAGCACAGAGCAGTCCAACATTCTTGAATAAATTAAGGATGCAATTAATGTTGTTGGATGGATGCTGAATAAGTGCAACAAGTTGAATGTGAATTGAGCTTCCTATGTACAAATGTATGTAGCGCACGGGGGAGTCCTAACTTTCTTGAATAAATGAAGGATGCTAGTGTAAGAACTGATTTAAAAGCCTTGACAAAAAGCCCTTTTGCTCCATTTGTCACTAGATAGCTAAGGCAACAAGTTGGAGTCTTACACATGGCTACATTCCATATTATATAACTCATGCATGGCAACTTTGTGCTTTATTGGCATGACTAGAGGGGCAAAAAAAAAGAGGCGGATCATGAAGAATAGTACAAGGTATAGTGCATGGCAATGTGGAAAACATGAAAGGAAATTTTCATTTCCCACCTGGGTCCCAATATATATATACGTGGGTGCCATCCAATTAGGTCAAGAGGCTCATTTTCATTGCTAGAATGTTTAAGGCTCTTTCCACATGTGTGTTCCTAGAAAGTGTAAGGCCCTTTCCACATATTTTGTTGCTAGAAAGGGTAAGGCCCTCTCCACATTGGGTTCCAACACATATGTCGGTGGGTGCCATCAAAATAGGCCAGGAGGCTAGTTTTCATTGCTAGAAAGTTTAAGACCCTTCCTTCCCACACGGGTCCCAACATTGGTCCCAACACACATGTACATGGGGGTGCCATCACAATAGGTCAAGAGGCTCATTTTCAGTGCTAGAAAAGGTTTAGGGTTTAAGTCCCCTCCCTACATAGGTCCATCCCAACACATAGGTGCCATGCAGATAGTTTTGGGAGGCCCAAGAGTGAGTTGCTATGAAGAAGCTTGTGGTGACATATGTTGTTCTTGAAGCCCTCATCAATTGCCACCAATTAAATGACCAAAAAACTTGTTAGTTCATATTATATCGTGCACACAAATCCCCAAATGCAAATAGTTGACAACATATGGACAACACACACTAAGAAAAGAGAGAGAAGAGTGTGAGACCTTATCTTCCTATCCTTCTCCTTTGGAAGTGCAAAAAGAAAAGTGATGCTTTTGATATTGCCTAGTGCTTTGATACATCAACCCCCACAGGTTGCCTGGATTTCCTCTATATTCCCCAACCTTGATAAAGCTGGTCACCGGGTGTCCTAAACCCTAAACCAAAGGGGAACTCATGGTACCCAAGCATAGGCAAGGCATACCCATTCAACTAAAAGTTCTAACATTATGTTACAATAATACTATCGGATATGTGAAAACATTCAACTTCACCATGTTATAGAGAGCATATAACAACAGGGAGTTATTTTATATATGACATTATTCGATGGCAAAAGTGAGCTTTATTCATTTTTGGTGGGGTGCTTGGACATGTAATGTAACAATCCAACAACTGAACTCAAATTTCACACCCCATTTTGGAATTCTCACCTTTTTATTCAATTAAAAATAATACTCCAAACCATATCTTCCTCTTAACCCTAACCATGCTCATCCACATGTGCACAAACACACATGTGCACACGGCAAAGCTTTCCTTGGATTCTTGAAGTGTTAGAGGAAGGCACCTTCTCTACCACCAATAATGTCTGCTCTAGGTGCAAAGGACCCATTATGCCTATGCCTACACATGCACTAAAGGGATGACCACTGCATGATCTACACATCCATCATCACCTAGTGGTTTAGGGTTTAGGGTTAGGATGTACATGAGCCTATACTCGCAAAAAACAAGGGGCTTAGGTAATAAACCTAACCCCTTATTTTGGGAATGCCCCAACCCTTGGGTTGTCATACTACACAAATGTGTTGACAAATTGACCTAAACCCTAAAACCCGAGGCATAAATATCTTCATTTTTTCTAGATTTGGGATCAAGTTAGCGTGGAATAAGGAAGTTAGTTTGACCCCTTTATATTTCAAACCCCTTCATGTCACAAGAGCTTCTAATGTTGTTCTTGCCAATATAACTTACTCTCTTTCATGTGAGAGAGCACCCAGAATAGTGGGCAGCAACAAACAACTATTTTCAACTTTTACAATCTTCCCATATAAAATTTTCAACGTGCCCCACATTTTTTGAGCTTTGGGATTTTTCCAGAGTGCCCAAAATGTTTGAGCATAAATGAAAACATTCCTCAACCTTTCTAAGGCATCCAAAATTATTGGGCAGCGTAAAAATCCCAAAATGCCAAAGCAGTGGGCAAGGTTGGAGCCCTGCTTCTTTACAAAATGAGGCATCCTCCTGCAGTAATGCCTCTTTGGAAATATATTCAGGTCATGAGGATGCAGATTTTTACAGGCAACCAAATGGGGTCTCTTTGTATTGCGGTTCCTCACCTCAACCATATCATACCAATCAGCTGCAACCAAGTCATATGACACAACAACCTACAACCCAGGGGCCAATTATGTTGCTGAACAATGGCAGGCACAAGCACACAGGGTCCATGCAAGTTCAGAGATGAGTGGTGAGGTAGCACATGTGCTGCATTTCTTAGAAAGAGATTTACTAGATGATGAAGCCGATGAAACAGATGTAGCAGCATCTCTTAGCCAGGAGTGCAATACTGGCTGTGATGGGAACTGGGCAGATACCCTTGAAGAGCTTTTTGCAGTTGAGAGCTCCCCTCTTTACTCATAGTTAGGGGTTTCCACAACATCAGCATCTAGTCAATCAGTTTCCTGGCAGCAGTACCAAAGCAGCTCGGATACTTCTTCAACTGCTGCCTCAGAAGAAGTAATCTCCATGTCTATGTTAGCTGAGGGAACTAGCTTCAATTAGTCTGTCTGGCCTGAGCTTGTTCTGTTTGGACCTCTTATTCCAGGCACACCCTAAACTTTCTTTATTCTCTATTTTCCATGAGACAGGTAGAAGTAAGCAGGAATATGCAGTTTGGCCTCCTCTTCAGTTCTTCGAATGTATGTAGAAGCTCGTAGAGTTCTCCTCAGATGGCATGATAAATTTTCATTGAAGTGAATGCTTGAGGGTTTCATTCTAATAGTTTAACAATCACCTCAGCTAGAGTACTGACTCCTTTGGACCTTGCTGCAGGTGAAAAGTGTGATGGAGAAAAGGAGCCTGTGGGAATAGTTGTGTGTAGCATGTGCTCAAGCAGTTGCAAACAATGACTTGCAAATGTGGCCATATTGCAGCTGAATCAGGTGGTCTCCATATTTGGTGACCCAATGCAGCAGCTTGCAGCCTAGATGGTGGAGGCCTCGTTGCTCAAATAGCATCAACCAGTAAAGGCCTGTACAAAGCACTGAGATGCAAGGAAGCCCAATTTACTCTCAGCCATGCAAATATTGTACAAAGTGTGGCCCTCCTTCAAGTTTTGGGTATATGGCAGCCAATGGTACTATAGCAGAAGAATTTCAGAATGAGAAACTTGTGCACATCATTGACTTTGAAATAGCCCAGGGTGCACTCATACAAGCTCTGGCTGCACTACCTGGGGGTCCCCCTCATCTGCAGATCACACGGGTGGATGATCCTGCATCAGGATTGGGAGGGATGTCACCTACAGGAGGTGTAGAGCTAGTGGGTCAAAGTCTTGCCCAATCTGTTGGGGTCCCTTATGTGTTCCATCCAGTGGCCAAAAATGGCACATATGTGCAGGAGTGATGCTGGAGCAACAGCCAGGGGAAGCCTTCGCTGTCAATTTTGCACTACAGCTTCATCACACGCTTGATGAGAGTGTCTGTGCTAACAGCCCTTGGTATTGGATGTTTCAAATGGTAAAGGGCCTTCATCTCAAGGTGGTGACACTTGTTGAGCAGGAAGCCAACACAAACACTGCTCCATTCTTTCCTCGCTTCATGGAAGCCCTGAGCTACTACTCAGCAATCTTTGAGTCTCTGGACATTACTTTGTCATGTGAAAGTCAGGACCATGTAGAGCAACAGTGTTTAGCTCCCAACCTTGCCAATGTAATTGCTTGAAGGTGCTGAGTGAGTGGAGAGGCATGAATTGCTAGGGAAATGGAAGGCTTGGATGACAATGGCAGGGTTCCAGCCTTACCCCCTGAGCTCTTCAGTTAACCATACAATCAAAACATTACTGGAGTCCTACAGTGATAAGTACCGCTTGAAAGAGGAAGGTGGAGCTTTGATTTTGGGCTGAGTAAATCAACCCCTGGTTGTAGCATCAGCATGGCACTAGTGTTGATCTACTAGTGCTTTCTCTGTCCAGATATCTCTCAATTTGGGTTTGTTTTGACTTGGAAGTTTGATTTCCATCTGTGTTTGAAGAGTAGTGCATGACAATAGTCCCAAAAGGGTTACTCAATGGTTGGCTTGATGGTCATTCAACCATCAGGCCGGTGACAATCCTCAAGCAGCAAATTGCAGCAAGCCTGGTGAATATTTTTCTTTGGTGCTGCTTTTTCACTCACTGCAAGAGAAACATTCACCACACTTATTGATAAGATGACAATAGTGGTTAAGTTCATGATTGAACTTAAATAAGGTTTAAAAATTTAACATGTTATATTTATGTGATAAACCATTTATACTCATTAACATAAGATTAGAAACCAAATTAGATTGAAATTGGATAGGTTTTTACTAGTGTTGGTCGGTTCTTGAATCTTGACCTGGTTCTCACGGAGAGAATTAAACTGGTTGACATGGTTGATTGTGAAAATGGGATTGAGAATTGACCTTCAATTCTCACATGAACAAAAATTGGTTCTCACATGAATGAGAATTGGTTGTAAGATTCAGTTCCCTTTTTTTTTTAAAGAACTAGATAGGTTCTCTTGAAGAACTTCCATTTGGTTCTTAGTAGTTTAGGGTTCCTAAACAATCATTGCCACCTAGGGAGGCAAAGGTGTTGTTTAGGGTTAGGGATAAAGAAAATGCATAAAAACAAAGCCTAGGTTTCATTTTTTGTCACAATGACTTTTTTTTAGTCTTCCAGTGTTCTTGTTATGCTCTTTTCATGCTTGTTGGTTATGCCCTTTGTGCTTTTGTTGGTATTCTTGTTTTGTGTTGTTGTTGCTAGTTGTTAGTTGTTATTTTTTTCACATTGTTTTTCTACGTTATTGTTAATGTTTGCATTTTTTTTCTAGCATCACAAATTGTTGTTTGTGTTATCTTCTCGTGTTATTGTTGTTATATGTTTGTATTTTCACATTGCTATGCTATTCACATTGCTTTTTCACGCTATCATTGTTGTTTATTACTCGCATTGCCTTTTTGTGCTCGTGTTGGCCTTGTTGTTCATGTTGTTTTCTTGAGGTTCCATTGTTACTCTTTTAGGCTACTGTTGTTGTTGTTGTTACATTTGTCACATTACCTTTCGTGTTGCTCTTCTTGCACTACCACTCCTTTCGCATTGCCACTCCTTTCGTGTTGTCACTCCTTTCGCATTAGTCGTCTTGCACTCTCATTCTTCTCACGTTGTTGTTTTCACAATGTCATTCTTTTTACATTGCCACTCTTCTTGTGTTGCTTTTCTTGCACTACCGCTTCTCTTGTGTTGTTTTTCTTGCATTATCGTTCTTCTTGTGCTGCTCTTTTCACATTATTGTTCCTTTCGCATTTCAAGTATCCATTGGCCCAACCTCTGTTGATTTTCTTGCACTACCATTGTTATTCTTTTCATGTTGTTGCTTTGTTTTACTTAGTTAACATGATACTTCCCCTCCCCTTGCCATGTGCAAGTCAAAACTTCAACACCAACTCGAACACTAAAGGTGAATTTTTTTTCCATTTTTTCCAATTATTTTGAGATTTTTGAGGTTTTTTTGTTTTGAGTTTTTTAAAGTTCATTTTGTGTTGTTTATTTTCATTATGTACCAATTTTTTAAAAAATCTTCTTTGTTGTTTACTTTTGCAAGATTTTTAAACCTGCGTATAAACTATAAGGTTTTTTCACCCAAAAACCCCATACCTTTTTCACCTTATAATCCCTGTAATTTTTTTTTGAAAGTTTAAGAATATATGTATCTTTTTTTTGTAAATTCTTAAAAGGTAGTTTTCATTTTGTAATTGCTTATAAATGTTTATTTTAGTCTTTGATAAGATCATATAATTGTTTTTTTTTTTCTCATTATTCATTAAGGCAATAATTCTTAATCTCAAATTGAATCAATAATGGAATAGTCTTCTGAAAGTGAAGATACATGTGATGTATTTATGAATGAAGTAAGATAAAATATGAACGTTTGCTAGAACCTGAAGAAATGAAAAGTCTTCAAACAAAAGGAAGTAGGAATCCATAAATGAATGAAAATAATTTAAAGAAGTTACATGTACAAAGAGTATATTGGAGAGGAAATAACATAAATGCATTGTGTTGGGCATTTTATTGTGTTAATGATAACAAAAAAGTAATGTAATAACTCCTCAAACTATGTATGTGTTGTATTTTTTGTCACAATAATCCAATATTCAAGCTAGGAAAGGACTAATCATATACAACACAACTAATAGTATAGTTGCATTGAGGAAACATGTCAATTCATATCATTCTAATATTTTAAAAAAGTTTGAAAAATAAGTTAACTGTCTTTTGAAGGAAGATGAAAGACAACCTTCCAAAAAGAGATCAAACATCTCTTCTAACTCTATATCTAGTTCTTTTCTTGCAAAAGAACTTTTCATGAAAAATGATGTGAAGCAAAAGCAATTTTTGGAATATTTGGGTTTTTTAATTATCAAAAACCATCTTCCTTTACAATTTGTAAAAAGTAGTTCGTTGAAAAGATTATATGTGCATTTGTGTTCAAAAATTGTCTTTCTTTCCATAAAAAAATTTCTAATGAATTTTGTTTAGATTAGTGAAAAAAACTAGACAATTATATGTTTTAACAACTTTAGTAGAATGTCATTTTGCAACTGCAAGACTTGATCTGTGAATGTCAAAACCTAAACATGATATATTTGCATTGGTGATTATTTTTTAAGAGGTGATTGGTAGCCAAAACACATTACCTTTGGTATTTTTAAGCTAATAAATACTATTAGACAAACTTTGGTTAAAAATTTGACAAAATTGTTGGACAATTATGCATTAATGAGAAAAATTATTGTTTATGTCAAAGATGAAAGATTTAATTTGTACACTATGATTACAACCATAAAATCAATTATAAGTTGTGATATGTTGGGTTTGGAGGAAAGTTTTCAGGGCATTTGTTTTGGGCATGCATTTACTAAGGCTTGCCAATATGCTACAATGAAGGAAAAAATTTGCGAAGACTTACAATATGTGTTAATCAAATCTACTCAAAGAGATTTGTAGAATTGCATAACTTGGCCAACAAACCTTGGAAAGGGTAGGCAAGACTGGGAAAAGGCATGTGTGAATTCAAGTTTTCCCCCTTAGAAATTGAATACTCTAATGAAGACAAGGTAATTTTTTTTTATAGATTTTTTTGTGTTTTTTCAATTTTTTAAAAACATATTTTAGCATTTTCTTCATTTTTTTCCAACTGTTATTGTGCATAATCTAGCATTTTCATTTGTTGCAAATTTGTCAACAAAGTTATCATTTTCCAAGAAGCTTTGCAATTCAAAGAAGCAATTATATTATATGTCATAATAAGCAAAATTATGTGAGAATGAGTGCATGAATACCACCTCCTTTGACATGTCACATTTGTCGCATTATTGTTGATTCTCTTGACCCTATTATGTTTACTTGTATTCTAAACCAATTTAGTGGTCATTGGTTATTATGTGATGCACTAAATTTTGTCATATCCATGAGTTTAAAATTCAAGGATGAAATTGATTTTGTAACCTTTGACAATTTAATGGAAGAAGATGGAAATGTTGTTTATGAGTTGTCATGTGTGACCTCTAACATAAAGAAAGAAGTTGTTTAGGTTTTGGCCTTTTTTATTTCTTTCTTAAAAAAATATGAAAAAATAAATGTTTATAATATGTTTTCTTTAATGCTAGACCCTAGGTTTAAAACTTTTTGTCCTTTCCTCACTTATTGGTCGGTGAGCAAGATAAGGCAATTGTTGAAGAATATGATAAAAAATCTTTCTTTCTTATGCTTTTTAAATGTTTTTATCATTTGCATCCATTGGTTGAATTTGAAAGGGGTGTTATTGATCAAAGGGTTGAAAAGGATAGGAATTTGGATATCTTTGATATGACAACTAGCACAAGTGAGCTAATAATGAAATTGGTCAATAAAAAGCTTTTGATTTTCAAGCGTTATCAAGTGGATGTTAAAGACATCAAGTGTCCACTATAATGGTGAGAAAAACATGAAAGCATGTTTCCTACAATTGGTTTTTGTGTTAAACAAATTTTTAAAATAGTTGCTTCTCAAATTGAGATAGAAAGAATATTCTTAGTTGGAATCCTTATTAGTCTTCAGAGATGTCATTTATAATTAGAAAATTTGGACAAATTGATTTTTGTAAGCAAAAAATTGGCCCAATGATTTTAAAATAGGTTGTCAATCCATTTCTAGGTTAGCAAAATTTATTGAGACTGATTTCGATTTAGAATAAGGGTTAAAGGAATTTGAAGGAACTTTTGATAGGGATGAAGTTGTGGAGTTTTAAATTTCAAACATTTTTATTAAAAAATCCATGTATTTTAAGTATATTTTTAAATTAAAATGATTTTAATCAATAAAAAATAATTATTAATTCTAATTTTAATTTTTGAAAACTATGAAAACTGGGTTGTGAGAATTGAAAAGGAAAATTGATTATTATTATATATGCAAGAACCACCTTATTTGAAAATTGGATGAATTTGAAAAAGTTAATCTTGATAACTTGATCAGTTTTCACTAACCCAAAATATATATATATACTTTTGTGTGTGTGTGTGTGTGTGTTCTCATAACATAATGTAAGAACCGAAACTAGTTGATTCTCACCAAAAAAATGAAAATTGCTCGACATTAGTCTTTTCGTAGGCGTGTTTGAAAATGACCTATTTCTATCCATAAGCTTCAAGCTACTTTTAACTTCAAAGTGTTGTAGACCCATGTGAATGCATACTCCTTGCTTAAAGGCATTCAAACATTGCCAGACATATAATTCCACCACTTCAAAACATAACATTAAAAAATGCACAAAATGAACAAAAGCATGATAGATGTGTAATCAAATTTGAGCTTTGTTATCTCTCATGCTTTCATAACAAACAAGGCACTCATGCCAAGACTCATTACTTATATTAATTCCTCTTCAAAGATGATACAGTTGTATCAATAAGGAGCTCTAATACAAGCCATTGCATTCAAATGGTTAGTTCAAAAGGAACACAATTAGTTGCACAAAATAACACATGGTTAGGTTCAATTAAAATCACTCAAAACATTTGATTGTCATAAATTTCAATTTAATCCATTTTGATCATTTGCATATTGTATGTGTGCATATATTCTTCAAGAAGTAAAATGGCAAGACTTGATTCAAGAAGGGGATTGTTCTTTCTAGTTGTGCAAGTGACGATGCCATCAATTTTGCTCAACAACAAGATGTTGATGAGACCTTGATGGTTAACCCAATTGCAAAGGCAAATTTAACCCCAATTTCATTCATAGTATCATATGTTCATAAATACCTCCTCATATTTTGTCTAGTGAATTTAGAGAGCATGCCAAAGAGAGTAAAAACTTGCAAGGCATTTTGTTCTTTGAAATGTCTGATGCCATTTTTTTCTTCACAATCTATGAAGGATGATTATGCCTCATGTGTTCGAAAAGAGAGTAAAAATCAACAGATTCATATATGTGTCTGATATGTGTCATGCCATTATTTTTTCCACATATATAGAAGGATGAAAAAATATTTTTATTTTTATGTCTGGTTTATAGCCAGATTTGGCTAAATCTTCAAGGGATGATTGCCACTTTAGCTACAAACAGAAATTCCTGAAAAAAACACCATTTCCATCCCACCCTGGTCACCTCGCTTGGCTGACATTTCTTTCTAAACCAAACCAAAGAAAAAACAAAAAATAAAAATAACAAAAAATAAAAACTACCCATCAGTGATTTTTTTTCGGACAAATTTTTTGGCTCTTTAGACCCAAAAAAATTGGGATTTTTTTTTCCCTAGTGTAAAGTCAACCACCTAATTTTTATGATTTTTTGGAAACAAAAAATTCTCCAAATTTTTTAATTCACAAAATTGAAAAAAGAAAGAAGAAAAACCTTCAAAATTAAATCCCCCAATTCTTTTTTTTTCCTTGTGGGGACAGAAAACCCCCAAAGTGTGACTCCCTTTCTTTCTTTCTTTTTTCTTTTTTTTTTTTTTTTTGGGGTGGGTAGGAAAGGGAATATTCTATCATAAATTCCTTTTTATTTGAAAAAAAGTTTCGAAATTGCAAATAGAAATCAGTTTTTTTGGCGAGGGTGTGGGCACATTCATATGTACTGGGCCCTGGCTACATACAGTATTTGGAAACATGTCGCCAGGCAAGTGTAAATGTACCTAGGGATGCTCGCCACCCTGACTCCATCAGGAAATTGGGGAAAAACAAAACATTAATAATTGGGCTATCCATCCTTATTGGTGAATCCAGATGATGATGGATTGATTGATGGACATTGATGATGATGATGATGATTATACAGTGACTTTTTCTTTTCCTCAACTTTGGGATGTAACCAAAGTGGCAATCATCCGTAGTAAGGTTTAGCCAAATTTGGCTAAAAGCTACATAGGAAAGTACTTTTATCAAACAATTTAAAAATATTCTTGGCTAAACCTACATGAAACCATGTACAAAAAAGATCTGGAATTTTATTTTCTTTATGAGAATTTGATCAGATTTTTGGCTATTGAAAATCTCAAAAAACATTTTGTACTACCAATTTTGTATTTTGTCATGATAGTTATATCAGCACGCACAACTATGGTTGTCCACACACCACACAAAACAACATTTTAAAAAAAACACTTAAATTAATGCATCATATTTAAAACACACATTTGATTAAAAGTAATCCAACAAGTATCACTAATTTAATTATGATTTAACTCGACAACTAAAGTAACACTCACTCACAACAACTCCTTTATTTGGCTATAGATACCTAACCCCAAAAATATATAAATAATGATGCCGATGATGACCTTCTTCTTCATCGGCATCATCATCAAATGTTCATGCATGTGTTACGATTGTCGGTTGAGAGAGAAAGAAAGAGAGAGAGAGAGAGAGAGAGAGAGAGAATTTGGAATGTTTTGGGGTTTTGTAGAGATGACTATCAGCCTCGGGCACTGGTCTCAAATCATGGAAGGGCCTGTACTCTGAGGTTTTGTAGAGATGATTACCAGCCTCAGACACAGGTCTCAAATCATGGAAGGGCCTGTACTCCGGGGTTTTGTAAAGATGATTACCAGCCTCGCGAACAGGTCTCAAATCATGGAAGGGCTTGTACTCAGGGGTTTTGTAGAGATGAAGCAATTTCTCTCTCTCTATCTCTCTCTCTCCCCCCCCACCCCTGTCGCTCTCTCTTTTCTCTCTTGTGTGTCTGTGAAAATGAGTAGTCAGTTGGTGTCTTGGGGGCTCTGTTCCTCCTAGTCCTCTCTTGTTACTCCTGCATGAACTCTGGAAGTCCATCCCTCCAAGCGAATTGCACAAGGAATTCCTTTTTCTTATTTGCCTTGAGAATTTTGTCTGCAGCCAGGCAGCCAGTCAGGTGAACATCTAGGAGTTTGGTTGCAGCAGTAATAATTGCAGTAATTGACGAATAATGCAGCAGCAGCAGCAGCAGTGGGCGCTGGAGCGTTATTAGGCTGAGTGCATGAGTCGCTGCGGGGCTGGTGTTGCCTGCAGCTGCTGCCTATCTCTGGCGGGCAGGTGCGCGGGCTTCAGATTGGAATTCAGGCTAATCAGGTACACTGCAGCTCTAGTGCTTTTAGAATTGGCGGCTTATTATATAGTTAGTCACTCACAAGTTCGTGTTGAGCGATTCTTAGTGAAAGGAATTCGTCGACCGGTCGCCAATTTGAAGATATAAGCATTTTGTTTTTGTTTTTGGTTTTCGGTTTTTTTGGCTTGAAGCTTCTTGAGGTTGAAGAAGAAGAAAGAAGAAGTTTCTGGAGAAAGTTTTTCAGTTTCTGTTTTTCAACAAACTTTGTAACGCTGTTCTATTGAAGGTTTTGGGGAAAAGTGCGGTTCGTGATGATCAGCGTCGCGTTGTTTTGTCTGCTTACAAAAGCCGAATCAGTTATGAATTGATGGCTATCTCTTGTATTTCTGTCGTTTTAGAGTCTGTCACTGCGAGTTTGCATATGATCTTGAAGCAAAATTCCTCAAAATCTGCATTCATTCATCATATTCAGAGAGGAAATCGGAAAACAGACAGACAGACATTCTGCAACACTTGCTGTACCATGCCACAGACAGACAGACAGACAGGCAGGCACGCAGGCACGCAGGCAGGCAGATAGACAGAAGCGACCAAAAGAGAGAAGAGTGAATTCTGGATTCCTAGTGCCAATCTTAGGGTATTGGTTGTTCATGTTGTTTGCAGCTGCAGATCTAGTCTCTTCTTAATTATAGCTGCTGTGTAATAATTTACTGCTATAATGGCTTCTCCCAAGGACCTGGAGACTCTACAACGAGAAGTATGTCAGAATCAGATTCGGATGTTGACTGAAGGAATCCATGCGGACATCACCTTTGAGGCTCAAGATGGAACAGTGAAAGCACATCGTTGCCTACTTGCCACCATCTCGCCTGTGTTTGCGGCCATGTTCAGTAATGACATGGTGGAACAAATCTCATCAGTCATCAAGCTGCCAGACATCTCCAGTGAGGCACTTCGCACCTTCTTGAATTTTGTTTACAGTGGATCAGATGGAAGCTCAGGAGCACGGTTGGATGAGCACTGGTTTGAGGTGTTGGGCGCATGTCACAAGTATTGTGTCACCTCTGACACTTTGAAGGCCATCTGTGCAAAGTCTATGGAAAAGACTCTCAACTTCAAGAACTGCTGGCTGTCGTTGGAGAAGATATCGATTCTGGATCCTGCTCGTGTCCAAGCAGGTCCGTTTCGCATCTGTCTAGATTATATCATCAAAAACTTTGATGAGGTTGTGAAGGAAGAAAGTTTCCTTGCTGTGGCAATGAGAGAACCTGCTCTTATTGTTGATGTTGTGAGAGCAGCGCGAGCAGCTAGCAAGCCTGTGCAGCAACCTCAGGTTATGCCCCGATATCCTCGTTATTAACCCTTGCTGTTCTTCTTCTATCAAAGGTCTTAAATGTCAATATTACTGCAGACTGCTTCAGATGGTGTACAGGATTAAGAATTATGTACTTTGCTCTGTAATTATGGTGAGCAAATTTTCCCTCTTCTCATCTCAAATATTGACTAGCATTAGTGTATCTTGACCAAAATTTGAGTGATCTTGCTTGCTTATGAATTCAATGTGCACTAGGAGTACTGTGACACTCATGAGAAGCCCAAAATGCGGTGCAAGAGATTGCGATTTCTTCAATTTCCAAATAGAACCAAATGAAACATCTCAATTCATTTGTGTCTATAAAGCTGGAGGGATGTTGAAGCATAGCAATGACAACAGTAAGGTTTCTGAATCTTCAGTGTTAAGGTATATTACCTTTTTCCAGCTTGCAATTTCCTACCCATTCTCTAGCAGGTCCCCATGAGCAACATGTTGGGTTGCTGGAGCAATGAAAGCTGTGCAAGCGTACCTGGTCTAGTAAGCTAGAAAAGAAAGGCTATATGTATGTGTGTGTGTTTGCTTATTCTTCTGCAAAGAACTCCAGAGCTTCACCACTTTGTAGGACTATTTTCTACTCAGACCCCTCTAAGACAGAGAAACAACTATCACTCTGCTCCGTGTTGGACGTTCTCTTCTTCTTTGCTTCTGCAACATGGGTTCTTGAGGTATGTTAGATCTCCATAGCTATACTTTGTTTTAAGTTCTGCTTTGTGCCTGTCACTGGGACATTAGCTTGTTGAATGCAAATTTGGGAGGAAACTGAAGTGAAACTCATATTGTCTCCCTGAACGTTTTTGAACTACTTAAATGAGCATATTTCTCTGAAAGTTGGGGGAGTCTGGGAAGGCAATAAAACTTGGTTTCTGTGAAGGAAAGCTTTCTTGCTGCAAAGCAATCCAACATCCTGCTCTAGATTTGAAGTTTGTTTGAGAAGCAATTAGAGAATCTAGCCAGGGATTAGACCTTGAATTATGCATTAGAGATTGCGATCCAAAGAGTTGAGGGGGAACCTTTACAGATAGTTAGGAGATCAGGCTGCCGCAGCACCAATGGCTTCTTCTCATGACATGGAGGATCTATAGCAAATTCAGTACATGTCACCATCAGAGTAGGATGTTTCAGAGAGGGAATTCATGTAGACATTGCAACTGAAGTGAAAAATGGTAGAGTGCAAGATTGTGCTCAATGTTTGCCGGAATTGTGCTATCACCTGTGTTGTTTGAGTTAGCTATGTTCAGGGAGGATGGAAAGTTCGTCAGAAGATTGTGTGCAGGATATCTCTATTGAAGGATCAAAGGTCTAGAGAATGCTAGAAGGTGTCAGGATGTCCCCAATTCCCCATTTGAAGCTTGCCCTTAAACCTGAAACACCCATTGAAGCTACTAGGACTACATATAACAATATCTCTTGTTAATACCCAAATTGCAAACTAGCAAAGAACATGAATTTGCTTGTGGATAGAATGTATGAATCGCCTAAACATTGTCTTCAACTCTCATACATTTTCCCATGTTCGTCGGGTGTTACCTTACACTTAAGCATCTCAAATACCCAACACAATAACAATACATGCATATTATTCAAAATAACAACATGATAGGCTTTTGAGCATGCCTCACAAGCACATTGGAAACCATCAATGTGTCGATTCCTTTGGATGTTTGATGTCAAAATAGTAATTCAATAAAAATGACAAAATGCAAATGATATGCACACTAAACATCCACCAACCAAAATCTTTTTCATGTTTTACCCACAAGTGATTGATCAACATGTTAACATTTACAACTTCAATCATCACCAATTAATTACTAAAGCTAGTAGAATTCAATACAAGTTCTTGCAAATGTTTGCCATCTTTAGTATAATTCTTTCCTATACATATATTGGTACATTCACAACACTAACAACGAATTTAAATTGATCCACTTTGGAAAATATGCATTTCTTTGTAGATTGCACAAACATAAGCAACAAAGATGGGAGTGCAATGGTTGATCCACTCCATCAACTTGGGGTAGCACGATTATTCAATTTTCAAAATATTAGCAAACCCGTTAATGAAGTGCAAGAAAATCATTACTTTTTTAGCCATGAGGTCCTAATGTAGAAGCCAAGTGTTCACAAGTGATGTGTTGAGGAGGAAAGCAAAAGCATGTGTCACAAACTACAAACATCATCTAAGTGAAAGAAGTAGTAAAAAACTTGTCATGTTTTTAATGTTACTAAATAAAATCTAGAATTACGAACAAGATCTACCCACAAATTATTTGGCAACTCATGCAATCATGGCCAATGTTAAGAATTGGGCTATTACTTTTGTAAACTAATTAAATTTTAAACCATGAATGGGACAAAGAGAAGCAAAGACCTGTTCATTTTTGGACAATTAGTTTTGAGGCTTAGCTATTTTGTTTAATGAAGCTCTGAGTTTTCATTTATAAGTTGTTTTGTTATGTTCAAAGAGATAGGAATGAACTCTCCCCTTGTGGGGGTGTTTTTGTTGTGTGTTTGGTTATGGTGTGCATGGTGTGGTGATTATTTGATGAATGTGATGGTAATGTTGAACTTTTAAAGTGAAAATTGTTCAAGAATTTGCGTATAATCAAATGATGAGGAATTAAGTTAGAGGCAAAGGCAAGCCTTGTTTTGAGAAGTTTATGTTCCAAGTTTATGAAGTTTGGTATAACTATTTTGTTGTTGGTTCATGATAAGTTGTTATGTGTTTTTGAATAAAAGGAGTTGAGTGATGTTATAGTGAAATATCTACCACACTATGCAATATTTGTCATATTGAGCTTTTCTTGTTGCACATTCTATTGCACACATAGTCATCACTAGAAGAGAATGTGGATTTTCTCACACAAAATGTCATACCTCATGACACATGCGTGAGGTAAACTTTGTGGTTTCATCTATTACAATGTACAATATGTGGTGTATATTGTGACATACATTACATTAAAATTACAACTTGACGTCAAGTTAATTATTTGTGTGATAAGTTTGTGAACATGGTTGGCAATGCAAGGTATGGATTTTAAATGGTTTTAATCATTGTGCAAAAGTGTGTACTACATTGAGTTGTATGAATCTTATTATGTACAACACTAATATTAGAAATGCAAAATAAGCATAGATGATAGATGTTTATTGCCCTCCTCCTATCTTGCATTATAATATGGTTGATTTGGCTTGAAATTCAATAACAAGGCTTTGCAATTATGGCTAAGGTGGAAGATGAAGTATGTGCATGTTTGAGTGTTTGGTCACTTGGGGATTCTTGAATCAAAACATAAAGAATGAAATAATAATGAATACAAAGAAAAGACATTTTGCAATGGTCCTATGCATAATGATTTGGCTTTGTATTCATTGGATTGGCTCTCTCACATGAGAGATGGCTTAAGATGTGGTTGGTAAAATCTTGTCCCATTATTCAGCTGGCTTGAATTATTCATGGACAATAACTTGCAAGCGATTTGAATAGGTTGAGAACAATATTGTCCTCATTGAAAACTATATAATTGACAATTGAATTTGAATTGAGTTTTGCAATGTGCTACACAAAATTCCCATGTCTAGTAGGAAATTGTGAAATTGAAACACCCTAGCCAATATATGCTAAAAATTTATTCATGAATTTACATAGGTTCCTCCTACAAATAGATGCATGTCATTAGATCCTAGCCACCGCTCAATTTTAACCAATTGCCCAATAAAACTCTTTGACCAATTAGATCCCACCCATAACTTAATTAACCTCTTTAGTTAATGACATCCTACCTATTATCCAATTTAACCTCTTTTGGTTAGTCACATCCTACCCACTACCCAATTGAACTCTTTGGTCAATTAGATACTAAGCATTACCCAATTAACCTCTTCAGTTAAACAAATCTTACTCGTTACCCAATTGACTCTTTGGTCAATTAGATCCTACCCATTAATCAATCAACCTCTTTGGTTACTTACATCCTACCCATTACCCAATTGAACTCTTGGTCAATTGGATCCTATGCTTTTACCAACATTAACCTCTTTGGTTAATTCAATCCTACACATTACCCAATTATGCACAGAAGTGAAGTAGCTCCATTGAGGTTGCTAAATCAATGGTGCATAGTGAAGATGAAGCAAGCACAAGGAGAGCCCCAAGAGGCCAAGAAAATACTAAGGCGGAAAGGAAAATCAACCTCTGAATAACTGGTTGAATAACTGGTGTTAAGTTTCTTTTCACCATTTTTACAAGTGTGTAGGAGAACTAGGCGGCACCGAGAGCACTCGGTCAAACTCTTTTATCCTATCTACATCCAAGTCTAGAGGGTTAATACTATGGTTCCATCGTTTGTACACTAGTGAAGCAGACAACAACTCGCTCTTACTTGCGCTACTACTTTGCGAATGACTATTGCTCTTACTTAACCCTAAAAGTTTGCGGTTGGCAACCACTTTGGAGGTGTCAAACTCCTGTGATTTACTGAGCCCAAGTGCCTTCTGTGGTTTCATCAACCCATGGTGTTGTTGTCCAGTTAGAAGCTTTGGACCACCCATTGTAGTAGTTCCTCCTCTCTTGTTGTTGTTGTTGTTGCTGCTGTTGTTGTTGCTGAGCTGATGTCCATTTGCAGACATAGTAGTAGGAAGAATTGTAGTACTACTAGTACTAATAATAAACGGAGGTGGTGAGATGTTACGTGGTGGTGGTAGTTGTTGAAATTGTTGTTGTGGAAAATTGGCAACACAAGTGAGTTGTTGGCCTTGTATTGTTAAGTTGTTGGGTGGTTGCACGGTACTTGGCAAACAAGCGGGTGACTTTTGTGGAGAGCGAGGAGGAGGAGGGAGCATGGCATCGTTGTTCCTTTGTCCCCGGCAGACTAAATGATGAAGCAAAACTATAACCTCTACTATGTAGTTTTCGACTTTGTCTTGATCAGCATGATGCAATGTTTGCAAAAGGGTTAACTCCACATGACCCATTCCTTTTCGATCTACACACACCCTGCTTTCACCATCCCCATGTATATGTGTGTACATATATATTCAAATTCCACACCCCACCCACAAAAGAAAATCAGTCATAAACTCATACTACTACCCACACACAAGTCTCTAGAGAAAGCTCAAAACAGAATGAACTGCAATCAAATTTACAACACTAGTTTAATTAATATTCCTTCCCCTA